>CM040840.1:26107573-26195073 GCA_022828995.1 Vimba vimba
TGACTGAGAGAGACCCACACACACGTCTCACAGTTCACAGTCTCACAGAAACACGTCCAGGTCACATTTCACAGCCATAAAGCATTTTTGTATTTTGGCACAATAATAATGAAATAATATAATTTCCTATATTAAAATATTATAATTTTGACACTTAATATGGGTTAATATTGGTTAAACTTACAGTATGTTATGATAAATTACTATATGTTCCTTTTGCAGTTGTATTTTATATATGTAATATTTAAATACTTTAGAAAATTTGGTATATAATTTCTGGTGACCACAATAAATCCTCCATCTCTGCGCGCACACACACACACACACACACACACACACAGGCGGGTCAGTGTCGAGTGTGCGAGTGTCGTGCCACTTTCTCTGGTCGTGAGATGTGATGTGCTTCGACGGCTCCTGGGGGCGGATCTTCCCTCCGATTGGCCGATTCTCAGCGGGGCTCTCCACGAGTGTGCCAGGTCTGTGCCAGCCCCAGAGCATCATGGGAAAAATTGGACAAGAGAATGTCCTCTTTTGCTCTCTTTTTACCACCTGTTTGTCCTGTAAGGTTTTCTTGGCTGTGAACTTCATCAGCTCTTTAGTGCTAATTTTAGCCTCCTTAACATTAAGGACCTCTCATGATGGAGAGAGACGTGTGTGTGTCGAAGAGATAAATCGTGAGAGTGATGTGTGTCTGCCTGAGCATTGACAAGTGTTTGTGTATGTGTGTGTGTGTGTGTGTGTGTATGTGTGACTGGTGCTATTTGTAGCCGGTTAGCCTCTCAGGGAGTTAAATCCATCTGCCAGCAGAACCCAGTTTAGTCCAGAACGCACTCTCTCACACACACACACACACACACACACACACACACACACACACACACACACACACACACACACACACACACACACACACACACACACACACACACACACACACACACACACACACACACACACACATTGCAGCCAAGAGATCTGTTCCTGTCTGCATTATTTTAGGTCTTTATTAGTTCTTCCAGAAAACTGCTGATGCGAAGGTTATAGAACATTCAAGATGACTTAATGACTTCTCTGTGGACTGGTTGAAAAAGACTAAACACATATTGTTCATTAGTTAATATGCTTTACATTCATAAAATATTTGAAGTTTAACTTATTTTTGTTGTTGCTTTACAAAAAAGACAATAAATCAACATTTGTTTTGACATGTTAAAGCATTTCTTATCTCTAAATCAGTCAGAGAATATAGTTGTGTATGCTCGCACCAAGATAAACAAAAATAATTGTGTGTGTGTGTGTGTGTGTGTGTGTGTGTGTAGGTATATGTACAAAACTACCATCTGGCATAAAAAATAAATACAGGTTTCACCTAAAACTGTTTTTTTTTTTTTTTTTAAAGTAGCACATTATATGGCAACCCAAACCTGATCTATAATACTGAGTTTATGAGCTTTATGAACATCCCGCATCCACTGCAAACACACAGTGACAAAAGACATACAAATTCTGGCTATTTGTACTGACCCTCGTGTCGTTCCAAACCTGTATGTTGTTGTTTTTGTGGATTTAAAAAAATTATAATTGTTACGCAGCATTTTTGCATAAATTGACACTTCATATGTCCATGTTTGTAACGCACCAAAAAAAGCGCAAAAACGGTTCTGTGTGCTAATTGTGTGTTGTAATTGAACAATGGCAATTTTGAATTTTGGGCATGAATGCAGATAAGGCATGAGAAGGGGAAAATTACTAGTGAATAACTCTTTAAATGTCTGTCAATTCCATATGATTTTCCATATGATATTCAATCTTCCATATGATTTCAGAAGATGTTTATGTGTTTTCTTTTTCATGCTTTTTTGTCCTATTTGTAGCTTAGCTTTTTCAGTTATTGTACGGCCTAAGCTGCTTAATCATTCATCAAAAATGTCTACTTTGTGGTCAACTAGCATACAGGCTTGGAGTGATATGAGGGTGACGAAAGGTCGACTATTGATTTGGAGTGGTGTGTGAATGGACATACAGCATGAGATAGACATTTAACGCAGCAGGTCTCTGGCAGAGTGTGTGTGTTTGCGTGTGTTTGGTAAATGGGTTGGTCAGGCATATGCCGACTGGCTGAGGCATATGGTGGAGTGACAAGAAGGTCTAACTTCAGGCAGTTCACAGAGAGAGAGAGAGAGAGAGAGAGAGAGAGAGAGAGTGTGATGTAACTGTGTCTGTTCATTCAATTCATTTTGAATAATGAAATGTTTTGACATACTAGAAACTACATATTCAGATCATAAATTAAACGTTTATTTTATGAGGAAATAAACAAAGTTCTCATTACTGTAATGCAGAAATATTATGACACTCTACCATTCAAAACTTTGGGGTCAGTGAGATATATATATATATATATATGTTTAAAGAAATTTATACTTTTATTAAAGGAACACTCCACCGTTTTTTGAAATAGGGCTTATTCACCTTCTTTCCTACATTTAGATAGGTGGGCAAATGCATTTTTGTCTCAGTGCATGCATTGTTTTAGTTTGACAAGGTCGGCGCTAGCTTAGCTTAGCATAATGAATGGAATCCTTTGTTGCCAGCTAGCATGTCCTGAGTAAAAGTGATATATACTGTATAAAAATAAAAAAAAACACCTAATTACTTCTTGTGGCCTGCGTATTCACAACAAGTACAAATAGCGATGCAGATTAACATGCAGATATTATGCAGATATCTTATGCGATTTCTTATGCAGATATTGACTTGGGACTATATTAGGGGGAAGCACAGGCGAAGCACTGCTACTTGGGCGCAGAGATATCACGCCCAAGTAGCAGTGCTTCGCCTGTGCTTCCCCCTAATATAGTCCTTAATATATAAGTCAATATCTGCCTAGGAAATCGCCTAGTGTTAATCTGCATCGCTATTTGTACTTGTACACAGAAAACTTTTAAACTTTCTTTTGAACTTTCTATTTATTAAAGAATCCTGAAAAAATAAACATATTACGGTTTCCACAAAAATATTAATGTTTTCAACATTGATAATAATCAGAAATGTTTCTTGATCATCAAATCATCATATCAGAATGATTTCTGAAGGATCATGTGACACTGAAGACTGGAGTAATGATGCTGAAAATTCAGCTTTGATCACAAATTACATTTTACAATATATTAGAATACAAAACAGTTATTCTAAATAGTAATAATATTTTCTTTTATAATGTTTTATTCGTGTGTTTTTGATCAAATAAATGCATCTTTGGTGAGCAGTCTTCTTTAAAAAAAAAAAAAAAACATTCAAAAATGTTACAGACCCAAAACCTTTGAACGTAAGCCAGGGTATATCATTTTTAAATAAATATATTAATGATTTAATATATGGTAGTATTTGTTGTGCCTTTATGATGATTTAAATAAAAATAAAAATGTGTTATATAAGAAGAATGGAGAATAAAAGCCTAATCTTTATGCAAAATATTATAGATAAAATTATTGCAAATAATGATCTGGACCTGTTTTTGAATTTATAAACTAACAATTATTATACATAAGTTCAGTTGCTATTATTTAGAGTGTTACATTATATCACACCAGCAATATTATTTGTTAAAATGCCAAGTAAATAACTTGGTTAATCAGTTTGTGTATACAATATTGTATAATTGTGAATATATGAATATTGTAACTCAGTAGTGACCTAACATGGTCTGATACCATCGTGAACGTGTGGTGAGCAACACTGTGTTGTTAAATGTGTGTGTGTGTTCTGGTCATATCTGGGCTGTTGCATCAGCTTCATTCTCCCAGGCTTTGCTGTAATGCAGTGTTTCCGCTCCGTGTCCGGACTCCTCATTCCCTCTTTGTTCCCATCAGTGCACATGGATTTAGCCGGACTAATTCAGTGCTTATCCATCACAGCACGGCTTGCACTTTTCCACAGGCACTGAACCTCTGCGTGGGTCACTGTAGGGCGAGAAGGCCTTCGGAAATCTCATTTGAGTCACTAACATCACGCCAATCTGAGAAGTTGTGATTGTGAAAATTATTGGCTGAGTAAGATTATTGTTATGAGGAATTTGGTTTTGGTTTTCTTGAACAAATTGTAAGATCAACAGTGCAAAGTTCTGGTGAATGTGTTGAAATGTGAGACAGAAGCCGTTATCATGTGATGACCAGCAGTTCCTCCTCGGTGTCTCTCTTTGTCTCGCGGACACACTTAAACGCATCACACCAACACACTGCTGGGCTTTAGTGAGCCTCAGTTCGGTTGTCATGGATACTGCCACATACAGTGCCAGAAATTAAAAAATATATATATTTATTTAAAAGCTTCAATATGAGAATCCAACTGTACACCACACTTACTTATCCTCTGTAGTCATAATTTAATGTCATAACATATATATAAAAATTGAAGTCAACTTTATCTACTGGTTATCAAAGGTCACATGAGGTTCATCAAACGTGTGGTCATGAATCTCTCAGAAGCTGGACTGTGTGGGGTTTGATCACGGGTGTCAGTGTTCGGACGATGCCTCGCGGGGGTGACGCTCTCATCAGCGGCCCTGCGGAGGTCCTGTGTGTGTGTGTGTGTGTGTATCAATAACATACAATACCTTGAAGATATCAAATTAGTAACGGATATCCAAAAAGGATTAGTGAATTAACACACACTCATCTTTAAGGGAATTTCAATTAGTTGTGTAGGGTAATGTAATTAGAAAAGTCTGTATAAGGTTACAAGGACATTTGTGTGTGTGTGTGTGTGTGTGTATGAGTGCAAATGATTTTGTAAGATCATCTTACGAAAATGACTTTTTCTACACCAGCATAGAGAGATCTGTCTTCAATCACTTCTAATTAGTAGTCAAGATCAAATTTACTAAAAAAAAGAAGAAAAAAAAGCAATAAATAATATTTGCAATAAAGGAAAAGTCTTTTCAAATTCTTTTTTGAATTATTGCATTGTGACAATATTTCATGACATTTTTATCGTAATGCTGGGCTGCATTTTCTGTATGCAAATGTCTTATTAAAAAAAGAAAAATTAAGTTTTAAGGAGCTTATGATTTCTTGCATTTTCATGACTTTAAAGTAATTTTTATTGTGCAATAAACATGCTTGAATGTCATGAAAATAATGTTGAAAAAAATGTAATAAACACACAGTAGGCTTAATTTTCTGTATGCAATTTTATTTTATTATTTTATTTTATTATTAGCCCAAAAACAAAAGATAAAAGGAAATATCCTAATATTTGGCACAAAGAAATTTGAAATAATTCATTAAATATTTTCATGATATTCATTTAAATAATTTGTTAAATGTCATGAATCCATTTTTTACTGTAATGTCAAAAACAGTTGTTTAATTAGCATGAAAATAATGTAAAAAAAAAGTAATGGTCAAAAATAGACTTAATTTTCTGTATGCAAATTGAATTTCTTTTTCTTTTCTTTCTTTCTTTAGATTGAGCCTATATTCTTATGAAAACTGATCAGAAAACAGGACAAACTAGAGTCTGACTGCTCTGCAAAAACAGTTTCTTTTACCAGCTCAGCACATTCACTTCACACTGTAAAAAACATGTTAAATGCCTGTATATTTTACTAATAACTTATAACCGTATATTTCATCAAGTGATATAGAGTTAATATACTGGACCTACTTTTAGGTCTTTTAACCTTAAAATTGGCCAATAACACCACAATAAGACAGGTGGCACAATAGAAAGCCATAAGATGAATCATAGTTCATCAGAAGTGGCAGGTTCGTGAAACACGGGCCATACTTGTGTGTATACGGTGCATAGTGTCACTTACAGAACCATCAGGGTAACACACATCACACACTTCTGCAGGGCCGTCACGGTGCTGCCCGGTTTTAGAAAGCCCGAAATACTACCTGGACACATCACACACACGCACCTGCCTCACTCGGTACATGTCCCCTGTTGATGCCCAGGTGACACACACACACACACACACACACACACACACACACACACACACACACACACACACAGAAATGCACATGCAGAACGCTTCTGTTTGCTCATCCTTGTGTTTTTCCCCTGCTAGTTTGAGTTATTTTAATCTGAGCGTCTTTGGGCAGAAAAGTAGGCCTTTCCCATGGTGCCCTTCTCTCTCTTTCTTATCCGCAAGCTTCATGAGAAGCTGATGTGGTGTTTGCTAAGATAAGAATCCCTATACTCTCTCTCAGATTCAGTGATATGATCAAACCGCTAACAGTAGTATTAACTCTGGTGTGTAATTCTTCTTCCTGCAGTGTTTTCGCTATGAATATGAATGATGCTTCACACACACACACACACTGAAGGAGGGACCCGAAGATCACAAAGACTGGAGGCTGCAGGACTCACTTCACTTTACAAAGGAAGAAACCACCTGGAAATCACATAGAAACCTGTTAAAAATACATAGCAACACCCTGGCAACCATCCACAACACCCTGGCAACCATTCACAACACCCTGGCAACCATCCACAACACCCAAGTGTCGCGGAGGTGAGTTTTCCACAGACAAACAACACAAGAAAATTGTAAAATATATATTTTTACATGTGTTATATTTAAGTGGATTAAAACCATTAGTATATGATTTTCTTGATCATCCTTTACTGGTAGTATGTTAAAGTGGATAAAATCTTAAAATATAAAGATTAATGTTTGTGGGTATAGATTTGTTTTTTTTTTTCATTTCATTTTTGTCTTTTGATTTAAGGAGTGAAATATGACCGAAACATTTCTTTTGTTAGTTTTTCCTTTTTCCTTTTTGTGTGTGTGTGTGTGTGTGTGTGTGTGTGTTAGGCCCACATCTGTTCTTTATTCTACTGTATGTATCTTTGAAACACTATAATGCACACACACACACACACACACACACACACACACACACACACACACACACACACACACACACACACACACACACACACACACACACACACACACACACACACACACACACAGAGCACCGGACACTGTCATTTCATAAAGCAACACAAATAAACAAAACAAGCTTTGACAGGACTAACACACACACTCTGACCAGCTCTTTGTCCTCTACCTTGTCATAAAGCATAAATCTGAAAGTTTGGAGGAGATGAGCATCCTTCAGATAGAGCACCTTTACTGTCAGACAACCTCAATCTCTCTCGACAGACAGAGATTCACCTCTGATAAGAGTTCATAAATAAATCAACAAGACCCTAAAGTCATCTGCTGATATTACATATATCTATTCTTATATATCTGCTGAGTCATAAAGTTATATAACATGGAAACACGCATGAAAACTTCATTTCCAAGTGCTGAAATGTTTTCAGTTGCTTATTTAAAATGCTTTTAATTTAAATACACAGCGTTTTTAATTTCTTAAAAGATAAGAAGTTGGTAGATTTAATTTCCTCTTTGTGCTACATTTCTTTTGTCTTGTTTTTGCTTTGTCTGTGTGTTTGCATGTTTCAGTTTTTCACAGCATATGGCCTGAGATTAAAAAATAATGTGGTTCAGCTGGCAAAATATGGGGATTAACATTATAAGACCAGCCTTACAAATTTATGAAAATATGATAGAGGCATATTTCACAGGACTTATTTCTGGTAACTGTAACATAAAACATTTGCACTGATGAGTTTTATTGGATATACAGGCTTTAATGTCAGCTCCTTCTATTTAAAACTCAATAAGTCCATTTGTTTGCTTTATTTAAGAGTGTAAAAGTGTACATTTACGCATGCGATTCCCTGACATGTTTGTGTCTGGCTGCGTAACTTGACCTGGCGTGACCCATCAGTGTGTGTGAAGTTATGACTTAATAAGTGATGTGAAGCCTGTGAATGGCTGCAGACTGGATGACGATCATCATGATCACACGTCTGAAGCGCTTTCACCAGGGGAATGAGTGACAGCTGCTCCAGATCATAGTTCACACAGCTGATGCTCAGACACACACACAGCTCTTTACACACTATGACACAAATACAGGTGTCACACTGATGACAACATCACAGAACTGTTTAAAAATCATTTTAAAATCAACACTCAAAAAATAAATGTTTGCCTCTCGTTAAATTGAATGAATTCAAATAAGCTTAAGTAACACGATTGTTTAATATTTTGTCACAACTTAATTTAATTGTGTTCAATCAACCTAATATATTTAAAACTGAAGTTTACTTACTTAATTTGTGTGAAAACTACATTAATCATTTTTGTTGACAACTAGCTGGGCAGTGGATCTGTAGTTCCCAGCATGCTTTGCAGGGGACTGCATTAGGAGGGTACATTTAGGGATTAAAGTGTTATTTTATGTGTTTTTCTGTAAATGGAAAGATGTTAGTTAATGTTAGTGTTTAATATTCAGTTATGTTAGAAACTTTGAGGACTTTCTGTAATGTTTTTGAATTTTGTGGTTACCATTATGCAGAAGAGTGGCGACTGTGTTTAGTTTAGGGCTGTAGGCATTCAGTATATACACTATACATGCATTAAACCTCTTTCGCAGTCCTGCATAAGTAATATTCAATATTACTCTGTAAAAAGTGGTTTTAATTGAATTGAACACTAGTAGCTTCTATCATTGGAAATAACTGCAGAGTCAAATAAGCTAAAATTATATTGTTGTCAACCTGACAAAACTTTATCTAGCAGGAATGACTAAATGAATTTAAGTTCACACAACAAAATTACAATAAATCATTTCAAATTAGATTTTGTTGGAAAAATGTCATTCATTTTCGATGAAAAGTTTTCCTTAATTTAATCAAGTTCGTTCAACAGCTTATTTTTTTGAGTGAATGTTTTATCGATTACTGCAGACATTTGCATTGACTCGTGCACTTACAACGGTAGGCTGTGCGGCAATTTAGGGTTTAACCTTTGTTAAAACACATTTTCAGTAGAAATGTGTGTTGTTTTTTGTAAATCTGTAAAGTTTAATTCTTCCTAATTTTCTAGGTGCAGGAACTTCTGGGGTTTTGCTCCATATAAAATATGAGTACATCACACATATCCCTCACACAAATGGAAGACGAATAACTGGTTGAAGATGGATGAATTGGTAAGCTATTTATTTATTGTTTTATTACATCAGTCTCATACTAACAACTGGTTTTCTTTCCTGTTTTTCTAATGAAGCATGAAGTTGGGGCAGAAGATATCCAAAGGGTTGTCTCTTTTCAGAGTACTGTGTTTTTAAAATGCAGTGTCAATCTAAAAATAGTTCTGAAAACGATGGACCAATTCGGTGAATCTGGGGTAAGCACGTTTACATATGGATGTGTGTTAAAGGGATAGATCACCCAAAAATGAATATTCTGTCATCATTTACTCACCCTCAAGTTGTTCCAACCCTGTATGACTTTCTTTCTTCTGCTGAATGTGGGAATATTGGGAAAAAGTACTTTGGAAGTCAATGAGGCCCATCAACTGTTTGGTTACTGACATTCTTCAAAATATCTTCTTCTGTGTTCACAAAAGAAACTTTAAATTAGCAACTGTATGGGAGTTAACTGGCCAATAAACACACAAACTGTACATATATTCAATTAGTATTTTGACTAAATGTTTGTTTTATTAACTTTTAGTAGTACACTGCATAGATGATCTAATTGCTAACTTTAGCCTTTATTAGCGTTTCTAGAAACATGTAACCTTTCTATTGAGCTGTATTAAGATTGTTTGAAAATTTCTTTTCATTGCTTTTTCTTTCTGTCTTTTACTCAAGTCACTATAACTCAGCATCAGACGGCTCCTCTTTCATTCTGTGCGTCTGTCGTTCCTTTACAGAAAGAGTGCAGTCATTCTGCATTAGGACTGTCGTTCCCGAGAGGAAACCGGGAGCGCTGCGAGCTTTTAAAGACCTTTAACTCTCTCTCTCGATTTCTCTCTCGCACTCTTTTATTATCAGTGTAGAGTTTTACAGGGTTGACAGCTCTTAAAGTGTGTGTGTGTGTGTGTGTCAAGGTCAAGGGCTGAGTGATTCTTGTATTTCAGGCAGCATGAGGACAGGACGGGCCGCCGTCAGAGGTCACGCTCTGCGTAAGGAGACCTTTCCCTTTTCTTTTAGCATTAATGACTCTTGTGACCTCCTGACCTTTGCCTGAATGAGTGGAATGAGTGTCTGTTTCAGGAGGGAAACTAATGAGCAGAAATGCCGGGGCTTGTGGGATTTCTTCTGGGAGAGAAACTTTAATTAACAAATCCAATTTGGACGTAATTAATGTTATTTGGAAAAAGAACAAAAGTGTACTGGTATCAGATGGTAATGCCATGGTTCATATCATAGTACTGATTAACATATATATATACATATAAAAAAAATGCAACTTTGCTTAGCAGAAGAGACTTCTTTCAAAAACATTAAATATCTAACCCCAAACTTTTGAACGGTAGTTTATATTGATTATCAGATATAGATTTCTATATATGATACAGAACAGTCAATCAGTCTGCTAGTGAATCTATGGTTAATTTTGCAATTATAACTAGATTACTGTATATTAGTCAATTTTTTTTTACAGCTACTTACAAAATAAGAAAATAAATGTACAGGGACTGCACATTAAATATTGACCTGAAATGATTTTATTGCTTCATAGGCTACATATTAGACATGCAAATCTATGCTTTGTAAGTGTAAAATGATATTGTGTAGAACAAACACTCGCACATTTGTTTCACTACCGTATATTAGTGAGGACATTGCATAGACTTCCATTGATTTAATATCAGGTTAATGATATTTTCTATGGCCTATAACCCAAATCACAGAAACATGTGCAGAACACTAGATTTAATTATGCTTTGGCTGATTTATAAGCCTTTTTAACTAGTGAGGACCAGTAAAATGTCCTCACAAGGATAGCCAAACACACACATACATACACACACACACGTGCATTTATCTGGCCACAGATGCGTTTTTCCATTTCTCTCTTAATGAAACCGCTGCACCTCTGATCATCTCCTCTGTTTCACCCCTCTCTCACTTTCACTGGGCGACCACGGCGACGGCATCCCTTTCTCACCCTCCTCATCACCACAGCGACCCACTCGGCCCGTAAACCAAACCGCCAGAACCCACATCAAATATTAACAGCCCCATTAATGAGTTTTCCATCGCTCGTACACACACACGCAGCCGTAATTAACGGAAAGCACTTACCATGTATCACTACTTAAATTTACTCTGCGACCACAAGTGAGCTCAGAGAGAGAGCGAGAGAGAGAGAGAGAGAGAGAGAGAGAGAGAGAGAGAGAGATAGAAACAACAGTTTTCTACTTGAAGAAAAGCATCATGTCTCAGTAGGGGAAGATCATGTGTCATACACGACATGCATGTTTACAATCAATCTGCAAGAAAAGGATGCTGCATTAATATTCAATGTGTGTGTGTGTGTGTGTGTGTGTGTGTTTGTGTTGGGGGGACGGGACGGGGTATGTGGGCGTGTTAATATTTCATGTCATTATCAAGTTACTGGTGAATGTGCCGGTTCTGAACTAAAGTCTGTGTGAAACTGCAGACTACAGAGTGCTTGCTTCACTCTTTGCGGGCCCTGCTCCGCTGAGCTCAAGTGGAACGTAATTGTGGGCTTGTCTGGGACTTGAACTCGAGACCTCTGCATCTGAAGCAAGACTCGGGTGGTCACGTTCATTTCTCTTTAGATATACATTCTCCAAATTACTTATTAATGTAGGTCTGAAAGTTTGGGGTCAGAAGTCTCAGAGGCCGTGTTTATTTAATCAGATATACAGTAAAAACAGTGATGTTGACAACTATTATTATAATTTTGCACACAAAAAAATGACAAAGCTGAATTTTCAGCATCATTACTCCAGTTTTCGGTGTCACATGATCCTTCAGAAATCATTCTAATATGATCATTTGCTGCTCAAGAAACATTTATGATTATTTTCAATGTTGAAAACAGTTCTGCTGCTTCATATTTTTGTGGAAACTGTAAAATATGTTTTTCAGGATTCTTTGAGTATTAGAAATTTCATAAGAACAGCATTTATTTGAAATAGAAATATTTTGTAACATTATAAATGTCTTTATTGTCACTTTTGAACAATTTAACGCATCCTTGCTAAAACTGAAATTAAATTATAAATAAATGTTGTAACTTGAAATAAAATAAATGTTAAAAAAATCTATTTATTTTATTTCAGCTAGTTGCCAAACGTTTCTCTTTTTCATTTAGTTTAACTTGATGTACTAAAACAACTAAAAATGAAATAAATATTAATGAAAATAAAAATGCACAACAAAAACACAACAAAATTACTAAAACTTGAACAAAAAAATTAAAATGAAAACTGAACATAAAAATAAACATTCAAAACTATAATAGTATCTCAATCATACTAAAATAACACTGATTTAAATGTTTTGCAAAAAAACATTGGTATTATATACTTGCATTCAATGACAATATTTTGATTCGTCATTGCATTATTCATAATGACAAGTAATATTTCATCTTGATGATCTCATCGCTATGGAAGAAAAAATGCTTGGGAAAAATACAAAAGCCACTGGTAAAGTGGGAAATCACTTATATATTACATTGAGTTTTTCCTTTAAAAAACATTGTTTCCGAACTGTACGTTACATGACCAATCCAGTTATTATTGACTGTTTCGCCATCTTAGAAAACAAGTTTAACTGCACTATTCTGTTGTCATTCACCTCTATGACTTTCTGTCTTCTGTGAAACTACTTTTTATGGAAGTTTTTTTTACCGTACTTTTAGGAGCAGCATGAAAATTCCTTAAAACGTCTTGTTTTATGTTCCATAGATGAAAACAAAAGTCATGCGGGTTTGAAACAACATGACGGTGAGTAAAAAAAGACTGCAAACTTTCAGATCTGAGATATCAAAGGTTTGGGATGAAAGTGTACCTCTACAATAAAGCGATTAAAGTCTAAATATCTCTCAAATACACACGGATGCATATAGTCTGAACCAGTGTAATGGCTCTGGAGGGATCTGTCCTGAGAGAGCAGTTAAGAAATCACTTAAAGCTATTAGTGTATCGCAGTTACAATGAGTGTCTGATTCGCTGACTTCATGAAAAGAGATGAGAGAGAGCGAGCGAGGGAATGTGTCTTTTTGTATTTGCATGCTAGAACAGCAGAGTGTTCTAAATGTCTTTATAGATGAAAGACAATTAAGTCTTTAGTCATCTAATTACATGCTGTCTCTCTCTCTCTCTCTCTCTCTCTCTCTCTAGCTCAGTTTCTCCCACTCGTAACCATTTCTATTTCCAGAACTGATGTGTTATCAAGTTCCATGCACGAAATATTACGTTTTACCAGGTTATATACAGAAATCTGGGTTTAGCTGTGATGTGATATAAGCTCTAGATGAGCTGTGAGAATGTGAAATGACAGCTTGATGGGTCTTTCTTGCATGTTGCTGGTCTTATTGTGCACAATTATGTGTTGCACATTTTTCTAAAGCACAAAATGTTCATTTTTATACTTGCTCTGCCTCTGAAACAACTTTTTTTTCAAATCCCTCCTATTTTTCAACCCCTATGTATTCCCAACATATTAAATCATCCTACATTTTTTGTCTTGCATATCCTCTTTCACTCATATTAACATATCTTGATGACATTCAAATGGTTTCAATTGGACTTTAAGGATGTGCTGAATGTTATTTTGTGTAGGAAAAGTTCCATAGTTCATGCATCCGATGCTTTGTTGTGAGTTTTCATATACCATGCATTATAATGACCAGTTTTGCCAATTATTTAGACTTTATTGCACGTACACTATCGTTCAGATGTTTGGGGTCGGTAAGATTTTTAAATGTTTTTGAAAGAGAGTTTCTTGTGTTCACCAATGCTGCATCAAATACATACTGTAAATACTGTAATATTGTGAAATATTTTTATGATTTGAAATGACTGTTTTCTATTGTAATATATTTTAAAATGTAATTTATTCCTGTGATCAAAGTTGAATTATCAGCATCATTACTCCAGTCTTCAGTGTCACATGATCCTTCAGAAATCATTCTGATATGATGATTTGATGCTCAAGAAACATGATTTCTGAAGGATCATGTGACACTGAAGACTGGAGTAATGATGCTGATAATTCAACTTTGATCACAGGAATAAATTACATTTTAAAATATACTCACATAATTTAAAATTGTTATAATTTTTCACAGTACCGCTATTTTTACTGTACCTTTTATCAAATAAATGCAGCCTTGGTGAACATAAGAGACTTATTCCAAAAACATTAAAAAAATCTTAAATATTCCAAACTTTTTGAGCGGTAGTGTAATTCTGACGGACTCGTTTGTTCCAGAATGTCAGGCTCATTGTGGTCTTGATCGGCATGTGTGATCCAGTGTAATCTCTGGTGTAATCTAGTCCAGCGTCAGTCTGTAATCTAGTTGTAGAGCTAGACTGTGTCCTTGTTTAGACATCTGAAAGCAGTAAACACAGAAGTCATGTTTATTTGATGCTGACAGCGCTGGAGTTAGTTGATCTACGTGTGCTGGATCACTCACTAGTGTCTGATCACTTCTACTGATGACCTTGTGCGTTAGTGAAAGTATGTAAAGAAATCTGTGATAAGTGATGTCTTTGTGCACAAGTCTTTTTCAGCTGAATGCAGGGGAATAAAGAATTACTGCTAAGAGGACAGAAACTGGAATATCGGACGGGACGGTTGGATTTACCTGGCCTTCTCCCTCTTAAGTAAGGCAGACTTTACTATAGGTGATTGCTCTGCCTCTGTATAGAGGTCTGGTGATGAATGGCTCTTGTCCGCTCTCAGGTCCTTTGCCAGTTCTGTGGTTATTTATTCTGAGAGTTTAACAGCGTGACCTCAAAACACACACACATACACATATAAAGAGAGTGTGAGAGAGTGCATTATATATATATATATAATACAACGTGCTAAAAAAGTGCATTGTTTCTGCTGGTTAAAGATGTCTATAATTAGATCTAAATCAGGACAAGGAGAGAGGCCCCTTATAGTTACTTTATTTTATAAAGGGGCTCAAACTCCCCACAGGCGTCCACTGCCCATATGTGGGCCAAATACTTTTATATTCATCTTTCTTCCAGTGAAATAAAGTTAGTATTATTTTATTTCTGTTTAGTGAACAAAATGGCATTACAAATGACCAATGTTTTACTGCTCAGTGACGATCGGTGAAACAGCGACACAGTGTGTTCACAGAGTGGAATTACAACTACACTGAAGCACTGTAATATTATTATTTGAAAACTATTGACAGTTGTTTTAATGACTGTAACTTATGATTTTATAAATATTCCCTTTTTTGTTTATTATTAATGTATTATTTTACGCAAACAGCTTCACAAAACCTATGGTTTACTGATAATAGTGTAACTATAGCGGGCTGTCACCATGTACAGCGCGTGAACAAACATTTATATTGACAACCGGTGACAGACAGAAAGCGCTCAATTCATTAGCAAGCCGCTCGTGCGCGTTTAACGGCCGTGAGGCGCTTTGATCTGGTCAAATAAATTTATATTTCTCTGGATGCGATTATGTCGGATTATATGAGGAATGTCTAAAGGTAAGACCATTGTAACCGTTTAAAAAGACGTTAATGTGGAGAAAAACATTTTGTTGATGAAACGAAACCGTATTGAAATTGTCCGTTAAATAAGGAGTGAGTATTACTGAAGTTTGTCTCACTATTTAGAGTTTTCAGACTTGTTGATAACTTACAAAGTGGGGTTTTAACGTACTTGTCTTGTACCGGCAGTCAAGACATTTAAACTGGTCGGTGTCTCAAAAGTTAGTAGCTTTAGTTGCCTAGACAGCATTTCTGGCCATTATAATTTACGCTGCCTATCTAGACAGCATTTTGTCAGTGTTTGTGTCTAAGTGTTTGTGTAATGTAAAACACATTTATACTGCATACTCTGAAACACATTGACACCATGCCTCAGAATGAAGCCGGTGTTTTATCAAAATGTGTGCTTTAAAGTGTTTTAGTGTACTTGTTTTCCTCTTAGATGAATGCTAACTCGAGTCATGATGTTGGATGCACTGGGAGGCTGCAGCCCCATCCCGCATCCCAGAATCCCTCTGACCTATATCAGGTGTGTGTGTCTCAGTGTCTACATGACAATCTCAATTTGATTTGATCTTTTCTGGATGTTTTTCCGCTCATCCTGATTTGCTCTCTGTTCTCTTACAGATTTATCTCCTTAACAGCCAATACCCGCCCATCCTGCAGAATCACTCTCGGACGCTTGCGGTTCCCTACAAGGAGCTGCGGCACCACAGAACTCCCTGCGAGTCCATTGGGAACAACTACAGCCCGAGAGGCCAAAACCTGAAAATCCAACATCTGCACCGCAGACGTCACTCGCTTCAGTGTCCTCCAGCTGCATGTATCCTTAACAAACATCTTTCATAGACTTACACACACTCAATTATGCTTAAATATGCATATACACTACTTGTCAAACGTTTGGAATAATTGCTATTTTTTTGTGTTTTTGAAATATGTCTCTAATGCTCAGCAATACTGCATTTATTTATTCAAAAAAACAATTTTTACACAGTTATATTGTGAATTATTATTGGAATTTTAAAATAATTGTTTTCTATTGTAATATATAGTGAAATTTAATTTATTTCTGTGATCAAATAATTTTCAGTATCATCACTCCAGTCTTCAGTGTCACATGAACCTTCAGAAATCATGATTTGATGCTCAAGAAACATTTATTATTATTATCAATTATTATATCCTCATGTCACAATTCGATACATATCACAATACGATACTGATACGATTTTATTGCGATACTCCAGGACATATGGTAAAAGGTTAACAACAAATTTACTGTTTATTAAAATGCTAAATTTGATTTAACATTGTGTGTGTAAATGAATAGGCTTGGACTTAGTGCTGGTGATAACCCAATGCACAGGACAATAGAGACACCAGAATAACAATATATTTATGATTCTGAAGCTGAAAATACAGAATTATTTCAGACGAATAATATTTAAAATAATGTAGGCCACTTTTTACTGGTAACATTTGGCATTATCAGGACCCACAAATATTCCCCCATTGCATTATTATACATTCAATTCAATTCAATTCAATTCAAATTTATTTGTATAGCGCTTTTCACAATACATATTGTTTCAAAGCAGCTTTACAGAAAGTGCATTTCAGAAATGTACATAGAAAAAAAATAGTTAGTTAAACATGCATTAATTTAGGGCATAATTGTACATAGAAAAAGACATAGAAATGTACATAGAAAAATACAGTTAGTTAAACATGCAATAATTTAGGGCATAAACATATCGCCAGCGTCGAGTCGTCTCTTCACAGGCTTCGAGTCGTCTCTGCACGGGTGTTGGGGCATCTGTAGTTTCCATGGGAGGCTGGATACAAACTGGAGCTGACAATCTGTATTTACCTCGGGACTAGCGTCCCGAGATAACAAAAGAAAAGCAGAAGGAAAATAATTAGCGTAGCTGCTGTTCATAACAATAATGCATTCATTCTGATTCACCTGTAGTATAAAAGGTAAATATTATGTGAATGCTTGGTTAAAGAAATGCGTCTTCAATCTAGTTTTAAACTGGGACAGCGAGTCTGAGCCTCGAACAATATCAGGAAGGCCATTCCACAGTTTAGGAGCTAAATGTGAAAATGCTCTCCCTCCTTTAGTGGACTTAGATATCCTAGGAATGACCAGTTGCCTCGAATTTTGTGATCTTAAAGAGCGCGATGGATTATAGGGTGATAGAAGTTCCGTTAAATACCCAGGAGCTAAGCCATTTAGGGCTTTATAGGTCATTAGTAATACTTTGTAATTGATACGGAACTTTATAGGTAACCAATGTAGAGATGATAGAATAGGTGTTATATGATCATATTTCCTCGATCTAGTAAGAACTCTAGCAGCTGCATTTTGGACTAACTGTAGCTTGTTTATTGAGGATGCAGGACAACCGGCTAATAAAGCATTACAGTAATCTAGTCTCGAGGTCATGAATGCATGAACTAACTTTTCTGCATCAGAAACAGATAGCATGTTACGTAGCTTAGCAATGTTTCTAAGGTGGAAAAAGGCTGTTCTTGTAACATATGAAATATGATTTTCGAAAGACAAGTTGCGGTCTAATATAACACCCAGGTCTTTTACTGTAGTGGATAAAGTAACAGGACATCCTTCTAAAGTAAAGTTGTATTGTAAGAGGTTTTGTGGGCAGTTTTTTTGACCAATAAGTAATACCTCCGTTTTATCTGAATTTAATAGCAGAAAATTACACGTCATCCAGTATTTTATATCATTAACACACTCTGTCAATTTAGATAATTTATTGTTTTCATCTGGTCGTGATGAAATATATAATTGAGTGTCATCAGCATAACAGTGGAAATTAATTCCATGTTTTCTTATAATATTTCCAAGCGGCAACATATATATTGAGAATAGCAGAGGGCCTAACACAGATCCTTGCGGCACTCCATAGTTTACTGACGTTATCTTCGATTTTTCCCCATTTAAACAGACAAAATGGTAGCGGTCTGATAAGTACGATCTAAACCAGCTTAATGCTTGTCCATGAACACCAGTGTAGTTTTGTAGTCTATCTAATAGTATTGTGTGATCTATAGTGTCGAACGCAGCACTAAGGTCGAGTAAAACTAGTATTGAGATACAGCCTTGGTCAGAAGCTAGAAGTAAATCATTTGTGATTTTAACGAGCGCAGTTTCAGTGCTATGATGCGGCCTGAATCCTGACTGAAACTTTTCATAGATGTCATTTTCTTGCAAGAAAGAGCCCAGTTGAGTGGACACAACTTTTTCTAGTATTTTAGACATAAAAGGTAGATTTGAAATGGGTCTGTAATTTGCTAGATTATTATGATCTAATTGTGGTTTCTTAATAAGAGGTTTTATAACTGCCAGCTTGAATATTCTTGGAACATGACCTAAAGATAAAGACGAGTTAATAATATTGAGAAGAGGCTCTTCCACTACAGGTAGCACTTCTTTCAGCAGTTTAGTTGGTATAGGATCTAATAAACATGTTGTTGGTTTAGATGCAATGATAAGTTTATTTAGCTCTTCCTGTCCTATAGTTGTAAAGTGCTGTAGTTTTTCTTGAGGAGCGATAATTGAGGCTGAATCATAAGACACCATTAAGGATTGTACATTTACAATTGTGGTTCTGATGCTTTCTATTTTCTCAGTGAAGAAATTCATGAAATCATTACTACTAAACTGTAACGGAATATTTTGCTCAGGTGACATCTGTTTATTTGTTAGTCTAGCCACGGTGTTAAATAAAAACCTTGGATTATTTTGGTTGTTTTCTATTAGTTTGCGGAGATGCTCTACATTATATTCAACATTATAAACAGTTTAATGTGGTACCGACTAAAACTCTGAAAACTTGATATTTTTCCTGAACTATACACAATTATATTGTCACTATCCACGATACATATTGTTGCATTTTTGCATCGCCCTAAAAAATAATAATACTTTGATTCAGCAAGGTTGGATTAAATTGAACAAAAGTGATATATTTGAAAATATATTTTTCATGTTACAAAAGATTTCTCTTTCAAATAAATGCTGTTCATTGAAATTTCTATTAATCAAAGAAGTTTCCACAAAAATATTAAACAGCAAAAATTGTTTTCAGCTACTATTGATAATAGTAAGAACCATTATTCATAATCGAGTAATACTAGTAATTGAGCATCAAATCATCATATCAGAATGATTTGTGAAGGATCATGTGACACTGAAGACTGGAGTAATGATGCTGAAAATTCAGCTTTGATCACAGGAATAAATTACATTTTGAAATACAGTATTAAAATACAATACAGTTATTTTAAATTGTAATAATATTTTTCACAATATTACTGTATTTCTGATCAAATGAATACAGCCATCTTTCAAAAATAGTCCCATCTTAACTTCACATTCAAGTCTGCTGTGATGCTCCGGTTGTGAGGAGGCGACAACGTCCGACCCGAGCAAAGAGGTAAACGTTCTCTCTCTCATACAGCTGACACTTTAAAGCAGAGATTTAGAGCATATGTGTGTATTTATTGTAATATTTACAGCAGCTTTTTAACATTAACAAACAAAATGCCATCATTCTTAGAAGTCGCCCTTTGACA
The DNA here is from genome assembly GCA_022828995.1 of Vimba vimba. Classification (NCBI taxonomy): domain Eukaryota; kingdom Metazoa; phylum Chordata; class Actinopteri; order Cypriniformes; family Leuciscidae; genus Vimba; species Vimba vimba. The sequence goes on from CM040840.1 coordinate 26,127,788, forward strand.
CCGAACCAGCAGCTTGAAATCATTCGGCATGAAGAGAAACAAAGTCAAAGGGACCAGATTGAACCTACAGAGAGAGACTTAGAGGTCAGTATTAGCAACATCCATCCAAGCTACGTATATTGATGTGTTTAAAACACACTTTTATTCTTCTGAACGATTCCAGTTCCTTAAAGCTACACATTGTAACCCTTGGCTCTCTAGCTGTTGAAGCATTAACCTACATATGTGACCCTGGACCACAAAACCAGTCACATGGGTCAATTTTTTGAAATTTAGATTTATACATCATCTGAAAACTGAATAAATAAGCTTTCCATTGATGTATGGTTTGTTAGGATAGGACAATATTTGGTTGAGATACAACTATTGAAGATCTGGAATCTGAGGGTGCAAAAAAATCGAAACATTGAGAAAATCTCCTTTAAAGTTGTGCATTTATGTTGGCGATTGTGCTGCATTCACTCACAGAAATACATGTTTTATATATTTACGGTAGGAAATTTACTAAATATCTTCATGGAACATGATCTTTACTTAATATCCTAATGATTTTTGGCATAAAAGAAAAATCGATAATTTTGACCCATACAATGTATTTTGTTGGCTATTGCCACAGATATACCCGTGCGACATGTGACTGGTGATGTGATCCAGGGTCACATATTGCTTGTGAAGTAACATTGTTTTAGTAATTAATTGAGTTGTGCTTTTTTATCACTGATGACATCAAAACTTCAATAATGGGTTTATTGAGCAATCAGCTTTGGGAAATTAAAGGTACATCTTTGTGTCTGTGACGACCAGTGTGTACAAGCTTGAGGACTGCTTAAAATAAGTTGACTATTAAGAAAAGCTGAACATTAGTTCACATTATAGTTTAAATTGTTACTGCCTTAAGTTATTATTTTGGATTAAATGTAAAAATGCCTAAAAACACTAACTTGATGAAATTTATACTTGGTTTTAATAAATAGAATATTATATAGTTATTGCAAAAAAATACAGAAGAGAATTGTATTTGGTCTCTCTTTTTTATGTAATGTTTATTTAACCAGGAAAATTCCTGTAAGTGTAACGGACATAAATTTACATTTGATATACAATACAGTATATAAAAAAATGCCTCCTCATTTTAATACACCACTAATATAAATATATAGATAGATAAATAATATATAAATTATTTTTTTTAAATGGTTTTAAATAAGAACTGGTTCTCTTGCATCCATCTATCAGTTTATATTCTTCCTCCTCTCTTTCTCTCTCAGAGGTATTTGTACTATATCACTGAGGGTATTTACGGCCACATGTTGGCCCTCCACCCACCAGAGCAGATCAGCGCTATCCTGAATCTGGTACCCAGCCGTTTCCAAGAGGATGAGCAGAAGATGCAGAGGATGCAGGAGGATCTCCTGGAGGAGGTCCAGAGAGACTATGAGTTCAGCCTCCGCAAGAGTATCGGTATGACACATGACACCATCTAGAGTAGATGATGTACAGTTCAGCAGGTATATTAATGACAGTAAACAAGTACTATTAAAAAATAAATAAATATATATATATATATATATATATATGTGTATGTATGTATGTATGTATATATATATATATATATATATATGTATATGTGTATATATATATATATATATATATATATATATATATATATATATATGTGACCCTGGATAACAAAACCAGTCACATGTCGCACGGGTATATTTGTGGCAATAGCCAAAAATATATTGTATGGGTCAAAATTATTGATTTTTCTTTTAAGCCAAAAATAGTAAAGATCATGTTCCATGAAGATATTTTGTAAATTTCTTACCGTAAAAAACATTTATTTTTGTGAGTGAATGCAGCACAATCACGAACATAAATGGACAAGTTTAAATGCGATTTTTTTTCTCAATGTTTCGATTTTTTTTTTGCACCCTCAGATTCCAGATTTTCAATAGTTGCATCTCGGCCAAATATCGTTATTTATAAACAAACCATACATCAATGGAAAGCTTATTTATTCAGCTTTCGGGTGATGTATAAATCTCAATTTCAAAAAATGTACCCAATTTCTTTAAAAAGAAATTATGTAGCGCACCATAAATCAAATAATGGTGCGCTACATCATTTATTTTTGTTACACTGGGCGATAAGACTAGATATGACTTTCTAAATATTAATTTCCTTCCCAATTTGTTGACATTTATTGCATTTTTTTGCCATCTAATTTATGTTACTGTCTTTTTAGTGCGAGTCATTTCCACATTTATGTGGCCCTTTGAATAAATTATAATTGTAATCTCTTTCTTTTTTTGCAGTCGATTATATCCTGCTAGATCCAGCAGAGAGGGAGCGTCTATCAATTTCTGCTGTTCCCCGGCCTTTCACGTCCCGTGTAATTCGTGCACCTGTGCCCTGGTCCGTGAGCTTCCTGGAAGCTTACAACTGGCAGATGGAGAACCTCTACACTGTGAACCCTATGCTGCTCCACATACAGGATCTCTGGATGAGCAGGTCGGCATCTCTGATCCCTCCATCATGGTCCTAATCATTATGATCCCATTTATGATTTATAAAATTATTATGTTTCATTTGTAGTTTCTCGTCTCTGCGGTTTGTGCGTTTGGACGACCTGCTCTCAGCCGATCTTCCGCTCTTACCAGCGGAGTTTGAGGAGCTGGTGCGGCGACAGTGTCAGAACACACGAGATGAACTGCTTAACACGTAAGAGACTTTGTGTGTATGTAAATATTTGTTCTGAACAAGTGAAGTCTGTGTTTTTTTGTGAGGTCTGGTTTAAGTAACTTCCTGCCGTGGACAGTAACGGAACCTGTACAGATTGAGAAGTCTTACAGAGACACATGATATATCTGTAGGTTTCATTCTCATGTTCTCTGTAAACCTGTCACTGTAGTCACCTGAATCCAGCTCTATAATTACATCTCTGAGCACGCAAGGGAAGAGCTGGACATCCAGGAAGCTGTAATTATAGAACTTTATAGACCTTATGCACCAGAGAAACGAGGGTGCAGCCATCTTTAGAATATTGTCTTTGAACTTCCGTTTTTGCGGTCGCTCTGTATATTTCTATGGCATCGCTGTCCAGGAGTAATTCGCTTTTGAAGTGGATTTACTTAATGTAAAGTTAATGAAAGTTATCATGAGGATTGTAATGTTTAAAGGGGTCATGAACTGGCTTTTTATTTTTTTTTTATTGTCGTCTGAGGCCAACTTATGACGTTCGCTTGGTTTTTACATTCAAAAACATCAAAATGAATAAGTAATGGGCTATTTTCTACCCTGGTTTTGAGCCTTGCTCCTGAAACGCTCGGTTTTATGGGCGTGCCGCACTGAAGACTTGGAAGTAAACGCCCACTGCTATGATTGGATAACAGTTTTGCATGTTATAATGAGCTTCATGTAATGCGTGAATCGGTGGGCGGGGCTAAACAGGCAGTGTTGAAGTAGGCGTTGATCTTCTTCTGCGGAGGCGGGGTTTGATACCCTTTGACCTCATAGATCCCCACTTTGAAAAGCCTGTCGTTCGCTGTGCCTGGTGTTAATAAAAGCTTTTATTGGACTAACAAGGAAGTTTTCAGTTCTGAAACTTACAGGATATTCTTATAGTATGATGACCTCTTATATGTCAAAAGCTCAAGGTAAATTTGATTTCTCAGTTCATCACCCCTTTAACCCCCAGAGGTCGACGGTATCGCCGGCGATACCAGCTCGCTTTTTTTTTTATCAGTGTAAAAGAAACTCATAAATTCTTTGTTGACTTTGATTTTCCATTGGAGTTTCATACATCAATCGATTCTGTTAAATGTGTATTATTTTTGTGTATACTCACAATAAAAACAAAGTGTGGTGCTTTTTGCCAAATAAAGAAAAATAAACACGAAGCGAGTTCTGCCTTCTCTCTGTCCGTGTAGTCCATTCTGAAACACGTCCGAAAATGAATCATAACTCATCGAATACTTCTCACACAGACACGTGAGTTATGTCTTTATGAAGCTTGAAATCTCTTCTTTTAAATGAAGTAATTTATATAAAAAACAAATGTTTTCAACTCATGTAATCCGTTTGAAAGCAAGGAGAGGTACCGTTTTTCCTTCTGCCTCATTATCTTTATAATCAGCTGCGGCCGCCCCGCCCCCGGCGCGATTCACATGTAAATAGTTTAGGTGATCTAGTATGCAACGCATACGCCCCCGATCAATGCCATAAAAACACAGTTTCTATCAGACTTACTGATAGTTCATCGCGTTTTGAGTATGGCACGCTTCTCCGGTAATGAAGACGCCATTCAGATGATTCTGGACAGCGAGGAAGAATGCATGATACCGGGTTGTTTCCTCAGAGGAAGATTGTAACTCAGACGACGAACGGCAGCATATTGAAGAGCGAATTCCGCCGAGGACACAATTTCGGAGTAAGTTTTACTTAAAAGTCTTTTGTCTTTTATTTTTCGTGTTCGCATTTATGAGGAAAAAAACAATATTACGTGACAGTTCTCCATTATGGACGCGAGCGCTCTAAGCACTAAAAGACTTTCAAACATTCACAGAGACCTCAAAACAGAAAGTACAAATCCTTTCTTTAAAACGAATTTCGTTTTGTATCAATTGTATCTTAATTTTAATATTTTTTTCATTAACAAATTTCCTGGATTTAAAGTAAATATAGGCTAGCTAGCAATCACAACATAAGGTCTGAACTGGAGATCATCATGAACCAGACCGTACTCGCCTCACATGTCTAAAAAAAATTGAAATATATTTACAGAAAGCTGGTTCTAAACAAAACCATCCAAAACAAAAAAACTATGTAGCCTAATATCTATGTGCATTTCTCCAGTGCGTTCACTAGCCTACTGCGAAGATCGCGAGTCAATAGCCTATGTCAACTTCATCTTTGCCAGAAGCTATATTCAAAGTAATGAATACATAGATAAAATGTAGGCCTATAATCTTTTTTTTTTTTTACAAAGAAAGAGTACACTTGAAATATTGTTGAAATTGTAATTATTGTTGTTGTAACCTTTTTAATAAAATAACAAAACATATTTACAAGATAGATGTAAGCAAAATCTTAAATGGTCAATATAAGTCTTCTTCTAAATATATCTTTTGTCCTTTCATTGTGGCTCAGTCAGTTTCACACCTGAGTGAATGGCTCATCATTATGCAGAGTGGGTGGGACAATGTATTTCTCAGGTGTAAACCACTCCTCGTTCACGCCCCCCTCGCATATTGGCTTTCCAAGCAAATCCTGTTTTACATCAATTCAAATCAATGTATGGTTTTATGTGAACGATAAAGCAAGACTATTTTCACATAATTTTGAAGAAAAAACTATAGGCGAGGACATCCATTAGTCAAAAGTCTTATTGCCACATATTTAGTATGTGTTTTGTGGCCTTATTACTGCAACTTTCATTTTTATTTTTTCCAATAACCACGCATAAACATTATTCTCTTAAAAATTCAAACATATACATGCATGTTGATCAGATATTTTGGTAGCCCTGTTTGTGCTATATAGAGTGAATTTACACCTTTGCCATTAACATGTTTATAAATAACTGAAAAAAGCACATATGTCAGAGCATGTCAGAACACCTCCAGGGCCCAGAAAACAGCTCAGACTCCAGAGGGTTAAAGCAGATGTCTTTACAAATGTCAGTAGACCGGGAAGATTTTAAAACGAGCCGTTCATTCATAAATAAGCAAGATCGCTGTGAAAATACAGACGGAAGACAAAAGACAACGAGCGCAGCGCTGAAAAGGGGCGGGGCTACAGAAGGTCTACACAGTAGTTAGTTCCGCTCCTTGAATCTGATTGGTCGAGCAGTGTTCTAAAAAGGCACTGTGACTTTTCATAGTCAGCATCACTCCTCTTGTCTGTGTTTGTTCCAGACAGACTGTTAGGCCCCGTTTACACGTACATGGTTATTTTGAAAAACGGAGACATTTCTCTTCGTTTGCGCCCTTCGTTTACACACAAACGGAGGATTCGCCAATGAAACCGATTCTTTCTAAAAACTCCGGCCAGAGTGGAGATTTTGAAAATCTTCGTTTGCCCGTTTGCATGTAAACTGAGAAAAACGGAGATTTAGGCAGCGACGTCACAGAATGTGACTATTTTCGGGATTCTGATTGGCTAAAGTGGGCTTGAGCTTCTCGTTACACTGCCACCTACAGGTTTGGCATGCTCTTGACAGCATATACACAGGTTCGTGTGCACGATGTTATTTTTGAAAACGAAGAGGGGTGAAATGTCCGTTTATGAAAATAGCCATCCACGTGTAAACGTAGCCTTAGTCTGGTTGTTAGTGGTTGAGATTTTTAAGTGTTTCTTTTTGCAGGTTTCATTGAAACTGTAGTAGGTAGCGACTAATTACGAGCCGTTTGAATCATTGATTCAGCCCCGTTCAGTGAGTTCGGGAACAAACAAACAAATGACTTACCTTTACGAGTGAATTATTTGAATCATTCGTTCAACCGATTTGTTCATCAACACTGATTCATTCCCGGTTTATTATCATTCACTAAAACTATTTCTAAAACATTTCTCATTTTTGTTTAGTTTAACTTCAAGTACTAAAATGACTAAAACTGAAATAAAAATGAATAAAAAACTTTTTTAGACAGTTTTAAAATAACAAAAACACAAAACAAAATGACTAAATAAAATAAAATCCAATTTTATTCAAATTGTACAAACTAATAAAAATTATTATAGCATATTAATGATACTAAAATAACAAACAAGTGACTTGTCTTTATGAGTGAGTCATTCATCATTGACTGTTTTGTTCAAAAACACTGATTCATTTAGTGGTGAAACAACTCTTCTTTTGAGTCATTCATTCAAACACTCTGAATCATTCAGAAACAACTCAGTTCTACTCTTTGTTACTTGGAGTTAAACAAAACAAATTTGCATTTACAGATGTGTAACATGAACTATTAAACTATTGATGTTTGTCTGTTTTATCAATTAGTCATAGCAATGTCCTGATGCTCTCATGGGATATACTGAACATTTACCGGACTGTGTGTAAATGTACATTTGAATAAGGTCAGCGAGTGTGTTGTTGTTTAAATAGTTCTCTTCGTCTTGGCTACCTTTGTTCTCAACTCTGTATCCATGGTCTCCTCAAACTACCCAGAGAATCGCACACAATACAAGCTTTTAAAGTTTTGAATGAGGGTTTGAACAATGGGGAAATAAAGAGCAATCTGGACCTGCTTTAACACGCAGGGAGTCCGTGGCTCTACAGCAACAGTCAGTGTGAAGTGTTTAGAAGATATACTGCAGGAAGTGGGAATTTCAGTCTGACGTATCCTTCACTGAATGGACTGACTGAATCAGTCAATAACAAGTAAAGTGGGTGATTGACTGGTATACTATATTACAAGTTTCTAAAGCCTTAATTATAGGTTTGTGTGAGACTTTTATTTCTGCCCATCATATTTTACCACTCAAAAACAGTTTTTTATATTACAGAATTTTAAATGTAAATTTTATACAATAAGATGACTTCTTTAACTTTTGAAAATTAAGACAGTTGAGAATATCTTGCACTTAAGCACAGAAAATAAATCAAATTGGTTAACTGGTATCATGAACATACCAACTCAAGAAGTGAATTTTGATACACAGCCAAGCAGAAAAATGAAGGTAAAATTTTAAAGCAAAATAATAAAAGTTGCATATAACATATCACCTGTTTCCTCTGGTGTGTGTGTGTGTGTGTGTGTTGTGTAGCTGGCTGCCCAGCTGTGCTTCTCTTTTCGTGACCTTTAAAGACTCGTGGTTGCCACTGGTGCCGAAGAAAGCAAGCATCGCCCCGGTAAAGGCCCAGAAGCTCTTCTTCTGTGTGGCTGCATTGATGTCACTGCAGCTGCGCAGTCTGGTGGTCGCATCACTGCAGGATCTGCTGCAGTTTTTCCAGCTACATCAGGTACTGAAACCAGTGACACTAGCGACGTTTACATTGACACCTTTTGTTTCAAAATGAAATCACTCCGATTGATGAATTCGTACATAGTGTTTACATGAATGCTAAATAATGTCATGATGCTTATATTTATCAAGCAGTAAATACAGCCCTTCCCACGCCTAAAACTTGAGTCCGAAGCAAGGCCTGTTGGGACAGCGATTTGCCCAATTTACTCCGATTGATGTGGTTACATTACTGTTTTTATTCCGACTGTGCTACTAGTCTGATTATGGTCAGATTATTAGGGTCCATGTAAACGCAGCTACTGATATGTTTTATCCTGCTGATGTTGTCTTCACATTATACAGCCTAGTTACTGAGCATGTGCTTGCATTTATGGGTATATATGTTTGTTTGCAGATGCATGCTTTTTGAGAGTTATTGTGTATATTTATTATGTTTGGTATATTGTCTATTTTACAGTTATTTTACCACTGTAAAAATCACTCTTGTGGCTTTTAAAAAACTGACACAATTTTTCAATAAATAATTTTGTTCATTAATAAACAGTTCTTAATAATATACATCCAACATTTCTACTACCAAGTAATACAGTTCATTTGCCTAATTGTTGCTGTATTTACACTACCATTCAAAAGTATGAGGTCTGAGGTTAGATTTTTTTTTTTTTTTTTTTTTTTTTTTTTTTGCAGGATGGTAATGATTTTGGGGAGTGTTTTAATGAGCTGCAGTACACACAGCGTCCAGTGTTACTGGTGAAGTTAAGACTCGAGGACCCCAGTATTGCATTCGAACCTTCACTGCAGAGCTGTTGGGAACTCATTCAACAAGCGTTCACACAGATCATCAACAGCGCCCACAACATACCACGGGTAAACACACATATACTTTTATTTAACAAAAAGAGGACTCCCCTGATGATTTCTATTGTTATAGTAGTTATACTATAGTGTACATTTTTTAAGGATATTTTCTTTAGTAGAGAGGATTGGTATGACTTTCATTTGCATTACTCATATTATGTCTGCAAAGTGGCTCCCAATCTTTACTTGCATTGGAAAGAGTTATTTTTGGTCTTGGAATATGCACACAAACACAATCACTTTGTCATAATTTTACACAAATATTGAAAATGTAACATCTAGCAGAAGTTCTACACTCTAACAACAACAACTAGATTGCTTCCATTAAAATAAAAATGAAGTCATCATTTACTCACCTTGGTGTTATTGTATAAGTGAATGCTGTATGCCTTTCTTTCTTTTTTGGACCACAAAAGGAGAATAAAAAAATAAAAAAATGTCATGCTCACGCTTGTCCATATAATGGCAGTGAATAGCAAACAGCATCAACCTTTAAAAAAATTATTCATAAGTATCATAGAATGATCCCATGCGACACGTGCCATATATTCTAAGTGTTCTGGAGGTTTGGTGGAAAACAAACTTAAATTTAATGCATTATTTAACAAAAATCCTGTCGTTGAACTTCTGTGCTCGATTGCACATTCTTGAGACTATTAGCACACAAGTTTTGAGAAATCAAGATTAATAATAACGCCACATGAAATACAATCCATGTACTTTTTTCTCTGAGGTGAATATATCCGTCATGTGTATCGAGTTCACATCTGTCAGCTGTCATTCTTACTCTCATCTGACAATTGGAGTTCCAGTCTGGAGATATTTAACTCAGTGAAGACACTTTTTGGGGGATTTCTAGGAGTTGTATTTTATGTCATGTTTTTATTCATCTTGATCCAAACTTTACGGTTCAACTTCTATCTATATTCTGAAGGGTTTTACAGAAGGGTTTGTTCATATATCATTTGACTCATTTATATTACACTTTATTTCTTAAAACATGGTGATAATGTATTTCTGGCTGTTGACAATATTTTCTGAGTGATAAAAATAATTTCATTTTAATTTTTGGTTTAACTGTCCCTTTTAATGAAGAGTTTAGGCACAGTGTAAGGCAGAAAACAATTAAACCTAGTACATTCTTAAACCATCATTTTTAAACCAGAAATCCAAATGAGTGATCTTTTCTTACAGGTGGAAGGTAAACTTTTCCCAGAGTTCGGAGAAACATTAATGCTGCACTCAGTGAGTCCCAATGAGTCGCTGGTGACAGACATCATGAACGGAGCGAGAGAGATCTTCCAGAGGAACACTGTTGGGCCCCAGAGGTCCGCTATCATTCGGAGAGCATGTTTTCTAGTAGAAAAGCTTCAAATTATGATTGAATCACACTGTAGTTTGTCTGTGCTTGTGTAGGTATCTGGATGTGTATAAGAGGTACACTGATTCACTGGACCGTCAAGACATACTGAACTTCCTTAAATCCAAGCACTCACTGCAGGGCTTTACTAAGGTAGCTTTTCTAGTGTGTGCATTGCAGCCTTATACACAACACAAGGGTGAAATGCTTCCTTGTAAAGCAAGATGATTCTACTTTTGTGACCTGTAGAAAATCACAGGTGTGCAGAACGTGTGGAAGGAGATCGCATCACTGCATGTGACGGTCCCTCTGTCCCTGTTCTGTCTGGATGCGGTGAACCTGAACCAAGATCTGTGCGACAAGGCAGAGCATCTCATAGATCTTCTTACCACGTTTGTGATGGAGGAGAACCGAGAACTCAACAAGAGGTGGGTGGAAACAGTCTGAAATGTTCTTCACAATTCTTATTTTGTTTCGGTTTTACAGAGGGGATTGTGGGTAATTATTTTTATCACTCAGAAAATACTGTCAACAGCCAGAAATACATTATCACCATGTTTTAAGAAATAGTGTAATATAAATTAGGGCTGTGAAACGATTAATCGCATCCAAAAGAAAAGTTTGTGTTTACATAATATATGTGTGTGTACTGTGCATAATTATTTTTTATATATAAATACACACACATGCACAAATATGTATACATTTAAGAAAAATATGTTATTTATATCTAAAATATTTATATTTATGTATAACACAAATTATATATATATATATATATATATATATATATATATATACATATGTGTGTGTGTATATATATATATATATATATATATATATATATATATATATATATATATACTGTATATTTAAGCAAATATTTCTTAAATATATACTTGCATGTGTGTGTATTTATATATATTCAATAATTATGCACAGTACACACACATATATTATGTAAACACAAACTTTTATTTGGATGCGATTAATCGCGATTAATCGTTTCACAGCCCCAATATAAATGAGTCAAATGATATATGAACGAACCCCTCTGTAAAACCCTTCAGAATATAGATAGAAGTTGAACCGTAAAGTTTGGTGAATGAAAGTGCTTCTAAAGTGAGATTTCTGACTGAGAATAAACTCATTTTAAGAAAATGGCCTTTAAAGCTATAATTTATAATTAAAAATCTACTGACACAAATAGATGAAGTGTAATAAAATAAACACTTAAATGTGTATTTCGGATGTTTTCTTTCCGGTAGTCTGAATAAGACAAGTTATGGAAGGAGAAAATCTCAAAATATCAAAATTGACCAATGCCTGAAAAAACAATAGTTTGTAGTGACTTGCCTCAATTTTCATTATTTTTCTTATTATATTAAATTATTATATTATATTATTAAACTTCCTGTTGCCTTCAAAAACATGTCACATTATTTAAACGGAATGAGATTGTTGATAGCAGTTTCATTAGCTATTTTCACATATTGTTTGTTTGAGGTATTATATTATACCATATACCGTTTATAGCATATAGCATTTATTATTCTACAATAGTATCTGCCGTCGTTACGATGAGATTACGGACAGAATCACAGGCAAGCTGAGTAACACAGAGGAGCTGGTGGAGTTAAACCAGTACCTGAAACACACAAGTGAAGTCACCGTACACAGACTCCGCCTTGAGATTGAGGAAGCTGTCAAGAGACTTGACTTCCTACTCGACTATGCCACCCTACCAGGTGAACTTCCTCTGCGTAATGTGTGCATGCAAATACTTACTACTCAATTACAGTTTTACTAATATTTCAACCCGCTTTTCACTCACAATCCCTCAGTGTGTGTTTGACTTCTGCATTTTGGGGCAGTCTGGGTCTTTATTTATTTATTTTTTTAACTCCTTAAGTCTTTCTTTCTTCATAGTGGAGGATATGAAGTTGTTCAGCACTATGATCCACTGGCCTGAGCAGATTCTGTCATCGATTAAATTCAGTAAGGATAAACTGAACAATCAGAAAGATCAGGCTGAGATCAATCTGATGAAAAGGTGCTTAAACACGGACACACACACACACACACACACACACACACACCAAACACATCCTAAACAGCTTAAACAAACCATGCCGTTATCATACGTTTCATCCTCAGAATAGGGCAGTTAGAGGAGACGCTGAAGGGTCTGGACAAAGAGGTGGACATCTTTAAGATGAAAGAAAAGATGACTTTGGATGAGAATAAGAACAATGTGGAGAAACTCAGTAAGATCAGCATCAGGATGGAAGCCACTGTCAAAGAGATAGAGGTTTGTGTTTGATATTGTCACTCTTTTCCAAGAGCTACCTGGGTCACGTGCAATGCAGATAAAACATTAATAAATAACAATAAAAATGGGAGATGAGTCAAGATGAGAGAAAGACTGATTATGAATAAATCCCCTGAAAAAAAATCTTTTTTTTGATTAAATGAAAAAATGTGTGTTTATTTCAGGGGATTAATAAAGAAGAGAGTTTGCTGGACAAAGAACAGAGTCAGTTTCCCATCTTACAAACAATAATGGCCAAGAAACAGCCGTACGACCAGCTGTGGATCACGGGTCTGGATTTTCTGACCAAATCTGATGTGTGGATGAATGGTAAAACACATGCTGTCATATTTCCTGTTGGAATTATTAATTATTATCTGATTGGGCAAACATTTGTATAATAAAGAAACACATCCATTTGTCCTGTCGATGATGTTGTTTTTCACTCTTAACTGTTTTTCTCAACTGTTCCTGGATCTCAAAGATATAAATTAAGCATCTAAATCAGTTTGGCATGTGACTGTATATGTTTATTGTTGTGTGTGTGTGTTTCATAAGACTTCTGTGTTTGCTCTCGAGGTCCATTCCGAAACATGAACGCAGAAACGGTGTCAGAAGAGTTAGCAAACATGTGGCGCACCATGTATAAACTTGCAAAGACGTTCTCAGCGCGGACGGCTCCCGCACGTGTCACGGAGAACTTCAAGAAAAAGATTGACAAATTCAAACAACACCTGCCTATTTTGACAACTATCTGCAATCCTGGCCTGAAGGACAGACACTGGGAGATGGTACGACAGTAGTATACGTAATGCTTTATTTATTAGTGAAACTCACTTTCTCTATTAGTGACTGACTCACTCAGTCATTTTTGACATTGAATCATTTGATTCCTTTGAACAGTTCATGTATTTTTTCTTCAAAAGTGCTGTATTTAGTTAAATTCTGCTTTATGACAATAAATAGCTTTAGTAGCCAAACTACTGTTTATTTACCATTATTGTTGCATTTCCTCACTGTTTGATGGATGTGAATTATTTGTATTTTTTTTTTGGCTGATATCAGATAAGTAATATAGTGGGATTTGATGTTAAACCAGACGAGGACACGCCACTCATCAAGATGGTGGAGCTCGGATTGTCGAAATATTCTGACCAGTAAGGCTTACCTTTGACATTTAAAAATGAACTTTAGTGTGAAACCATGTTGCTTGATGCAGTCGGAATTAGTCAGGATCACTCTTTTATGAGTCGTGTCTCTGTCTCTCTCTGTGTGTCTGCAGGCTGGAGGAAATTGGCGCTTCCGCCAGTAAAGAATACTCTCTGGAAAAGTCCCTGGAGAAAATGAAACGGGAGTGGACCGAGCTCTGCTTTGGGTTTTTACCATATAAGGACACGGTAAAACACACTTTATATGATACACTTTAATGTGGCATGATGAAAGTGGCATTTTGTTAAATAAATGCTCTATATTACATATTCATTATATTTTACTTAACCTGTTCTCATTAATATTTAATGTATGTTTGAATAAATCTGCCATGAGCCACCGTTTAAATGACGAATTGGAGTAGAAACATAGTTATATCATTAAAAAGCTGATATAAAACTGCCTTATTTGCATTTTAAAAGTTTATAAACTGTTTTTATATCAGTGTTTATTACTGAATAAATTTGATGAATTATATTTTTATAAAATATTCTTTATTGTTTCGGTTTTCGGCTAAATGAAAACTTTAAATTTCAGTTTCGGTGGCTGAATCACTACTGATAAACTAAAATGATTATTATTAAAAAAAATTGGCTTTTATTTTTAAACTACTGTTTATTTTAACAACATTATTATTATTTGTTTGTGAAGGGTACAAGTGTTTTAGCGGCGGTCGATGATATTCAGCTGCTGTTGGATGATCACATCATCAAGACTCAGACTATGAGAGGGTCTCCATTCATCAAACCCATCGAGGCCGACGCAAAGGTTCACAACTCGTTCACCTGCATAGAATTAGCAATTAGCATTTCTTGCCACAAAACAAGTTTCCATGACCATTTATTGTACCTTTAAGAAGTCTACATGTAAATAACCTGACTTCTGTGGAATGAGAAACGACAGTGCCAATGATTACTTGTGCAGTTTAGTTTCAATGAAAATAATTCTAGGTGGACTGGGGAGGAAGTTTTGAGTTGTGCATGTTACAGTATGACTCTGTAAATAATATGACCCTGTAAAATAATAATAAGACCCTCGACCTTTTTGATAAATAGTTCTTTCTCTCTCATTAGACATGGGAGGAGAAGTTGCAGTGCATGCAGGATATATTGGATGCGATGTTGCAGTGTCAAAGCATGTGGATGTACCTCGAGCCCATCTTCAGCTCAGAGGACATCATCGCCCAGATGCCAGAGAATGGACGCAAGTTTGCCATCGTAGACAGTTACTGGAAAAACATTGTCGCTGAAGCGGTGCGTGTGATTGCATTTGTTATTACCGTAACTGTATACGACTGTACAGTACATGACCAGCACCAATATCTGACAACCATTAGGTTTAATAATAGCAAGTAAAGAGCACATGAAGATGTCCACATCCAAATCCATAGTTTTAATATGTAGTAAATATTGTCATTCCAACAGCTCTCAAGGGTTAATGAGATGATAATTGAGCAGCAAATCAGCATATTAGAATGATTTCTGAAGGATCATGTGACACTGAAGACTGGAGTAATGATGCTGAAAATTCAGCTTTGATCACAGGAATAAATTACAGTTTAGAATATATTCAAATAGAAAACAGTCCTTTTAAATGGTAATAATATTTCACAATATTGCTTTTTTTACTGTATTTTTGATTAAATAAATGGAGAATAAATAAATGGAAAACATAATTTTTGACTGATAGTGTACATTATTGAGCATGCCATGTGTTTTTTAAATATTTTTTAACAGTTAAAGGACACACATGTATTGGTGGCCACAGAGCAGCCTAACATGCTGGGTCGCCTTCAGGAGTCCAACACCTTTCTGGAGGAAATACAGCAGGGTCTGAACTCATACCTGGAAACAAAGAGACTCTTCTTCCCTCGGTGAGATTAAACTTGCAGATCTACCTCTTAAAGATGTTAAAACACCCTCAGGTATCTCAGTTTGATGTTCAGAGTCACTATAAATAAGTCACCTCTCTCGTACTCTTTATTTCTCACTGTATAGGTTTTTCTTCTTATCTAATGATGAGATGTTGGAGATCTTGTCTGAGACGAAGGATCCACTGCGTGTTCAGCCTCATCTTAAGAAGTGTTTTGAGGGCATCGCTAAACTAGAATTCACCCCTGACCTGGAGATCACGGGAATGATCAGCTCAGAGAAAGAGATCGTCCCGTTTATAGAAACCATCTACCCTGCTAAAGCCAAGGTACAGACAGAGAGACAAATTAAATGGGAGAATCTCAAGAAACCAAAAAACATTTTCTTTTGTTTATGCAAAATTCTTATTTCTTTCTTTTGATTTTGGAGTAAATATGAGCTTTTCATGTAAAGTTTCATGAGATTTTGTGCAAATGTGTAATATGTTTCCTGTGAATTTTAGGGAATGGTTGAGAAGTGGCTTCTGCAGGTTGAAAACACGATGCTGATGAGCATCAGAGACGTCATAAAGCAAGGAATGGAGCAGTACTCAGAGGTATAGGCACACACAAAGACTTATAAACATGTAGAATATGATCAGCGCATCATGTGTGTTTGATTCTGCATGTTTCAGATGCCTAGGAAGAACTGGGTGCTGCTGTGGCCCGGTCAGGTCGTGATCTGTGCGTCCTGCATATTCTGGACCAGTGAAGTATCTGATGCTATACAGAACAACACACTTCCTGTGAGCACACGCACACAAACACATTCAGAGCAGATTTGATTAAAGGGATATTTCACCACTGGAAAGATGAATGTGTATTTAAATTGGATTATTTATGTAGTAGAAATGTGATTTTTTTTTTTTTTTTAAGCTGGTGCCTTCTAGACTGAGAAAAGCCAGAAAATGTATTTTTGGCTCATGTGGTTGAAAGACAACTCCCAGAATGCACTTGCTTCGCAGCCCTACGAGGCCACTCCCAAGGCACGCCTACCGGTTACAGAGGGCAGTATCGGGAGAAATGATACAGCTAGGCTACTAGTCGACTTGAAACTGAAAAGACGGCGTTTTATCGTGCGATCCCCCTATGGGCGGGTTGAACACATGCGGAACGAGCTCCTCCTACTGGCTGGAGTCTCTCGCCTCTGGACAGAAAAGCCTCAGATGACGCTAAATGGCGATTTTTGTGTCATCTGAGGTTTTTTTCCAGACACACAATACAGAAATCTCTCGTCTCAAGGGGACATGAGGGAGGGAAGCACGGTCATTCGAAAATACTACCGGGTTTCTACTGATAGAAAGCTTAATGCTAATCGGTGAAGTATCCCTTTAAGTGCTGCTGGTCTTTTCTTTGGTGAAACTTCTGTTATGCATGTGTTTCAGGCTTACGTTGAGCAGAGTAATGCTCAGATCGCTGATATAGTCGAGCTGGTAAGAGGGAAGTTGCCAGGTGGGGCCAGGATGACTCTGGGTGCTCTTATCGTCATTGATGTTCATGGTAAATGCCATTTTCATCATGGCCAGTTCAATGAACAGCACTTATTTGAAATAGAAATCTTTTGTAACATTATAAATGTCTTTCCTGTCACTTTTGATCAACTTAATGCGTCCTTGCTGAATAAAATAATATTATTGTTATTTTAAATCTTGCATGCTCCAAAGTTTTTAATGGTAGTGTGTCACGGTTTCCACAATGATATAAAGCAGCAAAAACGTTTTTCGAACATTGATAGTAATCAGAAATGTTTCTTGAGCATCAAATCATCATATCAGAATGATTTCTGAAGGAACATGTGACGCTGAAGACTGGAGTAATGATGCTGAAAATTCAGCTTTGATCACAGGAATAAATTACATTTTAAAATATATTCACATAGAAAACTATTCTTTTAAATTGTAATACTACTTCACAATATTACTGTTTTTTTTTCAGCAGCCTTGGTGAGCATAAGAGACTTCTTTCAAAAACATAAAATTGTTTAATTATTCCAAACTTTTGAGCGGTAGTGTATTTGTTTGCAGTATGCATCAAATGGTCCCATCTATATTCCGTAGGTGTAGTCTCTGATGTCTAATATAGTTCATGACTTTTGACTTTTGTTCCACGCAGCTCGTGATGTTGTGTGCAAGCTGGCTCAGGATGGCGTTTCATCTCTGAATGATTTCCAGTGGATTTCCCAGTTGCGGTATTTCTGGGAAGACGGGGAGGTCATGTTGAGGATGATCACCACTGTGATCAGATATGGATACGAATATCTCGGCAATTCACCGCGCCTGGTCATAACACCACTAACTGATCGCTGCTACAGGTGCACTCATATAAACACACACTAAAACATTTTGATAATATTAAATTTTATTCCTAGTGTTGAGCTCTTTAATGATCCGGGCTTAGCTGTGGAGTTTTGAGTTATGTTACGTCTGTTATGCTGAATGCTGATTGGTCCTCAGGACTCTGATGGGCGCTTTGAAGCTGAATCTGGGCGGAGCTCCCGAGGGTCCTGCGGGAACTGGAAAAACAGAGACGACTAAAGATCTGGCTAAAGCGCTCGCCAAACAGGTGCTCAAAAGGATTTTACGGGCATATATAAAGCTACTATTTCAGTTTAATCTCTGATTACTATTGTTAATGTTATTGTATGTAAGTGACAAACGTGTAAATGTGTGTTTAGTGTGTGGTGTTCAACTGTTCTGATGGTCTGGACTACAAAGCGATGAGCAAGTTTTTCAAGGGTCTGGCACAGTCTGGAGCGTGGGCATGTTTCGACGAGTTCAACCGTATAGAGGTCAGTACAGCAGAATAAAACGCCGTAGCTTCACCACAGATTATCAAAAAGAGTGGTAATGTGACTGGTGAATTAACAAATTAAAGTGAATATGATTTCACTTTTCTAACTTTATTTAATGTGTAATGTTGCTGTTTGAGCATAAACAACATCTGCAAAGTTATGACGCTCAAAGTTCAAAGCAAAGGGAGATATTTGCTTTTAAAGAAATCACTTTTTAAGGACTACAACAAACGGCTGGTAGAGACTACACCACATTCCTCCCGGTTAGTGACATCACCAACCCTGAAATTTACATAAACCCTGCCCCCTGAACACGACTTATAGATTATCAAGACAGAATATGCTAATCAATGACTAGAAGATAACTAGACATAAGCTACATAAATTCATCAACTAACCATTCAGAAATGTTGTCTACATGTTGTCACTTCTTCTTGAGTCTCTCCATCATTGTCTGACTCCGGTTTGAACATAAAAGGCTAAAAGTTTTTGAAATTTTCAGTGCATGTGTGTGTGAGGTAAAAGGACACAAGCTGTTATAGCTCCGCCCACTGTGCTGGGAGCAGCAGCTCATTTGCATTTAAAGGAACAGACACAAAAACTGTGTGTTTTTGCTCACCCTCAAAAAGTGACAACTTTAACATGGTATATAAAAATATCTGTGGGGTATTTTGAGCTAAAACTTCACATACACACTCTGGGGACATCAAAGACTTATTTTACATCTTGTTAAAAGGTCATTATACCACCACTTTAAACAAATAGCATGTTAACTCTTATCTGTTTGCCTATCAGCTTGTTTGTCGCTCTCTTTCAGGTGGAGGTGTTGTCTGTGGTCGCTCAGCAGATTTTGAGTATTCAGCAAGCCATAATGCGAGACATGAAGACATTTATGTTTGAAGGAACCGAGCTCTCTCTCAACCCAACCTGCTGTGTGTTTATCACCATGAACCCAGGATACGCAGGCAGAGCAGAACTACCCGATAACCTGAAAGTAACCAAAAACAAGCACACTCATACAGAGAAATACTTAACACACCGAATACTTAATTATCACTTGTAAGATGTTCATTTTCAGGTTTCCATCTTGTAATTTTCTAATTGTTTGGCTCCATTTGTAGCACTTTGAGATAAACAAGAGCTTTACGGGGTTAAATTAATTTCAATAAAAAAATGGGTCAAGTCATTATATTTTCACCATGTTTTGTGTCTATATTTGTATGTTTGTAGGCTTTGTTCCGCACAGTTGCAATGATGGTTCCGGATTATGGACTGATTGGAGAGATATCACTTTATTCAATGGGATTCACAGCTTCCCGGAGGTAAAATCAGGTCCAACCAGACAATAAAACTAAACTGTTTTTTAGTTTGGTGGGTACTATTATTTAAAGTTCCAGTTGTTTTACTTAATGGTTTTGTGTTTTCCAGCCTGGCTCAGAAGATTGTGGCGACGTATCGCTTGTGCTCGGAGCAGCTCTCGTCTCAAGCGCACTACGATTACGGGATGCGTGCAGTGAAATCAGTCCTGACTGCAGCGGGAAACCTGAAACTCAAATACCCAGAGGAAGACGAGAGCGTTTTGCTGCTTAGAGCTCTCATGGATGTCAACATGGCCAAGTTCCTCGCGCAGGATTTACCACTGTTTCAAGTGTGTGAATGTAAATTGCATATTCATTTTGAATGAGTTTGCGTGTGGTTAATGATGGTGTGTTTGTGTGTGTTTTAGGGAATCATCACTGATTTGTTTCCTGGAGTGGTTCTGCCCAAACCAGATTATGATTTACTGTTAAAAGCTTTGGACGACAACATCGCCAGAATGAAACTGCAGCCTGTACCGTGGTTCATCAGCAAAATTATACAAGTACAAAATCTAATCATTCAATGAACATTTATCTGTCAAGTCTTTATACTCATTCATTCCCCCCCCCCCCACAAATTCTGCCTTAAGATTCAAACATTTAGAAAGTAGTTTATAAATGAGCACTGATCCAGCTAAAAAATTATTTTAAATGCAAAACCATTATAAAATGTAATTTTAACTCTAAAATTTGATTGGGTGATCCTGTTTGAAGTTGTTGCAAAAAGAATAAGCTAATTCTATGTTAATGGGACAAGTCAGACTTTGTTTTTATAACTAAAACTGTATGTTCAATAAAAAAAAGCAAACGATTGAACAGTTTTATTGTGTGTGCAGGTGTATGAGATGATGCTGGTCAGGCACGGCTTCATGGTTGTTGGCGAGCCAATGGGTGGAAAAACTTCAGCTTATAAAGTTCTGGCTGGAGCTTTGGGAGACCTTTATAAGGGTAATCAGGCCATAATAAGTTTGTTTTTTTATTTTTTGTTTTTTTTTATCTTTAATCAATCTCTTGTGCATGTATACTACCTTTCAGACATTTGGAATAATGTTTTTTTTTTATGTTTTTAAAATAAGTCTCTTCTGCACACCAAGACTGCATTTATTTGTTAAAAAATACAGTAAGAACAGTAATATTGTGAAATATTATTAAAATTTAAAATAACTGTTTTCTATTTGAATATATTTAAAAAATATTATTTATTCCTGTGATGCAAAGCTGAATTTTCAGCATCTTTACAACATACTTCAGTCACATGATCCTTCAGAAATCATTTTAATGTGCTGATTTGCTGCTCAATTATTATCAATTATTATTAGTGCAAAATTATTAATAATGGATATTTTTATTATCATTATTGAAACAGTTTTTGTTGCTTAATATTTTAGTGGAAACTGTGATAAAACAGGATTCTTTGATGAATAGAAAGTTAAAAGATAAAGGATAAATAAAAATCTTTTGTAGCATCATAAATGTTTTTAAATATGTGATTTTGATCAATTCATTTCGTCCCTTTTTTTTTACTGTATATTTGATCAAATAAATGCAGCCTTGCTTAGCATAATAGACTTCTTTCAAAAACAAAAATATCTTAATTATTCCAAACTTGGGAGTGTTAGTGTATATACATTTACATCTGCATATAAAAATAAATCAATAACTATTTGTTGACATGATGTGGAGTCATAACCAAGCATGTAATCATGTTGTGTGTTTGTTATTTGTCTATATAGAAGGGCTGATGGAAGAGTTTGCGGTGGATTTCCGCATCATTAATCCGAAGGCGATCACTATGGGGCAGCTATATGGCTGTTTTGATCCAGTGAGTCACGAGTGGTCAGACGGCGTTTTGGCCACCTCATTCAGACAACAGGCCCAGTGCACCACAGACGACCGTCAGTGGATCGTTTTCGACGGGCCTATTGATGCGGTCTGGATTGAGAACATGAACACCGTTTTGGATGATAACAAGAAGGTACATTTACATTTTTATTGTTGCAGAAAACATATCTGAAGGGCTTCAGGTTCAGTGCTGGTGTCTGATGTGTTTTGCCGTTGAACAGCTGTGTCTGATGAGTGGTGAGATCATACAGATGAGTTCTAAAATGAGTCTGATCTTTGAGCCTGCGGATCTGGAGCAGGCGTCACCGGCCACGGTGAGCAGGTAAACAACAAACACTCTCCTGCTCCACACTGTTACACTAATTAAACATACAATGCTTATGTGGAAGTATAAAAGTATATGAACATCAATAGAAGTACATCAATAGAAGCAGCACAATTGTTTTCAACATTTTGAGCAGCAAATCAGCATATTAGAATGATTTCTGAAGGATCACGTGACGCAGAAGATTTGAGTAATGATGCTGAAAATTCAGCTTTCAATCACAGGAATAAATTACATTATATTCAAACAGATTGTAAACAGTATTTCACAATATTACAGTTTTTATTGTATTGTAGATCAATTAAATGCAGCAGAAGAGACTTTTTCAAAAACATTTAAAAATCGTGCTAACCCCAAACATTTTAATGGTGATGTATGTCTGAATATTTCACAAATATTTTTTGTATAATTTTAGAATGTAATTGCATAATTTTATATAATAACATTGATTATAATCTCATATAGAGTGGTTTATTTTCTCATTAAAAAGAGGTTAAGTACATAGTACATAGATTTTGTTTCAGTATTTTTAATTATTTATTCTAAATATTAATACGTTTATAATTCAGATTCTCATGATTACCATATTGTGTGAATATGTAAGCTTGCACCAGACTTTATTATCATATGGGTGCATAACATGTACTTTTCCACCCAAGTTGTTTTGCTTCGACATGTTTGATGGCTTTTAAAGAGTGTATGCGTTGTGTTTAGGTGCGGAATGATCTATATGGAGCCGCATCAGTTGGGCTGGACTCCTCTGAGAGACTCCTACATGAACACATTACCTGAGAGCCTGGAAGATGAACACAGAACACTGGTGAGAAAGACACTCATGCACATGTTATAATGAATGCTTTTGAACATTCCTGAATGCCATTGTGTGTGTTTTGTTGAAGATTTCTGAACTCTTTGACTGGCTGGTTCAGCCTTGTTTGGACTTTATATACCACGAGTGTGGATTCTTAGTCCAGACGTCACCCATTCACCTGGCCTATAGCCTGATGCGCCTGTATAACTGCCTACTGGGTACGTACACACAAAAATATGCACATTATACATATGTTTTAAGCTTTTTCAGTCTGTTTGTTCATGTCACATCTGATTTGAGGAGTGTTTATTTGTGCAGATGAGATTTTCCAGTCAGGAAAGGAAGGAGCAGAATCTATGACGGGTCAGCAGGTGACGCTGTGGCTGCAGGCTCTGTTCCTCTTCGCTGTGGTGTGGAGTCTGGGAGGAACCATCAACGGCAACAGCAGGATAAAGTTTGACACCTTCTACCGAAACCTTGTCATGGGCACAATCACCGATCACCCAAGACCCCAGAGTGTGAAACTCACCAAAAGCAATGTTTTCCCAGAGAGAGGTCCAAATGATGTTTTTGGTTGACTATTTAATTACACGGTTCCTGCAGTCATGGAAACCCCAGAAATATAACAATATAGTTGTGATTGAATATAAATATTTTCTCATTGTCCCTGCAGATTCTTAACTCGAAAAGAAGATATTTTAATGTTTAAAGGCATATTTTCCGGTATAAAAAACAAAAGTTAAAAAGAGAGCTGAGATTGATGTGAATAACATTATTAATTGGTTGACACCAATCAAGAGTCATATACAAATACGTAAATCGTCATCGTTTGTTCTGTTCTCCACACAGGCACTGTCTATGATTATTATTTCCATAAGGAGGGCCCTGGTCAGTGGAACAACTGGACAGAATCAATCTCTAAAGAGGACAGAGTCATACCTGCCAGCGCAAACGTTAGTACATGCAAATCAGAGTTATAGTTTACTAGTAAAACTACAAGACCCCATCTAAAACCATAAAAATGTGTTACTTGAAATAAAGTAAACATTAACTAAAATGAAATAAAATAAAATGGGAAAAATGTATATGTGATATATATATATAATATGAGTGATATTATTTATTTTATTTTATTTCAGCTAGTTCCCCATGCAACATTTCTCATTTTCATTTAGTTTAACTTGATGTACTAAAATAACTCAAACTGAAATAAAAATTAAAATAAGCTCTATTGGCATATTTAACGTGACAAAAACACACACAAAAAATAATTAAAATTAAAATGTAAAAATAAAAACTCATTCAAAAAATTAAAAACTAAAATAGTATCTTAGTGATATTAAAATAACATTGATACAAATATACACCATTATAATTGCTTCTGTAAAGATGCTTTTTCCAAATAAAAATTTCGTTTTTTTAATTTTTGAGTTTTCAAATGTTATTTTTAAACACTTCTATTTAAAAAAGCAATAAAATATAAAGGTAACACTTTGAAATAAGGTCTAATTTATTAACATTAGTTACTGCATTAACTAACATGAGCTAACAACGAGCAATATATTTTTTACAGCATTTATAAACCATTGTTAATGTTAGTTAATAAAAATATTCATATTCATGTCAGTTCAGTGCGTGAACTGATGTTAACGGATACAACTTTTTATCTTAATGTATTAGTAAATGTTGAGATTGACATTATCTAGGATTAATAAATGCTGTAGAAGTGTTAACAAATGAAACCTTATTGGAAAGTCTGAAAACTAATTCTAAATATATTCTTAAAGTAAGCCTGTAGAGGACGTTAGTGATGGCCCAGATCACTGTCTACCAGGGGTGAATGAATCGAAGGGAAAAATTCACATCACACTCATTCACAGTGTAAAGTTACTCTCTTTACATGTCCTGTGATGTCTCTGTGTCTCTCTCAGGTGTCTGATCTTATCATACCCACGGCAGAAACGTCACGGCAGCTCTTCTTCCTCAGGACGTACCTGTCACATGAAGTGCCCGTACTGATTGTGGGACCCACAGGAACCGGCAAGTCTGTGATCAACAACAACTTCCTGATGTCGCTCCCGAAGGAGCGCTACACTCCCATCTGCATCAACTTCTCTGCCCGCACCTCTGCCAACCAAACCCAGGACATCATCATGTCCAAGCTGGACCGCCGCCGCAAGGGCGTGTTTGGCCCGCCGATGGGGAAGAAATGCATTATCTATGTTGGTAAGAACTAGATCTGGTACAAAGACTGATTGTCTAAGCTAAGGCATTGCTGTGACTAATACTGTAAATATAATAGTTTCACAAGTTCTGAATAAGTTTCCCTGCAAAATCGTGGTTTTAGTTTGTGCTTATGTACATCTGCTTCATTAACTGATCTCTAGAGAATTAAATTAATGCACTGACAAATAATATGAGAATAAATACATAAAACAAAGATATCAAAAGGTATGGATGCAATTACGTGAGAAAAGTAGTCACAATATATGATTGTATTGGCACAGCTCTTTGTATTAGTGTAAACATTTCTGTTCTTTTTACTAATTTTTTTTTTTTTTGTATAAGAGTTGTAAAACAATTCTAATTAAATTACAGCGTGCCACATATTATGTTCTTTGACAACAGCCCGGTTTCACAGACAAGGCCTAGATTAAGCCAGGATTAAACCTAATTTAAATTAGGACATTTAAGTAACTTTTATAAACATGCCTTAGAAAAACAACAACATTACTGGTGTGGATTTTGAGTCAAAACAATATCACTGACATATTTTAAGATAGTTGCTTTCAGTAAAAACAGCTCAAACATGCATTTTAGTCTGGGTCTAGATTTAAGCCTTGTCTGTGAAACCGGAGGAATAAGTTATAAATAAACGTTTATAAATATTGTACTACTTTCCTTTAATTTTGTGACCTAGCAGAGATTAAAACTGTCTTTGCTATTGTAAAACTTCCTGTAGATGATCTGAACATGCCTGCGAAAGAGATATACGGTGCTCAGCCGCCCATTGAATTGCTGCGGCAGTGGATCGATCATCATCATTGGTATGATAAAAAAGACACATCCAGATTGGACATTGAGGATGTGCTGTTTATGTCTGCTATGGGGCCCCCTGGTGGAGGGAGAAATGACATTACAGGTAAATGTATGATCCTAAATGCTTATAACAATATTAGCCTTAGTCAGTTTCTTCTTTGTCACTGTTTTGTGTCTTTCTTCCCTCACAGGGCGATTGACACGTCACCTAAACATTATATCAATCGACACATTTGATGATGAGACTCTAGGGAACATCTTCACATCCATCACCGACTGGCACTTCAGCAATGGTTTTGATGCCTCGTTCTACAGGTGTGTGTTGAATCTGTTGATGTAAAGTGGCCCCAAAAAAAGTATTTAGACACTTAAAGGGATGGTTCAGAGTAAAATCAACCTAGGGTCCTTTGCACCATGACCTCGAGCCAAACACCCCCCCCAGAAGCTTTTTTTCCCCTTGGTTGAACATTATTAAAGTTAGAGCTTATTTAGAGACATCAGCGGGATGGCTTAGTGCAGGCGCTAATGGACCCAAGGATGTATCTCGTAAATTACCCCACTAATAATGCCCAGAATGGCACCAAACTTCTACAGTAGTACAAATAGGTTCTGTACTCATAAAACGAGGCATTGGAAAGTTTGTAAGTACATCAGGAGTTTATTTAAATAACACTTGCCTGATGGTTCATGCTACCGCTAACCCGGATGTCGATGTCTTTAGTGATTTGGGAAAAGCATGTAAAAGTCCTGGCAGAAAGTGATGCATAAGGATGTAGTGTAACGACGAATTATTTTTTTTTCCGAAGTGTTGACAACTTATGCTGCGTCTCATTTCTCTGTCTTACCCCTTACTCTTACCCCTTCCCCTCGGTTTTGCGCGTTCATGTGAGGGGAAGTGGCGTCCCAATTCTCATTTTGATTAAGGGCTAGGGCCAAGGCGTAGGGCTACATAGCTCTTGAAACGAAGTCTGCGGAGGACCACACTTGAAAGAGAGGGGTAGGAATTTCTCAGAAGTGAGTCACACAAATGTATGTATTTTCAGCACTTTAATGACATTCGTGTTTTATGATACCTTTAATAAAACGTTCAAGCGGTTTTAATTGTAATGTTTTTGTTTTGAATCACTAGTTAACCGCTAGCTAGCAGCTATGCGCTATTTGCTAATGTTTTGCTTATGGTGTCGCCGGCGCCGCCGTTAAATACAATGAAACAATGTCTTTGACTGATGGCACACAAGCGTGCAAAGATAAAGAGAGACCAGGCAATCGATATCACAACCAGAGACGACGGCATCTTCGTTTGTTTATGTCAATGCGTATCGCCTCTGTTGACGTAGCAGTCAGCTAGCGGAAAGGGAAGATGACGCAAACGGTAATCGAGTGGTGTCTCATTTCTTAGAGAAACATTCTTCTCCCTACCCCCCTTCACTCGGTATCGAAGGGCAAGGGGAAGACGCAGACAAAGGGGTAGGGGAAGGGGTAAGACAGAGAAATGAGATTGGCCCTTAGTGTTAACTAATAATGTACTACCAACAAAATATTAGTTCATTCCTGGAACTGGGCGTTGTTACACTACATCTTTATGCATCGCTTTCTGCCAGGACTTTTACGGGCTTTTCCCAAATCACTGAAGTGACCTCGACGTCCGGGTTAGCGGTAGCATGAGCCATACAAACTTTCCAATGCCTCGTTTTATGAGTACAGAACCTATTTGTACTACTGTAGAAGTTTGGTGCCATTCTGGGCATTATTAGTGGGGTAATTTACGAGATACATCCTTGGATCCATTAGCGCCTGCACTAAGCCATCCGGCTGATGTCTCTAAAGCCTTGTTTATACTTTCGCCTGGCTCCGCAGCGCGAGTCTCCGCAGACTGTGCGCGCACCTCCGCAAACGGACGAGGCGTTTATACTTGACGCGCTCGCCGTTGTACTATTCTTTGAAACGACAGGGGGCGACTCGAGTGATTGTCCTCTAAACCATCAGGAATCAGCGATGAGAAGAAGAAACCTATACACACGTGACAATGTTTATTTTAGTACACCACCACCAATACCACACTACAAAAATAATCGTGTAAAACCCAGAAAAACCCTGAGATTATTACTCGTGACAATACAACAAAATATATGGATATGAGAATGTATACAACATAACTAAATTAACGATCTCTTACATATTTTCTAATTTCTCTAAACATTTCATTAAGTTTCGTGAACATTTTTATTAAACATGGACAATTATGTTCATTAAAAATACTTCTTATGCTATTGTATGCTCATTTTTTAAATGTAAGCAACTCATTTAGACGTGCAAACTGGGTGCCGGTGTGGTGAGAAATTCGAGCTCGGCCAGATTCGGCTCGAAGTCGTTCATCTTCGGATGCGGCGCCGCGCGCGTTGTTACAAAAAATGTCGCGCACACCGCCAGGCGAAATTGGGTCTTGCGAACCCAACGCGCACGACCGCCCACACCGCAATGACATCATTTTTGCCGCGCGCACCTTCGCGCTCGTGCGGACGCGTCGAGTATAAACCAGGCTTAAAAAAGCTCTAACTTTAATAATGTTCAACCAAGGGGGAATAAAGGCTTCTGGGGGGGTGTTTGGCTCGAGGTCAAGGTGCAAAGGACCCTAGGTTGATTTTACTCCAAACCATCCCTTTAAGTCCAACTTAAAAATGTCTCAATGTGATTATATATATAAAAAGATCAGACCAATATTTTAGTGCCATATATTTAGAATACAAATAGCACAAGCACATTTACAAGCCAAACATTTGAAGATTTGTTTTTGTAAACACTGTTTGGTAAAAGAAAAGAGATTAAATATGTCTGTGTATGTGTTTTTGTTGTAGGTTGGGTAAAATCATGGTTCAAGCGACTATGGCTGTGTACAAGGATGCAATCGAGAGTTTCCTCCCGACACCGTCTAAATCTCATTATATTTTTAACCTGCGTGATTTTGCGAGGGTGATTAGGGGCGTAATGCTCTGTCCATCGACGCACATGCAGGTAAATGCACACACGTATGTTTCTATGTAAAGGCTAAGTAAATACACTAAATAGTTTACAGAATCTGAGTTTTGTGCTTCTTTTTTTCATCAGGAAGGAGATAAGCTGATCCGGTTGTGGATCCATGAGATCTATCGTGTGTTTTACGACCGACTGGTTGATAATGACGATAGAGAGAAGTTTTTTAATATTGTTAAAGAGAGGACATTTGCATATTTCAAACAAACCATTCACAAGGTAATGGATACAGTCATATTTTGCCTCCCACAAAATCAAATGATTTTAAATAAATAAATAATAATTTTATCTAATTATACACATTTATATTTAAACCACAGTATTTTTTAAAATAATTTATCTATAATAATAAAAATTTTATTTATGCAAGCATACCTTTTAAATTTGAGGTAAAATATGACCTGTGCAATTTTCGCTGATCAATTATTTTAAATAAAATAGATCTGGTTATCTAGTATTTTTTTATAGTACACTTTGCTTTAGATGATTTTCTAAAGATGTATTCACTTGTTTCTTTTCACCTGTCCAGCTTCTCTGTCATCTCACTCTGTCTGGTAATGTCGAAGATGACAGCATTCGAAGCCTGTTTTTTGGTGACTACGCCAAACCAGACTCTGCCAGTAAACCGTATGACGAGATCACAGATCTAAGCACATTAACCGAGGTGATGGATTTCTACCTCAGGGAGTTCAATAACATCAGCAAAGCACCCATGAACCTTGTCATGTTTCAGTTCGCCATCGAACACGTCTCACGAATCTGCCGTGTGCTGAAGCAAGACAACGGTCACCTGCTGCTGGTGGGTATCGGCGGATCAGGGCGACAGAGCACCACCAAACTTGCCACCTTTATCAATGACTACGAGCTGTTTCAGATCGAACTGACCAAGAACTACAGCATGTCGGACTGGCGTGACAATCTGAAGCACTTGATGCTTAAAGCAGGGATAGAGGGGAAGAAAACAACATTTCTGTTTAGCGACAACCAGATCAAGGATGAAGCCTTCGTCGAGGACATCAACATGCTGCTGAACACAGGAGACGTGCCAAACATCTTCCCAGCGGACGAGCGTGCCGACATCATCGAAAAAATGCAGGGAATTGCCCAAATGGAAGGGAAGAAGATTGACGTCACACCACTCTCCATGTACAACTTCTTTATCGACAAAGTTAAAGCCAATCTTCATATAGTTCTCGGTACTGTTTATATTATATCTTTTTTTTAATTACATTTTTTAATTTATTTAACCAGGACAGAAACCTCTCTGAGAGGTCGCTTTTACTGGCCAAGATAGCAAATTAACGTATACACAAAAGAAGAACAGCATACACAATTAATCAAATTATATAAAAATAAAGTATATGTTATTTTATTGTTTGTTTATTTAGTAAATATATTTATATATCATATAATTTATATATTATGTTATATATAATAATAGTATACTTTATACTGTATATAAAATAATGTATATTTATCTATATATTATAATGGTATTTTTTATATTTATGTATTGTTATTATATATGTCAATTATCACAATTATAAGTTATTTATACTGTATTTGTATACTGTATATAGTTATTTTTATTTGTAAACTGTGTGCATGTTTGTCCCAATAGCAATGAGCCCAATAGGTGAAGGCTTCCGCAATCGTCTCAGGATGTTCCCGTCTCTGATCAACTGCTGCACCATAGACTGGTTTCAGGCCTGGCCCAAAGATGCTCTGGAAATGGTTGCCAACAAGTTCCTTGAGGATCTGGACCTGGAAGACAACACCAGGATAGAGTGCGGTCATAAGCCAGATTTTATTACCTATAACAAATGATAGTATTCAAATATAAAGGCTCACATTGTCTGCTTTGCATTATTCTCAGGGTGGTGGAAATGTGTAAAACGTTCCAGGAGAGTGTGCGAGAGATGTCTGAGCGCTATTACTCCCAGCTGCGCAGACATAATTACGTCACTCCTACTTCTTACCTGGAGCTCATCCTGACCTATAAAGCCTTGCTCAGTTCCAAACGCAACGAGGTGCACGAGCTCAAGAATCGCTACATCGTCGGCTTGCAGAAACTTGACTTTGCTGCTTCTCAGGTGAGACAGAAAATGTGAATGCTTTACCTGTCACTTCATAACACTCTCTGTACATTTCATTATGTTCATCTGCTTTTCTATTCTATATAATGTTATTTAAATGGTAAAT
The DNA here is from genome assembly GCA_022828995.1 of Vimba vimba. Classification (NCBI taxonomy): domain Eukaryota; kingdom Metazoa; phylum Chordata; class Actinopteri; order Cypriniformes; family Leuciscidae; genus Vimba; species Vimba vimba. The sequence goes on from CM040840.1 coordinate 26,158,807, forward strand.
TTTTGATTTTCAATATCAATTAAAAATGTAAAATAGAACCATTTTCACAGGTGGTCTCAGATAAATAATGTAGATTTCAGTAAATCGAGATATACATATATATTTTTTTTAATCATTGTGATTATTTTAAGCAATGTGAGCCCATTTATACATAGTTATTAGTCATGAATATATTGATGTTGACAGTGTTGTATGTGAATGTGTGATGTGCAGGTAGCAGTCATGCAGCAGGAGCTCACAGCTCTACAGCCGGAACTAATCGAGACCGCAAAGCAGACTGATCAGATGATGGTGAAGATAGAAAAAGAGACCGTTGAGGTGGATGCTAAGAAAAAGCTTGTCAGTGCCGATGAGAAAGTCGCCAATGATGCGGCAGCTGCTGCTAAAGCGATTAAGGTAATGGATGGTAAAATAAGGTAACTCACTTAAATAATCCATGCAGGTATCTGAATGCAAACCCATTTTCAAATCGATTTCATGTATTAGAAATGTAGAAATAAAAAATATATTAGAATGCAATTTATAACACAATGCAAGTATAATACAGTCTTATTCCAGGAACCTTTGTCATTGAGAAAAAAATAAGTTAATTGAACTGTCATCATGTTTGTGATGAAAGTGACACTGTTTTTCATGTGTAATACTGTAAAGCTGCTTGCTTTAAAACAATCTATAGTAAAAAACAAACAAAAAAAGTTATATATAATTAAACTTGATGTGACTTGACTGAAGTGCCGAATTGCAAAGCTTGTATTTTTGCATACTTTTTTAGAGTGTGTTCCGGCTCAAAGCTTTAGATGCGCAAGTGAAAAAAACAATACAGATTTTCTCATGTTGCTGATTTTTTTCTTCAGTCTTTTTTATCCACTTGATAAGTTTAATTAGAAAGTGCATAAAAAATAAAAAATAGATGTAGGAATTTACAAAGCTGGAATGGTCTTGGTGGACTAGATGCACTGCTTCAATTGAGGGGACTGGGAAAGTGGTTAGCAATTTCTAGGGCTGCATTATATTGAAGAAAAATGCAATATACGATAACTCTTTCGATATTCGATATGCGATACGATAATGCTTAAAGTGTGTAAAATAAACTTAAATTATCTTTAAAATATATTTAAAATTATACAACCTACATATGTGTTTCATATTCTTTTTGTGACAAGAAAACATCTCTACAACTTCTGAAAGTGAACAGCAGTGTTTTACTGTAGCATAAGAAGTGTTATTTTAACAGTGTAAACCACTGGGTTTAGGGGTTCAGGTTATCCTACATTAGGGTTTATTTAACAACAGAAACTGAATAATCACATGTAAAAATAAAACACTGCTTGGTTTTCACTATATGAATTAAATATATACTGATTCTTATTAAAGCTACAAATGTTATTCAGCCAAGAGCAGCGAGTGATTTTCTCTTTGTCTTTTGTTCATGACCCCAGTTACTGCAAGCTGTTGTGATATGCATATCGCGATATATACATTTGCGATATTTCGATATATTGTGCTGCCCTAAATATGAGCATAGGATGTGGTGGTTTGTGAGATGAGGTAGACACTTTGCTAAAGCTATGATTGAGAAGTTTAAATCAATTAATAATTTATTGTCTGATAGGATGAGTGTGAGGGGGATCTTGCAGAGGCGATGCCAGCGCTGGAAGCGGCTCTTTCTGCTCTGGACACGCTGAAGCCGGCTGATATTACTGTCCTGAAGACGATGCAGAATCCGCCTGGTCCTGTCAAACTCGTCATGGAATCCATCTGTGTCATGAAGGGAATTAAACCAGAGAGGAAACAAGACCCTGGTGGATCAGGTATGAGAATGATTTTTTGTCTGTCCTGAACACTGCATTGGTTGAATGTCACATTAAACCAGCTAAGATCACCATTTGCCAGCATCTTAAGCTATTCTGTTCTCTTTTTTTATTTGCTTTATTTACACAGGTAAGATGGTTGAAGACTTCTGGGGGCCATCTAAGAAGCTTCTAAGTGATATGAAGTTCCTTGAGAGCCTCAAAACATTCAACAAGGACAACATACCTGCCGCTAACATCAAGAAAATCAGAGAAAAGTTTGTAGACCACCCAGACTTTCAGCCCTCAATAATCAAAAGCGTGTCTTCTGCCTGCGAGGGCCTTTGCAAATGGGTGCGTGCCATGGAAGTGTATGAGCGTGTGGCCAAGGTTGTCGCCCCCAAGAAAGAGAAATTAAAAGAAGCAGAAGACGAGCTAGCTGTGCAGATGCAGATGTTAACCATAAAACGTGCCGAGCTGAAGGAGGTGGAGGATCGTCTGCAGGCATTAAATGACACGTTCGAAGGGATGATACAGAAGAAAAAAGACCTAGAAGCAAACATCGAGCTCTGTTCCCAGAAGCTAATACGAGCTGAAAAACTAATCGGTGGCCTGGGAGGAGAAAAAGACAGATGGACAGAGGCTGCGCGGCTCCTCGGCATCAAATACACTAACTTGACCGGCGACGTGCTTTTGTCCTCGGCTACAGTGTCGTATCTTGGAGCATTCACCGTCGATTATCGTGTGGAGTGTCAGCGGAAATGGCACGAGCTGTGCAGTGAGAAGATGGTGCCATGTTCAAAGGACTTCACGCTTAGCAACACTCTCGGAAACCAGGTGTTGATCCGTTCGTGGCAGATCTCTGGATTACCCGTGGACTCGTTTTCCACCGACAACGGAATCATCGTCTCAAACTCTCGCCGTTGGCCACTCATGATCGACCCTCAGGGCCAAGCCAACAAGTGGATCAAAAACATGAACAAGGCTAACAAACTCTCTGTCATCAAGCTCTCAGATGGCAACTACATCCGTACTCTCGAGAACGCCATTCAGTTTGGCACACCGGTCCTCCTGGAGAATGTCGGCGAGGAGCTGGACGCGGTTTTAGAGCCGGTTCTCCTGAAACAGACCTTTAAGCAGCAGGGCGTGGAATATATGAAACTGGGCGAGAACACCGTGGAATATTCAGTCGACTTCCGGTTCTACATAACAACAGGGTTGAGGAATCCGCATTACTTGCCGGAGGTGGCGGTCAAAGTGTGTCTGTTGAACTTCATGATCACGCCGTTGGGTCTGGAAGATCAGCTGCTGGGGCTCGTCGCCGCCAAAGAGAAACCAGAACTCGAGGAGAAGAAAAATCAGCTGATTCTCGAAAGTGCAGCCAGTAATAAACAGCTGAAGGAGATCGAGAACCAAATCCTGGAGGTTCTTTCTTCCTCTGAAGGGAACATCCTAGAGGACGAGGCTGCCATTAAGGTTCTCTCATCATCCAAGGTGCTGTCAGAAGAGATATCCGAGAAGCAGAAGATCGCAATCGTGACTGAAAATGAGATTGACGAAACGCGAATGGGTTATCGGCCGGTTGCAGAACACTCGTCCATTCTGTTCTTCTGCATCTCAGATTTGGCGAACATCGATCCCATGTACCAATACTCTCTCACGTGGTTCATCAACCTGTACCTGCACTCCATTGCTCACAGCACACCTAGCGACGACCTACAGACCCGTATAGCCAACATCCTAGATCACTTCACCATGCGCGTTTACTATAACGTGTGCCGCTCTCTGTTCGAGAAGGACAAGCTGCTGTTCTCCTTGCTTTTGACCATTGGCATCATGCAGGGAAAAGGTCAGGTCGACGACATCGTCTGGCGCTTCCTTCTCACAGGAGGCGTTGCTCTGGAAAACCCATTCCCCAACCCAGCCCCGGAGTGGCTTTCAGACAAATCATGGTCCGAAATAGTCCGGGCTTCCCAACTTCCCCGTCTCAACGGATTGTTTGAGCATGTGCAGGAGAACATTGCACCATGGAAGCAGATTTACGACTCTGGTCATCCACAGGACGAGGTGTTACCCGGGAAGTGGTGCGAGGTTGTGGGCATGGAGCGCATGGTGGTGCTGCGCTGCTTCAGGCCGGATAAACTTGTGCTGGCGGCACAGCAGTTCATTGTGGACAATATGGGCCGGGCGTTCATCGAGCCACCGACCTTCGACCTGGCGGAAAGCTACAGTGATTCCAACTGCTGTTCGCCGCTCATCTTCGTCCTCTCTCCAGGAACAGACCCTACAGCAGGTGAAATAGAAAGATGCTTCTTTTCTGTGCTTTTTTATAATATATTATTGTTCCTTCTGATATATATACAACATTAGTCATTTTGTGTTGAAAATTGAATACACTATTACAGGTTTCGTTTTTATTTAATTTTAGTTAAAGTTTTTGTTTGTCATTTTTATAATTTTTTTAAATGTCTATATAGATTTTATTAATTAAATTAATTTTTATTTCAGTTTTAGTACTTCAAATTAAACTAAATGAAAATGAGAAGTGTTTTTATATTTTATTAATGTTAATGTTTATTTTATTTCAAGACACTCTGCAAAAGCACTGCAAAAAATGAAAGTATGAAAAAGTTATGGAAGTTTAAATTGATTGTAAATCAAATGTATGTTTTATTTGACATAAAATATATACTTTACCAAATAATTTTTTACTTTTAATAACTTTAAATAATTTTGTATGATACTCAAATAATGGTCTTGAAGGCCAATGTAAAATCTGGGCAATCTGTAACATTGTAAGAAATAAAATCACAGTATATGATTGTTTCAACACAGACCTAAACTTTTACAATTAAATGATGTTATTTCCCTCTTTGTCTTACTCAGGACTGCTGAAGTTTGCAGATGACTTGGGCATGGGCGGCAGTAAGACCCAGACGATCTCTCTCGGTCAAGGTCAAGGTCCAGTAGCTGAGCAGCTGATCAAGGTCGCGCTGACCAACGGCGACTGGGTCGTTCTGCAGAACTGTCATCTCGCAACCAGCTGGATGCCAGCCTTGGAGAAGATTTGCGAGGAGGTCATCATACCTGAAAACACACACACCAGCTTCAGGTAAAAATTGTGCCGTTTCAAAATAAAGCAAATCACACACAATTTCAACATGAAGTTAAATGCAAAGGAGATATTTAATCTCATAATCCAAAGAAGAAAAAAATTAAGAAATTAAAATGAAGCATATCATAAGATTTTTGCATTGTGATGTTATTTTTTTATGACAATTAAGCACGTTTCCCCCTAAATTCTCATTACAGTAATACAATTATGCAAATCATCCTACAAAATTATTTTAAAATCAGCTTAAAATAGATGCAGTAAAATAAACACTAGCATTATGTATACCTACTAATTAAATAGTATTTAATTATTATAAATAACATTTATCATTATATGAATGTTTGCATTACAGTAATTACAATGAGATTAAAATAGAGAGAAAAAAAGTAAATACTTTTCTGTGGTAATCAACATTTTTTGAAATATTATTTATTATTTTTCTGAGACAAAAAATGTCCCAATTACTTACCCAATATCCTAACCCCAAACTCTTTGTGTTTTAGGTTGTGGTTGACCAGTCAACCATCTGATAAGTTTCCAGTGAGTGTTTTGCAGAACGGGGTGAAGATGACGAATGAGCCTCCCAAAGGACTGAGGGCAAATTTATTGCGTTCTTACCTCAGCAATCCCATCTCAGACCCCGCCTTCTTCAACAGCTCCGCTAAGCAGGACATCTGGCAAAAGCTGCTCTTCGGCCTGTGTTTCTTCCACGCTCTGGTACAGGAGAGGAGAACGTTCGGCCCACTCGGTCAGATATGCATCTTTAATGCAGTTTGCTTTCCTGTCTGTAATCCTTAATTTAATTTAGCCTCCATCTTTAGAGAACAAGCTGCTGTGATGCTATCATCAATCTACCGGATCTAATCTTTTCTAAACATGCATTATATACTGTACAGCCACAATCAAATGGCAGTTTTATAGGCAGAGGCAGCTATAAGTTCATAGATTGATTCCCCTAAAAAAACTATCAACACTATTATAAAAGCAAGCTCGTCTAATATAACTCCCTTCTATTTATCTATATGATCTGGATATTATTAGGAACAGTGATAATCAATATCCGACAATCAAATAAAGCATGCACATCCCAAAAAAAACTCGTTGGTAATAGGGGGGTGTAAATATTAATCGATTCGAATCGATGCATCGATTATACAGCCGACGATTCGATGCATCGATGCGTCCGCGAGAGTATCGATTAATGTGTTTATTTTGCCGCCTGTCTATTTTCAGCATCTGCTCCGACATATGCGTACAACCTACTAAGCTGCGGGTGGCGCTAACCTCATTATTGTCTTCTTCACACCGCTTCACACGCGTTACTTAAGTTTCACAGTCTATCTATGTTCACACACATTGTTGAGTCTGACATGGATCCGTCAGAGCGAGCTGGCAATGACATTGAAATGTTACACACTCCAGTCGGCGTCAAGTCATGGGTGTGGATGTATTTTGGCTTCAGGAAAACAGATTGTCTGATTGCGCCCATTTCACACATACTCCGTTTGCAGTGCGTATGCGGTGCGTATTTTTTTCAGTACCCATGTTAACAGGTCAGAGCTTTCACACTGCACACGGATGCGGTCCGTTTATCCGTTCCAGTTGCGGTGCACAGCAGTGCAGAGATCGTTTCCGCACCGAGTCTATTTCTGCTGTGCTGCACACGCTGAATTAAAGTGACAGCACATGTTTAGTGGTCAAAATGAACACAGATTGACATGAAAATGTAGTCATTTCACCATAAATGCGTTTAATTAAATAAATTGTAGTAATCTCACCATAAATGTATTTAATTTAATTCTACTATTTTTCACAGTCATCTTTTTTACTTTAAGACCGGGGTAAAGCAAGGAAAACTACAATTTACCTCAACAAGGCGACATAATGAACAACACTCGTCTCATTCGTGGAGGTGGAAAAACAATTTCTTTGTGACATGCAATTGTATTCTGTATTCTCAATAAAAGGCAAATTATTTATTATTTTTGTTGATTTATTTGAAACTTAATAGATATCATGTAAAAATCTAGTATTGAATCGTATTGAATCGAATCGTATCGCAGGGAATTCTGAAGTATCGAAAATAATCGAATCGTTGGCTTAAGAAATCGGTATCGTATCGAATCGTCATGTAGGCTCCGATTTACACCCCTAGTTGGTAAACTGTTGCTGTTAAAAACATATAATAAGCTCACCAAAACAAATGTGATGTTTAAAGCTACATGCTCTTCATCAGACTCTTTTGGTGAGCTCATTAAATGTGTTTGGGAGCCATAGTGTTGACTTTTGTATTTTGTAAGAGTAATTTCCTGATGTCATTCATATCTATAGGGGGTTTAATTGTGACATTAAAGGTGTGTTCAATCTTCTCTCTTCATCTTTTTCTGCAGGTTGGAATATTCCATACGAGTTTAATGAGTCTGACTTGAGAATCAGCATTCGTCAGATCCAGATGTTCCTGGACGAGTATGAAGAGGTTCCGCTGGAGGCTCTCGCGTATCTGACAGGTGATTAAGCAAGCAACCGCCCTGATAATCATAGTAAACACATAGCAGTGTGCTAACAGCCACTCAGAACCCCTTAGTAATCACATAGCAACACCCTAGCATTATGGTGGTGAGTTCTGTATAGGTGATCACCACTCTTTTCTTCAGAAAATGCAAAAATACTGGCTAGTTACTGGCAGTATTTTTTTTTGCAATATAAACACATCTTAACATGTACAGTATTTGATGAAACGCAGTTGCATTGTTACAACACTTGAGCTGATGTTTGCTCTTGTCCTCTGCAGGAGAGTGTAATTATGGTGGGAGGGTGACTGACGATAAAGACCGGAGACTGCTGATGTCCCTCCTCTCCATCTTCTACAGCTGGGAGCTCATTAAACAGGACAAGTATCGTGTGTGTGAGGGAGAACTGTACTATGTGCCGTCACACGCTCCCTACCAGGTACACACTCGCACTGTGCACCTTCATTAAATCAAGTCACCTGTATTTATGTAGTGTTTTATACAATACTGGTTGTTTCAAAGCTGCTTTACAGTGATAAACAAATAATAGGGACTTTTGTACCCGAAGGTACTTTCATAGGTCCTAGAACTATTGGCGAAAGTACCCGGATTTTGGCGTGTTCGCACCGCAGGAAGTAGGAACGATTTTAGTTCTAGGAACTCCTTTTGGAGGAACTAATTTAGCTCCTACTTAAGAGTCGGTCTAAACCAGCACTATAGGAACTATCCGTGACGTTAGTGTTCGCTGATTGGCTGAACACACGCGAAACACCAGCACCCGCCATTTTTAAAAATATTTATATATTATAGCCTACATATTAACTCCAGAAACTAACTCTACGAACATGGAAAACTGATAGATGGGCCTCTTAACCTTTACATTGAGGAGAAAATACAACGCAACTTTGAGGGGACCAAGAGAAACATGATTATGTATTTCTGCTCTGCTAGCACAACAACAGGTGAGGCTTACGTCACTTCAGAGTTCCTGCTGGCGGTGCGAATGCAACCAGGAAAATGTTCCTAAGGGAACCATTAGTTCTCAGGGAACCATCCTGGTGCCTAGTTCCTAGAACTACCCTGTGCGAAAGCTCCTAATGATCAATGATGCAAACATAATTCAATTCTGCTGTAAAGCAGCTTTAAAAAGACAGTGTCATTGTTCAGCTGAAGTCAGTTCATTATGCAAAAGAAACATAAACAAACTATTCTGATGCTTAATGGAATAATAGTTCAACCAGAAATTAAGTCATGTGATGCATTGCGTACAAGTCAAAACATTAAAATGTTCTGAATTATGATCATTTATGAGACATGCGAGGACCATGATGCATATTTAGGTGTCATGTTTGTGGCAGTTAATTATTATAGTTAATTAAAACTAAGCATTGTTATAAAATAATTAAAATAACTGAAATAAATATATATAAATGTATTTATTTATTTATTTATTTATTTTTACTTATTTTATTTCAGATATTATTCAGTTACTTGGCATTTCTCATTTTTGTTAAGTTTAAGTTAAAAATAAATTAAAATAAAGATTTAATAAATTTAATAATAAACTTTATTAATGTAGACATATTACTAAAACTACAACAAAGAAAAAACTAATTAAAATGGCAAAAACAACAAATTACTAAAACTGTAAATAAAAATTTAAATAAAAACACATTTAATGATAAACTTTATTAATAAAATTGTATTAACAAAACTATATAGACTACAACTAAACTAAAACTGTAAGTAAAATTTTAAATGAAAAAGGAACATTTAAAAATGAATTAAAAATATTAATAAAAAGTATAATTGTATATTACGGATACTAAAATAGCAGTGGCTTGTGGGGATTTGAGAGCTACAGAAGATGAATCTCTTTTATATGTAGAGTTATGTGGACTACATCCGCAACCTGCCCATCAGTGCTGAACCCGAGGTCTTCGGCCTCCACAGCAATGCTAATATCACCAAAGATAACCAGGAGACCAATCAGCTGTTGGACGGCGTGCTGCTGACGCTACCGAGACAAACTAGCAGCGGAGCCAAATCTCCACAGGTGGGAGGAGGCGGATCGTTAATGAAAAATGATTGAGTTTTGTGTACCTGCTCTTCTGTCAGTGCGTTTGTCTGTGTCCACACAGGAAGTGGTAGATGAGCTGGCCGAGGGAATGCTGGCCAAGCTTCCCTGTGATTTTGACATTGAGATGGTGACCAATAAATACCCACTCCTGTATGAGGAGTCGATGAACACCGTCTTACGCCAGGAACTCATTCGCTTCAACAGGTACCAGACATATTACATACATCATAACATTCCTGCTAGAGCTAGCAATGCCAAGGTTGTGGCGGGTTTGATTCCCAGGAAATGCATGAACTTATCAAATGTATACCATGAATGCAATATAAGTGGCTTTGGATGTAAGCATCTGCCAAATGCATTAATGTAAATGTATAGGCTGTCAAAGGTGGTGCGTAGCAGCCTGCTGAACACCCAGAAGGCACTTCGGGGGCAGGTTGTGATGTCAGCCGAGCTGGAGAACGTCTTCAACAGTCTTCTCGTTGGGAAAGTGCCGGCCACATGGGCCGCCAAGTCCTACCCTTCCCTTAAACCCCTGGGAAGCTACATGTCCGACTTCCTCGCCAGGCTGCAGTTTCTACAGGTGAGCAAGTCCAACGGCTAAAGACAAACGCACACAACAGGACACAAGCTCATGTTCCTTTAATGATGTGAATTGTTTCCAACTGGTGAACCTGCACTGAAAATATGTGGTGTACAAACAATCTTCACTCAGAAATTGCTAGTAAATTTCACAAATAACTCTAGAACAACTGGAATAGTATTTTCTTGTAAAACATACTCCAATAATCCTCGTTTTATGTGCAGTTTCGATTTTTTTTAAATAGTGTAGTCATCAATGCTTTTTTAGTAACAATGAGATACAGTTTTATTATAGTTGTAATTAATATTTGATTATATTTTTCTGTTTTCATTTTGATTTAAACAAATTTTAGTTTTGTTTTGAAACAACTAGCTGAAATAAAAAAATAATAATGATATTTTACTTCTTATGCACATTGTAGTCTTAGGAAAAAACATGATTTTCTCTGCTTTTTGCTCAAAAATGTTGCTTTTGAAAAAGTGTTGATGAAAAAAGAATGCATGAAGCTATAATAAAACGTTTTGTTTTTTTTCAAGCAGAGGCTCTTGTAGTGTGTAGTGTGCACTAGGTGTAATAAGGACACTAGGTCAGCCAATGTGTGCTCTGAGATTATTGAAACCAGTTGTGCACTACCTTGGACAATTTAGCACTACTCACCAATCAGTTTCTAATTGTTCAGCCATCTTTGTGTGTGCTTTAGGACTGGATTGATAACGGCCCTCCGTCTGTGTTCTGGGTATCTGCGTTCTATTTCACTCAGTCGTTCCTCACTGGCGTGTCTCAGAATTTCGCTCGCAAGTACACCATCCCCATCGACTACATCGGCTTCGAGTATGAGGTTTGTGTGCCAATGAGAGTGAACTGAGAGCGTATGAGAAAGAGGGTGATCTGTGCTTAATAAATTAATGTTTCTTAAACACTGACATTCTAAACTCAAAGAAAAAGTGTTTTTGGTATATTCAGCGGCATACAATGTTATTACCATTTAAAATGACTCATTTCTATGTGAATATATTGTAAAATGTCATTTATTCCTGTGATCAAAGCTGAATTACTCCAGTCTTCAGTGTCACATGATCCTTCAGAAATCATTCTAATATGATGATTTGATGCTCAAGAAACATTTCTGATTATTATCAATGTTGAAAACAGTTGTGCTGCTTCATTTTTATTTTATTTTTAAAACTAGGATACATTTATACTTTGAAAGAACAGCATTTATTTGAAATAGGAATCTTCTGCAACACTGTAAATGTCTTTAATGTAAATTTTGTCCTTGCTAATTGAAAGTATACATTTATTAAAAATAAATAAAATGACCCCTAACTTATGAACAGTTGTGTATATCATAATGTGCATCTCTTTTAGGTCTGTAAGCAGGAGACTCACATGGAGGGGAAGCCGGAGGATGGGGCGTACGTCCGTGGGCTTTTCCTCGAGGGAGCGCGCTGGGATCGGGAGCACATGGTTATCGGTGAGTCTGTTCCTAAAGTTCTCTTCGACCCGCTGCCCATAATCTGGCTGAAGCCTGGAGAGAGCGCAACTTTCCTGCATGAGAGCGTTTACATCTGTCCCGTGTACAAGACCAGCGCCAGGCGCGGGACTCTTTCCACCACTGGTCACTCCACCAACTACGTCCTGTCCATCGAGCTGCCCTCGGACCAGCCCCAGAAACACTGGATCAACCGCGGCGTCGCCTGCCTGTGCCAACTCGACAACTGAGCGCATCCACTACAGATTTTCAGTGTGTTTACATTTCAACATGCCAAACATATGAAAAACCAAAAAATATTAAATTAAATACAGCACTAATTAGCATATTGTGGTTCCTTTTAATATAATTGTATGAAATAATAAAACAAAATGGCTTAAAGCAGTATTGTGTAATTCTTTAGACGTTAGAGTCGGCATGTAATCAAAATGGACAATTCTTGTTTTTTTGCAGTATTCATTATAAATTATTTATCTGTGCACATTGTTTTTAAATTCATGTGCCTCGTAATCCTGTCTGTGTGGCGTTTTCTGTCTTTGCACACCAGAAGCGTGTCTGACGCGGCGCTGCTGCTGCTAGATGACATGATAAGCCTCATTAGTGATATATTCGACATATGGGGAGAGAGTTGTGGAAGGCCTATACACTTCATGTTAAACATAAATATATAGCCTACTGATACAGCAAAGACAACGTCGGCAGTATTGACGGCAAAATGGGCTACAGAATATTTCGTTCTGTATTGACAGGTGCAATATTCGATAATTATTTATTTAATTTTTTTTATTACATTTAAATCTGCATTTATGTCAAAACCTAGAGACTTTCAAACATCAAAATGTCATTTATTAATATGTATTCGTGTCAAAATGACATATAAACATTTTTTCCTATTCTATTTTGCCTGGAAACGCTTCCAACACACTTGCATGTCGTGTGAAAAATAGGCGTCGGTTCTATTTCTAGCATGCTCGTGTTTTCGGCGCGGCTCGTGCAAGCTCTAACCTGTTAACATGGGAGCCGGAATAAAAACGGACACGCCACGCAGCCAGTGTGCAGCCGGCCTAAGTCAAAATAACCTCCCCTCCCTCTTACAACAACATCTCTCGTCATCTCTCTGATGACGTGTTTATTGGCGTGAGGGCGGAGCAACCTGTCACTCACACGAGATCCACCAATAGCAAACCACAACCATCCAATCAATTCCCAATGCACTAAATCAAGCCCCTCCCTACATTTTCTCTTGTTTGAGAAGCCATTTCACTCAGATATACGTCACAATAGGGCAACCTCCGTTTCATGGTGACTTGTGTGCTGATTAGAAGTGCAGAAACCATTTCTAGTTAAAACTCAAAAGTTTAATGAATGATGATAAATAAACTAATTGAAACAGCTAGATACTTAGAATGCAACATTAACTGAGACCTTTATACAATGACAAAATAAATACACCTTTTAACATTAATCAAAACAGCTCACATTCGCATTCATCAAGCTTTACACTGGCAGTGAGAGGAATTGCCCTGATCTGTTTCATAATGCAGCCTTTTTAAGATATGAACTACATGATCTGTCAAACTTTATAATGTTCCCTGGTGTTTCTCAACACAATGTCCTACACACTTTAAGACATCTGTTAGTGTGTCAGGTCTCATCCTGAGACTGTAGGTACACGGGTTTGGCTTGTTTCCGCAGTCTCTGCTGACCTCGCAGCTTTCTGCCCTTCTGAGTGGCCAGACCCATCGGTGGAAGATATGTCTGAGAAGAAACATGACATATTAGTGTGTAAATCTCACAAAAACTGCCAGGAAACATTTCCAAGTCATATTTCAGAATGTAAAGAAATATGAAGTAATGGCAATATTATTACAATATTGAAATAACAATAAGTAACGTTTAATAAAGAAATTTATGTCACTAACTTTTTTTAAAATCATAAATAGTGGTCATAAATACGGACCTAAATCTTTGTAAAACAAGAACATGACCAAGTCATATTTCATATTTCAAGTCATATTATGTTGTTTTTTTTGCATTATATTAATGAAAATTTTGGTATATATATATATAAAGACATTTCTTCATGAGATTCACAAATATATCAGTTTTATTATTAGTGCTTATGATCTCATGTGGAGGTACTTACTGGTCTGGGATAGGGGTTCCTATAATGCAGTCCTGCCATGAAAAACAAAATAAAAATCATTTTAGCAGATCACCTGTTATTTGATAACGTCTTAAAAATGACATTAATTATTTCTCAGCTCATAAATGAAGCATTTGATATAATATACAGACCGATCTCTATCCGAGCTTCACACTCTTCAATGCATCTCTGGATAGATTCTGGATCTGTTATCTGTGACAGGGAGAAGACATGAGAACGTGTTATGGATATGAGCTCTCTCACAGGTCCTCGGGTGATGCGAGGTCGGTCCACACCTGCTGGTTCTGTCGGAAGAGGGTTCGAGCCTCCTGAGCGATGTATTTCCGCTCGGTGTCGGTGTCCTGAGGAAGAGCAGACTGAGCTTTCCAACTGCGTGCCACGCGCAGGACCCTCCTGTAGAGAGACAGCACATGTGGACGAGACATCCGGACCGCCTGTCAACATGAACTGACACAACAATACTGTACATGTTAGAACTTGGCAAGGGCATTATTTCACCTTAGAAATACATGGAAGTATTTTTTTACCTTTACTTGTGGTAAACGTCCCCTCCATATATATACATATATATATATATATATATACTGTATATACACAGATTATTAATTAGTGTGTATATATATACAGTATATTAGTGCTGTCAAATCGATTAAGCGCATCTAACAAGTTTGTTTATATAATGTGTGTGTGTGTCTCTATGTATATATACAGTATATATATATATATATACACACACGTGTATGTACACACACATATACATATATCTACACACATTATGTAAAAAAGCTTGTTAGATGTGAATCATGCGATTAATCGATTTGATAGCATTAATATATACACACACACACACACACACACACATATATATGAAGAGTTCAGATGCAAAAGCCTCTAAGTGCTTTAAGTAATTTTCTTCTAGAATGATCATTTTTATAAAGCTTGTATATTTAAGTTAAGTAATTTCACTTAAATGACAATTAATAGGTCATTTGCATTGCCATTTAAGTGAAATTACTGAACTTAAATATACAAGCTTGATAAAAATTATCATTCTAGAAGAAAATTTCAGATGGCACTTAGAGGCTTTTGCATCTGAACTCTTCATATATATATATATATATATATATATATATATATATATATATATATATATATATATATAATTTCTACAATTATTCAGCAGTTATTTTCATATTTAATCAGCAGCATATTAATTAGCATGATAAAGCATGATATATTAATATATATTATTTTAATTAATTATGCTGCATATTTATGTTGAAATAATCCTTATTGTTCAGTATTAAATATAATGCGTACACAAACAGAAATCAGTGCGTGACCTCTGTGTTACTGTTAGGTAAACTGGATGGCTGTCAATAAGAGATTTGCAATATCCTTGACAAACATTACAATTGTTACAGTCTTCCGTTGAATGCATTAATAATCTAGCTGCTCATTATCTCTACTTCCTGATGAAATAAACATTACCTATGGGTGATTAGATCAATACAGCTTATGTGAACATCTCCGCACTTCCGCACTCCAGCGACCACGTGCTTGCTAATGATGACGTCTCGAACTGCGGGGAGTTTTGCTTCGAACTAGTCCGGGAAGCTCCCGTGTTGCGCATTCGCATGTCTGAGAGATGTTTGCGCCAGTTGCGCCTGCGTCGCTTTTGCGCATACTCCCTCGAACCCAAACAAAAAGAGAAACTGCGATCAATCAGCGGCCGATCCGCGTTTCTCTGGTTCCGTGCGGCCGTATCGAGTCCCTCAGGATCATCTCCGTCCCCCCAGAAACGGTCCAAAGGAGTGGGAGCCGGTAAAGGAGGTGGTTTTACCGGAGCCGGTCCGGATCAGCGCAGGTTCGGTTCGGGTTCAGGGACAGGCTCGAGTCTGTAGGAAGTGATGCGGGGGGAAATGTCAACTATGATCATCTAATGCCTCAAAGCGCATCCGAAGCACACAAAGAGAAGCCCTTTCTCCTGCTTTTACACAGAGATTCAGAACCGATCAGGTTCGGCTGGAGGGTGGGATTAGCTTTAGCTTTAGCATGACAGCAGGGATGCGCTGATTCTGAGCTATTTCATCATCTTTCCACAGGTAAATCAACACAAAACACCTTCAGTTCAGATATCCACTGTGTTTACGTGCAGAATTTACACATTTTATAGTTTACATGAAGTTTATTGTGTATAAATGATCCACAATGATCTGAAGCTAACCAGCTAAGCTGCTAACATGAGATCAGCTCTTTAAAAGACTTTAACTGTCATGTCGAGTGTTTCATTACTCACAAACAGTCGTATATTAATATATCAGAACTATTAGTATAATCGTAGAGCTTGTTTAGGGAGGATATAGAGTGTATTTGCTGTATATATGGACAGTTAATCATAATTGTAAAGGGAAAGTTTCTCATTTAACACTGATAGAGACTATTGGCTGTGGCTCAAATCTAGTGAGCGACTTTGCTAAACAGCATTATTGGGATCAAATTTCGCTTATGATGCCTTAAATATATTAAATAGATGACCCACAAATATGCTCAAAATGCTGCCTGTGTAAGCATCTGTCTATATAATATATAACAGAGATTTTGTTAGAGGAAGGGACATTTAACATCATAAAATTGACATTAAACCCGAATTATCTTCACCTAACAAAGAAGTACCATGGTGCTACCGTTTTACAGTGGTTTAACCATGATATTCTTTGAAGTACCTTAGTAACGTTACCAGAAAAAAAATGTAAATAACTAAAACGAGATTTAAATGAATAACAATATATTAAAATGTGTAAATAAAAGAGTAAATAACCGTACACTACTATAATGAGTAGAGAAAACAACATAATATAGCTTAATAGAAACTATTTTAGACATAGTTATAATATTAATTATTTACAGTCTAAATTGGGTCTTTCCTCAAGAAACTATATAGATTGCTTTTAATTTTTAGTGTGGGTGTCCGTGGCGTCTAAAAGATTGAAAACTCCTGCCTTAGTAAACCTGTGCTATTAGTGTGGTTCCATGGTATCCCTTTGAGTAATTTGGAGCGGCATGTAAATACTTTGGTAAATTAATATGCTAATCATACAGTCGCATGATATATCTTAAAACACGTCAGTCAATATCCAATTACCATGTTATTTACATTCACCATCCAATAAATTCACTGAACATCCTGTTACACTAGTAAATGCATCACATAATGGAAGTAAATTGTGTTGTGAATGCTGATTATTAACCTGCAAATTAGTTCATGACCTATGACCTTTTTCCCCAAGGGCTTCCCACATCCCCATCAGGTGAATGTTGCTATGACGATGACCCCTTTCAGGTTATATGTCATTTAATCGTGGCACTGGTCACGTCAGCAATCCAACACCTCGAATGTAACCCAGCTCCGATTTAGCCTGTTTTATTTAGGTTAGCTCATGGGTATTGTGTTGTGGGTTAGTTAGTTAGTTAGAGCATGAGGATCAGGTGTGTGAAAGTGTCTCTGAGGATTGAGGTGTGTTGTGTAGTTGGTTTAGATGGTGTGTTTCTGATCGCTCTGTCACTTTTGCTTTGCTCTTTGGCTCAGGCTAGCGGATGTTCCGGCCGTCTCCATGGAGTTTCCTCAGATGACACGTCGGTTCACTGCTCGGGGATTTGGGTGAGTGTGTCCCGTACCGCTGCACAACACGCGTGCTCCTGATCCATGGTGATGTAGTCGCTCTGAGCCTGCTCTGATAGCCACAAACACAAGCAGCCTCATCCCAGAGTCCTCAGCGTTCAATATAAAGCAGGTCGTGTTGCTCCTGGATGCTCATTGGTCGATACAGCGTTCCAGAGGCCAGCTGCTAACGTACATGTCACTGCAGAGCTACAAGCGGAAGGATGAAACTAGATTTAAATATTTAAAAAATATATTTATTATATAATAACCACTCAAGGCCGCTGCATGTCAAGTATATCAATGTCCTTTATCTGTGAAATAGATCTTTTATAAAATAAAAAAATAAATATAACCATAATAACAAGTAAAATAAATACAAATATTCTACTTTATAATTTTGCAAATATTGTCTCATTCATAATATATATATATATATATATATATATATATATATATATATATATATATATATATATATATATATATATATATACTTATAATAATGATTTTATTTTTGATTTATTATAGTTATATTTTTTTTATATATTACCAATGGTAAAATGCATTATAATATTTGCAGATTCCTTGTTTTAATGCATTATACTTTCTAAAGATGTAACAATGAATAGATAAGTTTTATTATATATTGTAACTGTGCATTAGAGGTGCATTGCAAGAGGTGCATCTATCTATCTATCTATCTATCTATCTATCTATCTATCTATCTATCTATCTATCTATCTATCTGCACACAATATATTGTTAGAGCTGAAGGACGTTGTTTGGCGAAGGTTATAAATCGACAAAATAAAATGAGTCCCTTAAATATTGTTTTCCTCTCATGGCTAATTATGGTACTTATTCATATTTGACACATTTTATAGTTTATTGTTCATTTTAAATTAGTTTGAATTTCAAAAGCATAACAGAATTGTCCCCATAAGCAAACTGTGTCTCACTGCATGAGAAAAATAAATCAGAAGAGAAACATCCTGCGTTTTATGTAATAATATTGAACACATAAACAAAGCCCAGAAACAAAGAAGCCCACATTTGATTTTGATTTTATTTTTTATGAACACACATTGTTCTCATTCCTCAAAGTCATTGTAGAGCTCTTGCAAACAGCACAGACGGTTATTCTAAGAACTTCAGATCGGATCCCTCGACGTTCAGCCTTCGCTCGTCCCGGCCTAGTAACACAGTTTTTAGGTACGTTTGTTAATGTCATAGTGGAAGCGTTTAGGATCCGTCTCTGCGGCCAATCAGAATGCAGGAGGAGCGCCAGATTCGCTGAATTAAAGCTCTCTGCGTTCTGTCACACACTGATTACTACTAGTGCATGGATCTCACCACACTGGTTCATGTCCTGCCCAAACTCTGATTCACTGCCAGGAATTTAACACACACTGTTTAACTGGCTTCCTTTGTTCAGAGGAAGTGAGAAAGCTGCACACATGATGATTCAATATATTGTTCTTCGGGTTTGCCTTTAATTCTAAAGAAAATTCACAAGTTAAGAAATCAGCCTAGGGAGTGTTGACCACAGTGAGATGAGTGGAAGGAAGTGAAGCTCGGGTTCATCTGGGGAACTTTGTATTTGTGCACTTGGAAAGAGGAACAGTGTACATGCGATACAGATTCGTCTGATAGCCATTGTTCTTGGGAAGTGGGATGAAAAGGCTTGTGAGAATCTTTGACATTTACCCTCAGAAAGACCAGCTGGATTTTAATATTACAGTAATGTGAGCATGAAATCATAACTGACTCAATACTTAATATTTCAGTGATGCTTTATTTTTATGTTTTTATTTGTTAAGGAACAATGCACATTAACTGACATGAGCGCTTGTGTGTATCCATCATGTTAGTGTAACATCTGCAGGCCCTGCCAGGTTGATGATGGTAAGAAGAATAAGAGAAGAACAAAGAAAGAATGATATGAATACACATACCTACAATTAGTAAAACAATGGTATGACCATATGGAACATAAAACACGAAAGTAAAGGACATTTTAGTAAACATAAACAGAAGAATATCGTAGTCACAAAAATGCAAACAAAATGACTTCAAAGCACGAGCAGACGAAAAACACTTTAGTTTAGTGTCCGGTTCTCACTGTTAACTAGCATATTACTGGAATATTGGCTGTTTATTAGCACATATTAATGCCTTTATTCTGCATGATCATATTCTA
Organism: Vimba vimba; assembly: GCA_022828995.1. Classification (NCBI taxonomy): domain Eukaryota; kingdom Metazoa; phylum Chordata; class Actinopteri; order Cypriniformes; family Leuciscidae; genus Vimba; species Vimba vimba. The sequence continues at coordinate 26,178,405 of CM040840.1, forward strand.
CATCCCTTAATCACCAAATACCTAAACTTAACAACGCCCTTACTAACTATTAAAGGATTAGTTCACCCCAAAATGAAAATTTCCTAATAATTTACTCACCCAACGCCATCCAAGATATCCATGTCTTTCTTTCCTCAGTGGGAGAGAAATTATGTTTTCTGAGGAAAACATTTCTGGATTATTCTTCTAACAATGGACTTCATTGGTTACCATCCTTTTTAAGTCCAAATCAATGCAGTTTCAAAAGTCTTTGAAGTGTTTAAACGGGCTGTACGCGATCACAGCTGAAGAAGAGGTTGTTATCTAGCGAAACGATAGGTCATTTTCAAAAAAAATATATAATTTATAGACTTTTTACCTTCAATAGTTCGGATTGAGCTGATCAATAAATGGACAGGGAACTACGTCATCACGTTGAAAGGTCACGCCGGCGCCGGCGGAAGTACTGCCCCACTGTTTACAATGCGACCGTACGTAGGAGGATAGTTCAAATAGTATTGTTTGCTATTATATATATAGTAACAGTATTCAGTGAATATGAATATGAATAGTATATGAATAACATTCTGATGAATATGAATAGTTGTTCAAATAGTATTGCCGGCGCCGGCGTGACCTTTCAACGTGATGACGTAGTTCCCTGTCCGTTTGTTGATCAGCTCAATCCGAACTATTGAAGGTAAAAAGTCTATAAATGATTTTTTTTTTTTGAAAATGACCTATCGTTTCGCTAGATAACAACCTCTTCTTCAGCTGTGATCGCGTACAGCCCGTTTAAACACTTCAAAGACTTTTGAAACTGCATTGATTTGGACTTAAAAACGATGGTAACCAATGAAGTCCATTGTTAGAGGAAAAATCCAGAAATGTTTTCCTCAAAAAACATAATTTCTCTCCCACTGAGGAAAGAAAGACATGGATATCTTGGATGGCGTTGGGGTGGTTAAATTATTAGGAAATTTTCATTTTGGGGTGAACTAATCCTTTAAGAGAGAATTGGACCCTAATCTAAAGTGTGACCCTTAATGTTTTAACGTGACTGGTCTGATTCCCCGTGATGAATGTTGGATCTGAATCCTCAGGGCATGGTGACTGCTGTCCGTCAGCCAGAGGGCGTCTAGCAGGGGTCGCCTGGACCTGAAGGAAGACCTCCGAAACAGGACGAGGGAGACCAACACGAGAACGAGAGCGACATGGGTCAGTGTGTGACTAAATGCAAAAACCCCACGTCCTCTCTGGGCAGTAAAAGCGATGCTGGGAAATCTCACGGGAAGAAGGGCGGCACTGGCGGCGCGCACAAGGAGGAAGTGGCCAAGTCTTCCGTCGACGTTATTTTCAACGGCACCAAAGTGTCCGAGGTCACCGTGGAGGGCGGCGTGGCTCCGACCCTCTCGGCGCTGGACGTGCGGCGGGATCAGTCCGCGCAGGACGGGGACGGAGTGTCGCTCGCTCGGATACACGACATGTTCTTGTGTTATAAAGACGAGCACGAGGACGCCATCCTGGAGGAGGGGATGGAGCGCTTCTGCAACGACCTGTGCGTCGATCCGGCCGAGTTCAAAGTTCTGGTGCTGGCGTGGAAGTTCCAGGCTGCTACCATGTGCAAGTTTACAAGGTGAGTTAGACGTGTGGAGGAGTTCAGCAACACACAGATGAGGTTCAGAGACTCTACCGGGAAGTCTGGGGTCAGTAAGATCTTTTTAATGGTTTGAAAAAAGCCTCTTCTGCTCACCAAGGCTGCGTTTATCTCATCAAAAATACAGTAAAAATACAGTAATATTGTGAGAATTTAAAAGAAGCGTTTTCTTTTGTAATGTATTCTAAACTGTAATTTATTCCTGTGATCAAAGCTGAGTTTTCAGCATCATTACTCCAGTCTTCAGTGTCACATGATCCTTCAGAAATCATTCTAATGTGATGATTTGATGATTATCAATGCTGAAAACAGTTGTTCTGCTTCATATTTTTGTGGAAACTGATATTTTTTTGCAACATTATAAATGTCTTCCAAACTTTGAGAAGACAATCCCAGAATGCACTACTTCACAAGAAAATCCATTCAAAATGGCAGGTGAAGCACATTTGTGTTTGTGTGTTCGTTATGCTAATGTGGGAATCATTCAGTCTTCATGCTGTGTAATTGATTACTGTATACCAAAATGCAATGCACACAGACTGACCTTCTATTTAATGTGCAACAAAAGACATAAATCATCATTTGTAACCGTTCTTTCATTGTTTAACAGTCAAAATGTAATTATCGTAATTATTTAAGTCATGATGACTGGATGCTACTTGCAGAATTACACATTTGTAAGATATGGTCGAAGCAGAATGATAGGATTGCATTCTGAACAGCCACAGAGTTCTACAGCACAGCATTGTGGGTATTATAAGGGTAAGAGGCAAAATGTGAATTTCAGTTGAAGAAAACAAAGCAATAAAAAGATGTTTTCACAGTTTTATTGTTGAATAGCAGTGGTGTCTGCGGGTACAGACGTTACACTGGGGTGAGAGATCATTAGTCACTGCAGTTCCTCCACACACACACACACACACACACACACGCACACACGCACACACTTGCAAAAGATTGCTTCATCTCGTCAAAGTGTTGCAATGACAGAGTCAGTGTCTTTTGCCCATATTTCAGTTGGCATGAATGAAATTTCACCCTGTCTGTTTGTAAATGCATGTTATAGATCTTATTGTGAACAATTCATCCGTGCATGTTTCATTTTCTTAACATTTTGACCTCATAATCTTCAATCTGCTTACATATGCCAAACTTCTCCAGTCATTTTGTCTGTTTAAACACTGCCTTGTTCTTACAACAGACTGCATGCTTTCATTCAGGTCTAACTCGCGCACAGAATCAGGTCTGTGAGGCGTCCTCCTACATGTTTTCTTTTTTTATAATCTATTTCACTCGCATATGCGTCATAATACAGAAGAAAACATCTCTCGCTATTTCCTTTTGTGGGTCAAAAGTCAACTAATGCTTCTTCCACTGTGGTTTATGAAATAAATGTCTTAAATCATAGTATAATTAATTCTTAAAAAGAGTTATATATATATCATTCTAACGTTTGAGGCCCCTAAGAAAAAAGTGACAGTAAAGACATTTAGATTTCTATTTCAAATAAATGCTGTTTTCTATTCCTCAAAGAATCCTGAAATAAATGTCACGGTTTCCACAAAAATATGAACTGTTTTAAGCATTGATAATAATCATAAATGTTTCTTGAGCAGCAAATCATCATATTAGAGTGATTTGTGAAGGATCATGTGACACTGAAGACTGGAGTAATGATATATTTACAAAGGAATAATACAATATTTCACAATATTACTGTATTTCTGATCAAATAAATGCAGCCTTGGTGTTCCCAAACTTTTAAACCGTTTAAACAATGATTATTATCATTGATGTTTCTGGACATGCAATTCATACTGAAAAATTGTAATGTATAATTAAAAACTCCCCCTATAGTAGTTCTATGAGTCAGAATTGTTCTAGTTTACTAAAACTATTAAAAATATATTTCAGCTAGTTGCCAAGGCATCATTTCTCATTTTTATTTAGTTTAACTTGATGTACTAAAATAATAACAACAAAAACTGATAAAAAAAACAAAACAAGACAAAAACACACAAAACTAAAATAAAATGGAAAATACAAAAAAAGTATTCACAAAATGATCTATTATATATGATACGAACATAAATCTTCCTCCTCTTACCTAAATTCAAATAACATTTTTTGCATCCTTGCTTCAAGAATCATTCTCAGTTGCAATGTCAAATCCAGTGTGTGTGTGTGTGTGTCTCAGGAGGGAGTTTGTGGACGGCTGTAAGGCGATCCAGGCCGACAGTATCCCGGGAATCTGCTCTCGGTTCGCCGTGCTGCTAGAGGAGTCTCGAGGAGAGGAGAGTTTCAAAGATCTCTACCGGTTCACCTTCCAGTTCGGGCTGGACGCGGAGCAGGGCCAGCGCTCCCTCCAGCGCTCCATCGCCATCGCCCTGTGGCGGCTCGTCTTCACGCTGGACTCGCCCCCGGTGCTGGAGCGCTGGCTCGACTTCCTCTCGGACAACCCGTGCGCCGTGCGCGGCATATCCCGCGACACCTGGAACATGTTTCTGAACTTCACGCAGAGCATCGGGCAGGACCTCAGCAACTACAGCGAGGACGAGGCCTGGCCCAGCCTCTTCGACTCGTTCGTGGAGTGGGAGACGGAGCGGCGGCGGAGAGAACGAGCGCACGAGGGCTCTGAGACCGATCCTCCTGTGGACTGCGAGGCCTCGTCCATGTGGCCGGGACCTTGAGGAACCTTGTGTTTTGGGATGGTGGTGAATTCTGGACGATGACGTGTGTGTGTGTGTGTGTGGAGGTGTTTCTGAGCCCGTCACTCTCCATCCGGATTCTAGATATTGTTATGGAATTTTTGGTCTTATCGCATTGGGCATCCCAGTGCGCTCTCTTGACTTTTGTTTTAATGAAAGGGCTCCAAACGAATTGTTTTTTTAAGCACTTTTATTTAAGTTATTGCTGTTGTTCATTTCATTTGTTTTAAAATTCACATTTCATCCAGAGCGGTTTCTTCTCGCTAATATTTTGGGATTCACCTGCACGCCAAAGAAAAGGGAATTCTGTCAGCTGCCTACCGAGTTTGAATATCTACACACACACACTCACACTCACACACACACACTCAATTGCACACACACACTCACACAACAACTCACACATACACTCACACACGCACACATTCACACTCAAACGCACACAGACACACACACATATTTATGCACTAAAGAAACCCACACATGCATATGGCAGCATAACTGCTGTTTTAAACGGTTATATTTGGGCTTCTGTTGGCTGAGGAGTGTGTGTGGTGTTCTGTCGGCTGAGGAGTGTGTGTGGTGTTCTGTCGGCTGAGAGGAGTGTGTGTGGTGTTCTGTCGGCTGAGGAGTGTGTGTGGTGTTCTGTCGGCTGAGGAGTGTGTGTGGTGTTCTGTCGGCTGAGGAGTGTGTGTGGTGTTCTGTCGGCTGAGAGGAGTGTGTGTGGTGTTCTGTCGGCTGAGGAGTGTGTGTGGTGTTCTGTCGGCTGAGAGGAGTGTGTGTGGTGTTCTGTCGGCTGAGGAGTGTGTGTGGTGTTCTGTCGGCTGAGGAGTGTGTGTGGTGTTCTGTCGGCTGAGGAGTGTGTGTGGTGTTCTGTCGGCTGAGAGGAGTGTGTGTGGTGTTCTGTCGGCTGAGGAGTGTGTGTGGTGTTCTGTCGGCTGAGGAGTGTGTGTGGTGTTCTGTCGGCTGAGGAGTGTGTGTGGTGTTCTGTCGGCTGAGAGGAGTGTGTGTGGTGTTCTGTCGGCTGAGGAGTGTGTGTGGTGTTCTGTCGGCTGTGGAGTGTGTGTGGTGTTCTGTTGGCTGAGGAGTGTGTGTGGTGTTCTGTTGGCTGAGGAGTGTGTGTGGTGTTCTGTTGGCTGAGGAGTGTGTGTGGTGTTCTGTCGGCTGAGGAGTGTGTGTGGTGTTCTGTCGAGTGTGTGTGGTGTTCTGTCGGCTGAGGAGTGTGTGTGGTGTTCTGTCGGCTGAGAGGAGTGTGTGTGGTGTTCTGTCGGCTGAGAGGAGTGTGTGTGGTGTTCTGTCGGCTGAGGAGTGTGTGTGGTGTTCTGTCGGCTGAGAGGAGTGTGTGTGGTGTTCTGTCGGCTGAGGAGTGTGTGTGGTGTTCTGTCGGCTGAGAGGAGTGTGTGTGGTGTTCTGTTGGCTGAGGAGTGTGTGTGGTGTTCTGTTGGCTGAGGAGTGTGTGTGGTGTTCTGTTGGCTGAGGAGTGTGTGTGGTGTTCTGTCGGCTGAGGAGTGTGTGTGGTGTTCTGTCGAGTGTGTGTGGTGTTCTGTCGGCTGAGGAGTGTGTGTGGTGTTCTGTCGGCTGAGAGGAGTGTGTGTGGTGTTCTGTCGGCTGAGAGGAGTGTGTGTGGTGTTCTGTCGGCTGAGGAGTGTGTGTGGTGTTCTGTCGGCTGAGAGGAGTGTGTGTGGTGTTCTGTCGGCTGAGGAGTGTGTGTGGTGTTCTGTCGGCTGAGGAGTGTGTGTGGTGTTCTGTCGGCTGAGGAGTGTGTGTGGTGTTCTGTTGGCTGAGGAGTGTGTGTGGTGTTCTGTCGGCTGAGGAGTGTGTGTGGTGTTCTGTCGGCTGAGGAGTGTGTGTGGTGTTCTGTCGGCTGAGGAGTGTGTGTGGTGTTCTGTCGGCTGAGGAGTGTGTGTGGTGTTCTGTCGGCTGAGGAGTGTGTGTGGTGTTCTGTCGGCTGAGGAGTGTGTGTGGTGTTCTGTCGAGTGTGTGTGGTGTTCTGTCGGCTGAGGAGTGTGTGTGGTGTTCTGTCGGCTGAGGAGTGTGTGTGGTGTTCTGTTGGCTGAGGAGTGTGTGTGGTGTTCTGTCGGCTGAGGAGTGTGTGTGGTGTTCTGTCGGCTGAGAGGAGTGTGTGTGGTGTTCTGTCGGCTGAGGAGTGTGTGTGGTGTTCTGTCGGCTGAGGAGTGTGTGTGGTGTTCTGTCGGCTGAGGAGTGTGTGTGGTGTTCTGTCGGCTGAGAGGAGTGTGTGTGTGGTGTTCTGTCGGCTGAGGAGTGTGTGTGGTGTTCTGTCGGCTGAGGAGTGTGTGTGGTGTTCTGTCGGCTGAGGAGTGTGTGTGGTGTTCTGTCGGCTGAGAGGAGTGTGTGTGGTGTTCTGTCGGCTGAGAGGAGTGTGTGTGGTGTTCTGTCGGCTGAGAGGAGTGTGTGTGGTGTTCTGTCGGCTGAGGAGTGTGTGTGGTGTTCTGTCGGCTGAGGAGTGTGTGTGGTGTTCTGTCGGCTGAGGAGTGTGTGTGGTGTTCTGTCGGCTGAGGAGTGTGTGTGGTGTTCTGTCGGCTGAGGAGTGTGTGTGGTGTTCTGTCGGCTGAGGAGTGTGTGTGGTGTTCTGTCGGCTGAGGAGTGTGTGTGGTGTTCTGTCGGCTGAGGAGTGTGTGTGGTGTTCTGTTGGCTGAGGAGTGTGTGTGTGTGTGTGTGTTAACATCAGACTGCAGTGATTGATGTTCTGAAGCCCTCATCCTCATTCCTCATGTTCTTCCCTGCTCTTCTTTTCTTCTTATCATTCGATCCCTTCTGATTCATTCATTCATTCATTCATTCATTCATTCATTCATTCATTCATTCATTCATTCATTCATTCTGCTATTCACTCATGTATTCTCAACAACGGTCAGGTGTGTGTGTTTGTGTGTGTGTGTTTGTGCGCGTGTGTGGGGAAATACAGATTCATTTGCAGTTGGATGTCTGCTGTGAGCTTTTTCTTTTATTTTACAGTTTACATTCTTTTATTTTTTTTTAATTCAAATTTATTTTATTTCATCTTTTGTGTCTGGTTTTATATAAATGATACAGTTTATAATGAATAAAAATGTGTTGAACATTGGATTTTAGTGTGTCTTTTTATGTTTTTTTTCTAATAATTATTCACTTTTTGATCTCTGACATTTTTTTCTTAAAATCAGACTTTATTATTAGTATAATAAATACTATGCAGTGCATTATTATTATAGTGCATCATGTCTTAATATATTGGGTAAAATGATAAGCTAAATTGTTTTGATGTTGGAAATACTATTATTTTTCTTTTATCTCAGTATATCAGTTAAAAATGTAAAATTTGGATGGATTTTACAGACCTTCACTCCTTTTAGTTTGAATGGATGTCAACATTTAATGGAAATCTGGCATTTTATTAAGAAATATTACAAGTGTGTCTTCATTTTACTTTCCACTAATCAAACATGTTGTTTCAGGAATATTATTTTATTTGGTAACCAATTAATAGATTTTTTTTTCTGTGTCCTTGATATTTCCATCCTGTTAGTCTTTTGTAAAATCTATTTAAATAACAAAAGGAAGTGACATCACTTTGGAGGGAAAACAACAAACTCAGTTATCAATGGATTTGATGGATTCTGTGGTATTGTCAACATTTCAAAGATGGTTAAATGTTATTAAATTCAAGTTGACAGCATCGTTCTTCCCTGAACAAAGGCAAACTTTAGCTCTTTATTTGCTTTCTATGAGGCTCCATCCTTTCAATTTTCTTGCAATCGACTTGTTTGGTTGATTAGTCTGTGAGGCTGATCAGAGAATATTTCTGAACGTCTTTTATACTATTTTAAAGAAAACACAAGCGTATTCTTATAAAAGTTGCAGTGTTCATAAAGTGATGCATGACAGAAATGATCCATTTCTATTTTAAGTACAAATATGCAACAACAGACAAATACTTAAAACTGGTATGATAACAATTAATAGAGATATTATAAATAAATAAATAAATGGAGCTTTTATTATAAACATAATTTTTTTTTTGGATTTTATGACAGTCCGTTTTTTGCATAATTAAAAAGGTTTTCAGTATTCAAATCTGCAAAATATTTGTGATTTTGTTAATTTAGTTTTTTAGTTCGTATTAATAGAATAGTATGTCAATATTTGGAATAATATTGTTTTATGAAACTTTGGCGTAACATCCAATGTAAAGTCTATCCAAGAAAGACTACCAAATGAATGTTCATTTATCAAAGCTGATAGTTGCGTACAAGCATTTTATGTTGGCCTCAGCCGTGTGGGCGGGTCTTCTAATGAGATTGCGTGTTGTGATTGGACAGCGTCTCTCCTTGTTGAAGGCGCTCCACCGCCGTGTAGGCGGGCCTGTTTTTCACAGCATGCTGTGATTGGTCAGTTACATGCCCGCTGCAAGCGTGTGGGGGCGGGTCTGCGTTCAGAGGACGCGCTGTGATTGGTCAGCATCTGTCCTGGTTACCAGCCCTCACTGAACTCAACAACACCGACGCTCAGTGACAGTCTAGCAAACAGAAAGGCGTTTTCAGCTGAGAAATGTCATGGACTGTGAGTTGACAGCTTTTATTATCCAGCTTGTTTATTTCAGAGTGTTTATAAATGAATACCAGGGTGAATATGATGGTTTTTGACGTACAGTTTAATGGCGGAGAGGGTTTGTGTGTGCTGTTAGCAGAGAGGCTAACGTTAGTTTTCAGCATGTAAACATCTGTACAACATCTGTGTGATCAGTCTGTACAGCTCATGTCAGGGTTAAGTCCAGGTTAGCGTTTGCAAATACTGTATTTGATTCAGGTTCCATAAAAGCTTTGGAATCTGGTCAAAATAAAAGCTTTACATTGACAATGCATTATTAAACATTATAGGTGTACAAACTCATACAGTAACGTTATACACAATCGATACAGGTACTGTATTTAAAGTCATATAGTGTTAATTAGCTACTCTTCCATCTGTTTAAGTTATGTAGTTTTAACTAACTAATGTCTCTTTTCTCCAGTATGATTGAGATCTGTGCTGTTTGATTTCTTTTAGCAGTTTCTGCCTTTCTTGTTGTTTCCATTTTATTTCCATACAGGAACACTGAAAATAAACAATGGTCAGACCAGCCATATTATAATTAACTAAAACTAAAACCATTAAATAAATGAAAGAATGTTAACTTTTATATAGATATATATATTTAATACATTTAAAAAAAAATTAATCCATAAACTTTTTTTCCAGCTAATTGCAAAGGCAGTGTCGTTTTAATCTAGTTTAACCTGATTTATTAAAATAGCTAAAACTAAATCAAATTAATAAAACTATATAGACATATTTAAAACTAATAAACTAATAAAATATATATATATAAACTCAGTGATATATAGTATCTCAGTGATGCTAAAATAACACTGTTATTTCTGACATTTTTTTTGTTTTCTGACAGCTCGATAGTTGTTATTTTATATATTAGATTATAGTGTCGGGCTGAGATCTTTTAATATGAGCCTGTTTTGACATGATGCACAGATGTGTTTCAATAAATAATAATATTAATATGAATTTAATTTCCTTTGAAAAGGACAGTGAATTCTTATTGCAGCTTTCCTGCATTATTTATGCTAAAAGCTCATGGTGATTCAGCAAAAGTAGGTTTGGTCAAGCAGATCTGTTACCGCACCAGTACACTGCTTTTACACTGATTTACATCGCTGAATTGTGATGTGTCATGTGCATTGGACACCTGACAGAAACACACAAGCTGCATATTGAAATGTTCTTTTCAATCAAGAGGCAAATAAATAAAAAAATCTCCTTGGTTTGTTTAAATCTAATTTACACTTCGTTTCCTTCTCTTCCCTGTGTTTTCCCTCCTTCTTTCTTCTTTCTCTCTCCTCTCAAGTGTCCAGATGCTGTGATTGAAACAGTGCAGATTCTGTAAGAGTCATCCTGACTATCACATCTGTCTTCTTTCATGTCTGCCTCTCACGACCTTTCCTCGCCGGCTGCATGACCAGTGTAATTCAAATGACTCTTATGAACTGATTCATTTCAGTGAGTCGTTCACAAATCAGTCTCTGGGGCTGATTCATAATTCATAAATGCATAATTGCAGCATGTAGTCATGGATATTGTAATATATTAATGTTTTATTTAGCATATGGTTGGGGGTTTGCTTCCTCAAACACTACAAAATAATTTTCTTAGTATTTTTGTCTTGTTTTCCATTACAAATATTGAAAATGTCTTGCATTAAGATACAACTAGGCCTACTTCATGAAGAAAAAACTTAAGATATCAGGTCTTGTTTTTTGAAAAATGTATCAAAAGTGAGTGAATTTATGCTTAAAACAAGAAAAAAACATAAAATAATGTTTTCCCTTTGAATTAAGTAGATTTTAGCAGATTTTTCTTATTTTAGGCAAAAACTCATTTCCAACATTTAAGAATGTTGAGATATTTGTAATAGAAAACAAGACATAAATACTGTAGAAGAAAATCATTTTTTTTTGCAGTGAAGTTAAAATAATGGTTAAATGAAACCAGGATGATTCCCATCCGAACTCTCTTCTCTCCGCCACATCTGTCTCTCTCTGTCTCGCTCTGTCTCTCTCCGTCACATCTGTCTCTCTCTGTCTCGCTCTGTCTCTCTCTGTCTCTCTCTGTCTCTCTCTGTCTCTCTCTGTCTCTCTCTGTCTCTCTCTGTCTCTCTCTGTCTCGCTCTGTCTCTCTCTGTCTCTCTCTGTCTCTCTCTGTCTCTCTCTGTCTCTCTCTGTCTCTCTCTGTCTCGCTCTGTCTCTCTCCGTCACATCTGTCTCTCTCTGTCTCTCTCTGTCTCTCTCTGTCTGTGCACCAGTGTTTTGATCATCTAGTGTGTCATATATTGTTCGTGATCATATCTGACTGAGAGTTTGTGTCGTGTGCAGGAGCTCAAGAGGAGCCGGGCAGGAAAACTGTCCTCCGCTGAGGAGAAGCTGGATGAATATTTAATCGACCTTCAGCACAAAAACAGGTTTGATGACACACCCGGACACAAATGTACAAACACAGGTCAGATAACACAAAAACAGGTTAACTGTGTGAGCGATATGGCTTCAGTTACGAGTCACACGCAGACGCCGCTCAGCAATGTGACGTTCTACATGATTGGACGCGCTAATGAGCTGCTCTGATTGGCTGAAAACCTGCTAGAGTGAAATTCTAACTGGCCGTGGACATTTGTAGCGTTAAATGACGTGTAGTCTTTCATCTCGGCTGTTAGTACATATCTAACTGCCAATGAAACAATATCTTGCCTTTCTTCAGAACACATGATTCAGAGAGACACAATGATTCACATTCACATCTCAGCTTGTTTTAATATGCATGCTAAAAATGTATATTTCATTTAAGTCTAATACTATTATATTCATTACTATTATTGTTCTCTAATGTTAAACCTACTAAAAACATAAGCCAGGGTTCAGCAATAAGGTTTTATTATAAGGTCTAGTTTGTCCAGTTATCTACTTTATCTGCTGACATTTTCACTTGTTCCAACACCAAAAATGATACATTTAAATGTTTAATTTTATCTCTAAGTTTACATTTAAATGTATCATTTTAGATGCATTATTTAATGTTTATTTTAAAATGATTTAATTATTGTTCTCTCAGATTTTTCTCTCTCAAATGTTAAGAGTTTTTCAATAGCTGTGATTTATACGGTTGTTTAATTATACAGGAAACGCCAAAACGGCAATAAATTCATAAAGACTTTTGCTGCACAAATTGGTCAGTAAGATTTTTTTTTTTTTCGAAAATTGATGGTTTTATTCAATTTGGGTGTAAAAAACAATGGCAATAAAGACATTTATAATTTTACAATGCTGTTCTTTTGAACTTTCTATTCACCAAAGAATCCTGAAAAAAATAAATGTATCACAGTTTCCACAAAAATATGAAGCAGCACAATTGTTTTCAACATTAATAATAATACGAAGAAATATTCTTGAGCAGCAAATCATCATATTAGAATGATTTCTGAAGGATCATGTGACACTGAAGACTGGAGTAATGATGCTGAGAATTCACAGGAATAATTACATTTCACTATATATTCCCATAGAAAACAGTTAATTAAAATTGTAGTAATATTTCACAATTTTACTGTTAATTGTACTGTATTTTGATCAAATAAATGCACTGCAGCCTTCGTGAAGATAAAAGACTTATTTCAAAAACATTTAAGAAAATCGTATAGAACTCACAATCATATGTCACAGAAAAACACACGTTTAAGTTTGTGTGACATAAAATCACATTTATGGATCAAGATATATTGCTGATCCAATAGGGACAGTGAGAGTAGATGGTCAGCGGGTTAAATGAAGTGTGAATTACCTGAATAAACTTAAATGAACACAGAGTGAAGAGTTCAAATAGAATATTTTGTCAGACCCATCAGACCTGACTAGTTAGAAACAATGTCTACAATGTCATTGTTCAAGAACCCCTCTTTCCCTGCCTTTCTACCCGCATCTTATCCACTCAGTAGACGTGTGCCGATCGGCTGGTGTCATGTTTAATGTTCTCCCTCAGGGCGTTGAGAAGACTTCAGAGGAAAGATCCCCGTCAGGAGGAGCTGGAGATTCTAGAGCAGGGCTTCAATCTGTACATCAACGGCGCTCACATCAACACTGCTAATGCGGCTCACAGCAGATCCAGCAGGAGAAGCACACAGCCTTCAGAAGCACAGAGAAACACACGCACTGCAGGTACACACACACCACACACCACACACTGACGGATGAGCGGAGGCTTCCTGTGCCCTGCCGGGTGAGAGAACGTGTCTGTGTTCACACAGATTCCTCCAGAGCGAGTGCAGAGGAGCGTGAACTAGACCGACAGACACAGAGGAGCCACACGGCACCGGAGAAAACACAGAGACGCCAATGGGCGCAGGTGATGCCCTGACTAACTCAAACACTGTCCAAACACTCATCACACACTAGATTTGCTTTTTCCGTCTCCTTCCTGGCACTGCACTTTAACTCTATGCATCATTACTGTAGGAATCTGTCTACATCTGCACTGAGAAAGGAAGGAAAAAGAAGATTTCACCGGAGCACAGATACTCTGATGACTTTGAGCCGGACGAGAGCGTGGAAATGGAGGTGAGAGTGTGTGTGTGTGTGTGTGTGTGTGTGTGTCTATGAATATTCCATTTTTTATGTTCATCCATAATTACATAATTACAACTTCTAGGCTCCACCTGACCGCTGTGGGTCTTAAAACAACTAAAATAGGATTTTCTTCAATATTTTGAGGTGAATTAATGTAGTCAACTATTTTGCTGTCATTATTGATGTGAATAATTATTTATTATTTCAAAAACAGGAATAACTCATAGTGTCCGGCCTTTGAAAATTGACATCTTTACCCTTAATTAAAATATTATTACAAATGTGTTAAATGTAAATGTAAATATGTAAATCTATGAAACCATAAATATATAAATATAAATATATATATATCTATCTAAATATACACACACATTTATTATATATATATATATATATATATATATATATATATATATATATATATATATATATATATATATATATATATATATTTATTTATATATATAATAAATGTGTGTGTATATTTATATATATATATATATTTATATTTATATATTTATGGTTTCATCGAACTTGTAGGGTAATTAAAAACAAATATCCCTTTTTTCATCACTTTTGGCTGCTACTGTATGTAGTAATTGTGGTAATTCTGTCACACAGCTGCATAAATATGGTAATTTTGCATTTGTAATCAACAAATAATGAGCATTTAAGCAAATACTGTCACTAGCAATGTGATACAACGTGCCCTGGTACATTTGGGCAAAAGTAGTGTGTTATCCAGGTATTCCACGCATAAAGAAAATTAGTGTACATTGTCTGTTATACACACAGCACAGTTCTTTCAAAAATCTCAGGTCCTATGCCATTCTGAACATTTTTCCATTTGTAAAAGCATTTTAAAGTTGTTGTTGTTGTATTGACTTTGTGTTTCTCTCTCAGTCTGCTCATGAAAGCAGGAAAGTGTCACTGGGTCAGAGGTCACGCAGTGAGCCGGAGCCTGTCGACAGAGTTCTTCTGAATCCTGACCAGGTCAAGGTCAGGAGCGGAAGTCACACACTCAGCCTTTGAATGTTCTGTCATCACTGATATAGTTTGTCTGCATACACAATTCTTGACCAGTGTTAGTGTGTTTCAGGCCCTGCGTCGCAGTCTGGAGGTGAGCGTCAGGCGCAGCACTCGAGACTCGGCCGGGGAGGAGTCGGAGGAGGAATGGATAGAAGAACAGATCGAGAGAGAGGAGAGCAGCGAAAGCCTTCCTGACCTCACACTTCCTGTCCAACACACAAGCCAGCCAATCAACAAGCAGCTCGGACATGGTGACCTCATCATGCTGGAATTTGGCCCCTCCTCACAGGGTGATGATTTCTGACAGCAAAGTGTTATTTTTCTTAAACTATGTTTTTTTTGTTTGTTTGTATTTTACAGTGAAATAGCGTTATTACAACAGTAATATTTCTTGTTTTGTTTGACAATTAAATTTAATAATCATAATCATAAAACAATTATTAATATTATTTAATTATATTGATATATAAACACAACATTTTGGCAAAATGCAAAGCCATACAAAAAAGCACAGCAAATCTGGAGCTCTTAATGTTTTTTAAATTGCAACACTGCAACGAAAAATGCAATTTGTTTTTTCCCCCCAAATGATTTTGTTCTTGATTCCTGATAGACTGAACAAGTGTCTAACCTCACTTCAAGTGAACAAACCATGAAGTTGCAAACCCAGTGCAAATAGTCCATATTTTCACTGAGTTTTTGTGTGCAGGAGGACAAAAGATCGAACGCTCTCTCTCAGCTAAAAGAAAGGACAACGTGGAGCCATACATCCCAACCAATCCAGTGACCGTGAGGAGACAGAGCGAGAGAGTGTGTGAAAGCAGACAGGCCATGTCACGTAAGCGCCACTCACACTTACTCATCAGTGTATGCTTGCAAACATTAACAAATTAAAGTGAAATATGGATATACGGTGTGGGCCGCTTTGCAGCAAACAGATTGCAGATGAAGTCAGAGAGATTTAGATTAAATACAATTCATTCAGTGACACAAATTATTAATAAAAATAGTTCAATATAATTCAAATGTACTATTTTATCAAATATGTATGTGTTTAGGGTTTATTAAAGAAGGGATGTTAAGACAGCAATACATTTTAGTATTGTAATTTTACAAAAGTATTATTATTTTATTTGTCATACATTTTTTTGTTGAATATTTTTTATTTAACTATTATATTATATTATATTATATTATATTATATTATATTATATTATATTATATTATATTATATTATATTATATTATATTATATTATATTATATTATATTGATCTATATGATCACCAAATTGGAAACCTGGAGCTTTTTTTTCTAATAATTTTTTTCCCCCATATTGGACAGCCCTTTATTAAAGTATTGCAGCATTAGTTTAATAGCATGTTGATGCTTAAAGGGATACTCCACTTTTTTTGGAAATAGGCTCATTTTACAACTCCCCAGAGTTAAACAGTTGAGTCTTACTGTTTTCAAATCCATTCAGCCGATCTCCGGGTCTGGCGGTACCACTTTTAGCATAGCTTAGCATAGATCATTGAATCGGACAGGACCATTAGCATCTCTCTCAAAAAAATTACCAGTTTCAATATTTTTCCTATTTAAAACTTTTCTAAGACTTTAAGACTTTTCTGTAGTTACATCATGTACTAAGACCGACGGAAAATGAAAAGTTGCGATTTTCTAGGCTGATATGGTAATGATATCGTAATGATACGACGCAGCGCCTGAAAATAGGTCTAATAGGTTAGACAAACTTAATCCCGGTCACGTTGGAAGTTACAGAGCTGGGGACTATTTTCAGGCGCTGCGTCATATCATTACGCCTGCTGGACTCATGGTACGGCAGCAAAGTTTCTTGATTATTACGCAGGAATGAGAGTATAGTTCCTAGCCATATCAGCCTAGAAAATCGCAACTTTTCACCCGGAGTTCGGCTGAATGGATTCGAAAACGGTAAAACTCAACTGTTTAACTCTGGGGGGGTTGTAAAATGAGCCAGTTTCCAAAAAAAGTGGAGTTTCCCTTTAACTACTGTAATCAATGCACAGAATATGATTTGTTGTCCTGTAGGGTCGTGCAGTCGTGTCGAGCGCCCCCTGTCTGCGGCTCGTAAGATGGAGGAGCAGAGAGATTCAGA
>CM040840.1:26200073-26617573 GCA_022828995.1 Vimba vimba
TACACAAAACACAACCCAACCTCAGCAGCGACTTCACCGCAACAGGTGCATTTCTCAAAGTACACCAAAGCTACATCTGTATGTGCATACTAGCTGTCTAGAGTAGTATGCATGATTAAGGTCAAATCATGTGTTTGCAAAACGATTTAATGGGGCATAAATTAAAAGATAGCTATTCTGTGGCGTTTATGTAACGTTTACATTAATCATTGAGCTCTAACAAGCAAGTGGAATGCACTTTCTTCCCAAGTAATGGTATGAAAAAAACATTGTGAGAACTATCTATCTCTAATGATTATCTATCGACTAATGATTTGGGAAATAATATTTATATAATTTTTTTTGCCATATTGCCCTAGTTAGTTCTCTTTTGATTCTTTTGCTGTCGAATAATGTCGAGGAATGCGAGTTAGAAGCTTCTACAATTGTATTACCTACATTTTTACAATCAACTTTGAAAATTTGACTATTTACTTGCATAATCTCCTGTTTTTATAGTGCACTTTATTCAAAAGATGAAACTGTCTTTGTAATGTGTTTGTAAATCCCACTTTTTATATATTTTTTGTTGTTGAAGATCACGATTCACACGGAAGTATGTCAAAAACTAAAGTAAAATGAGTTTTCAACAGTGCTTACTAGAAATGTGCAAATTGGGATGCAGCCAGTCATATCTTCCCCATGGATTTATGCACCTTTTTAAGGCTCATGATAGTCTTTCTTTAAATGTATGGCTATTTTATTCATCTGTTTGTTCTTGTTGCCGTAGAGGAAAGCAGCCCATCATCCGGCCACAACAGAAGACTCAAGCCTCATTGGTGTGAACCGGATGACCCGTTAATGGAATCATGGGACTCGTTAACAAAATTTAACCAGTGTCAGCGAGGGCGAATCTCCAACATGGGACTGGAGGGCGATATTTTTGACGAGTTTGTTCAGCGTCAGTCCCGCTCGACACCCGTCTCCACCCGACGCCCCTCCGCTTCAGCGCTGCCTGGTTTTGACGACCCTGAAGATGACCCTCGCGACCCTGATGAGGACTTCGAGATCCCTGTTCTCCCGCAAGGTCGCCACCTCGTGGTTAACATCATGTCCACGTGGGGCGACCGTCACTACGTCGGACTCAATGGTATTGAGATCTTCTCCTCCACCGGTGAGCCGGTCAGACCAGTCCACATCACTGCCGACCCGCCTGATATCAATATCTTGCCGGCCTACGGGAAAGACCCACGGGTCGTTACCAACCTGATAGACGGCGTACACCTGACGCAGGACGACATGCACCTCTGGCTGGCTCCGTTCACCCCGGGCCGCAGGCACATGATCTCTGTGGATCTGGGTGTTAGATGTTGCCTGGCAATGATCCGCGTTTGGAATTACAACAAGTCCAGGATACACTCGTTCAGAGGAGCAAGAGAAATGGAAATGAGTCTTGATGGACGTTGCATCTTCCGAGGGGAGATCGCCAAAGCTTCTGGAACGCTCTCAGGAGGTATGGACAAAAAGATAATCGAAAGCAAAATGCTTGCTAATTAATTGCATTCCTGTAGCTCAAACAGTAGATTTGGCACTGGGAACACAAGGCCATGGGAATGCATGAACTGGTAAATGAATACCCTGAATGCAGTGTAAATCACTTTAGATAAAAGCATCTGCCAAATTCATTGATGTTAGGTGTGTAACAATATATAATTTCACAATATATCACAATACAAAAATGCGACTATGTGTGGTGTATAGTTCAACCAATATTTAAATTTAGCATCAAATATGGTAAATCCAGGAGGTCAGACATTTGATCTTCAATGTTTACTAAAGTCCCTCTGTGGTGAAAATCAGGTTTTTAATGTTGTTTATATATCTATGTGATGTTTTTAATATGCTTTAGGACAAACTTCTGCAAATTCATCTGTCAACACAGTTGCTCAGTATTTTCCCCTTAAAACTGCAGTGAACCAAAGACTCGGTTTGAATCTGCCCGTTTCCGTCACAAACATGGAACCGATCCTGTCTGCATGCGGGGCGGGGCTTTCCCTGTCATTACTTCTAGGGATGCTGATTTTAAGAAGGCAGATTTCTGACTCTGATATGGCAAACGGGAACATGGTTTGTGTAACATTAACAACACATTATTAGCTGTTTGATAACATAGTCAAGCCAAAGGATAATCATATCAATGTGTGTGATATGTGTCCGACATTGTAGAGAGCGATACATAAAACATAAAGCACATTACCATTCTGATACCTCGACCTGTAGACGAGCCTGTATTAATTTACTCTTCCTCTTCTTCTGAATCAGTTTCTGGTGTATGGCTGAATTAAAGCAATATTTCCACTTGCCATTGTGTAGCGTTTAATAGAGTTGACCAAGTGGATCAGAGGCGGGGACTAATTTGCATATTAATGGATCCATGTTCTAAATGAATCAAGGGTGTAGATACATTTAAGCACAAATGTTACATTTTAGCTATTTAAGGCATGAAAACAAAACATTTAAATATGTCATTTTGATGATCAAAGATGAGTTTTAAGGGATACAACTATTGACTGCAGAGGGACTTTAATATTATTTATAAATAAAAAAATAAAATGCATATTTAATAAAATACTACCCAGAAGGATATATATATAATTATAACTCTATTTTGGCTGTTTAAATCATCGTGAGAGTATCGTATTGTGAGATCAGTATCATATTGTGACATGAGTTTATTGTTGCACCCCTAATAAACGTAAACATGAACTTCATCATGGTTTTGTTTTCTTCAGCACTGGATCAGTTCGGAGATACTATCCTGTTCACCACGGATGATGACATCCTGGAGGCCATGGCCCAGTTTGATGACACGTTTGGGGGTGAGCTGGAGATGGATGGGCTGAGCATGGAGGAAGAGGAGCTGCAGCGCCCGCGTACGGCTGACGGGGAAGGAGAGGAGAGACCCTTCACACAAGCCGGCTTCAGGAGCGAGGAGACGCCGGTGGGTGTCGGGGGGGCTCTGCTTTCGAAGCGCTCGTTCCTTAGATACTTTTGGCTCCATGTAAATGTACTATGTAACATTTAAAATACAGTCTATTTTAAAGAAATTAAGAAGGATGCATTAAATTGATCAAAAGTGACTGTAAAGGCATTTATAATGTTACAAAAGCTTTCTATTTCAAATAAATGCTGTTTTTTTAAAAACTATTCATCAAAGAATCTTGAAAAAAATCTATCCGTTTCCACAAAAATATGAATTGCTGATAATCAGAAATGTTTCTTGAGCAGGAAATCATCATATTAGAATGATTTCTGAAGGATCATGTGACACTGAAGACACAGTAATGATCACAGGAATAAATTACAGTTCAAAATATATTCACATAGAAAACACTTATTTGAAATAGTAATAATGTTTACTGTATTTTTGATCAAATAAATGCAGCCATTGGGAGCAGAAGAGACTTCTTTCAAAAACATAAAAAATCTTACCGACCCCAAACATTTTCACAATGGAGTATGAAGAAACATTTATTGAGATCAAACTGTAAAAATGGCTCGTTTATAAAATGATATGACAATTTAATCACAACCACATGTGCTCATTAACTTATGACCACCCAAATTTACATATCTACACTTACTCGGAAACTCTTTACACTATAATTCTAACTCTTTACGCTATAATTTTTTTTTTTTAATCAGTAATAATTTTACATCCTAAGAGGTTAGCGTGCAGTGTCAAAAAGATATTTTATAAGTGTGCCTTCAAGCTGCAATAATTTTTCCAGAACATCTGTGAAAAATCCATCAAAATCACAATGAAGCAAAACTGAGGTTATTTACAAATAGAAGTTTGAAAGAAACAGCAGCAAAAACTACCTGTCAGAGAAAGGAATGGCTTTGGACGTGAAGATGCAATTGTTTGAGTTGCATGAAACCAAATACATGGCATTATGAATGGAGGAAATAAAATGTAGTATGCAAATAAAATAAATACTATTATTAATGCATACATAAATAGCACCTTTTACATTTAAATTGTGTTTTTCTTCAGATGGATCTGGACTGCATCCCCGCAGCTGAACCGTGTGCTGACGCTGCAGAGGAGACTACTGGACTTTACACTGGCAGCAGTGAGTATCAGCCAATCACAGTACAAAAGCACAAATCCCACACACAACACCTGAGAGAAAAGCTTTATTCAGAGGCCATACAAATATAAAAGTGCTCAGTGCAAAGACAAAACATTTTGAATATCAAATCATCATCAGTGTCTACATGTAGATCACGCACCTGATCCTTTACCGCACTATTCTAAAACACATTTACCATTATTCTTCTAATGCATGTGTATTGAAGTCAGTCAAAAATATATATCTGAAGAGTTCAGATGCAAAAGCCTCTAGTGCCATCTGAAATTTTCTTCTAGAATGATCATTTTTATCAAGCTCGTATATTTAAGTTAAATAATTTCACTTAAATGGCAATGCAAATGACCTATTAATTGTCATTTAAGTGAAATTATCCCCTCCTTGAACTGCCACCTTACCGTGGTGGAGGGGTTTGAGTACCCGAATGAACCTAGGAGCTATGTTGTCTGGGGCTATATGCCCCTGGTAGGGTCTCCCAAGGCAAACAGGTCCTAGGCGACGGGTCAGACTAAGAGCGGTTCAAAACCCCTTATGATGCCCAAAAAAAGGAGGACCGTGACGTCGCCCGGTATGGCGCAGCCGGGGCCCCACCCTGGAGCCAGGCCCGGGGTTGGGGCTCGTATGCGAGCGCCTGGTGGTCGGGCCTCCCCCCATGGGGTCCGGCCGGGCTCAGCCCGAAGGAGTGACGTGGGGCCACCCTCCCGTGGACCCACCACCTGCAGGAGGGACCGTAAGGGGCCGGTGCAAAGTGGATCGGGCGGCAGTCGAAGGCGGGAGCCTAGACAACCCGATCCCTGGACGCGGAATCTAGCTCTAGGGACATGGAATGTCACCTCTCTGGCGGGGAAGGAGCCTGAGCTTGTGCGTGAGGTTCAGAGATTCCGACTAGAGATAGTTGGGATCACCTCTACGCACGGCTTGGGCTCTGGAACCACACTCCTCGAGAGAGGATGGACTCTTCACCACTCTGGAGTTGCCCATGGTGAGAGGCGGCGGGCTGGTGTGGGTTTGCTTATAGCCCCCCAGCTCAGCCGCCATGTGTTGGAGTTCACCCCGGTGAACGAGAGGGTCGCTTCCCTACGCCTTCGGGTCGGGGATAGGTCTCTCACTGTCGTTTGTGCTTACGGGCCGAACGGCAGTGCAGAGTACCCGGCCTTCTTGGAGTCTCTGGGAGGGGTGCTGGAAAGTGCTCCGACTGGGGACTCCATCGTTTTACTGGGGGACTTCAACGCCCACGTGGGCAGCGACAGTGACACCTGGAGGGGCGTGATTGGGAGGAACGGCCCCCCTGATCTGAACCCGAGTGGTGTTCTGTTATTGGACTTCTGTGCTAGTTACAGCTTGTCCATAACGAACACCATGTTCAAGCATAAGGGTGTCCATCAGTGCACATGGCACCAGGACACCCTAGGCCGGAGGTCGATGATCGACTTTGTGGTCGTTTCATCTGACCTCCGGCCGTATGTCTTGGACACTCGGGCGAAGAGAGGGGCGGAGCTGTCAACTGATCACCACCTGGTGGTGAGTTGGATCCGATGGCGGGGGAGGAAGCTGGACAGACTCGGCAGACCCAAACGTACTGTGAGGGTCTGTTGGGAACGTTTGGCCGAATCTCCTGTCAGAGGGATCTTCAACTCCCACCTCCGGCAGAGCTTCGACCAGATCCCGAGGGAGTCTGGAGATATTGAGTCCGAGTGGACCATGTTCTCCACCTCCATTGTCAACGCGGCCACTCGGAGCTGTGGCCGTAAGGTCTCCGGTGCCTGTCGAGGCGGCAATCCCCGAACCCGGTGGTGGACACCGGAAGTAAGGGATGCCGTCAAGCTGAAGAAGGAGTCCTATCGGGCCTGGCTGGCTTGTGGGACTCCTGAGGCAGCTGATGGGTACCGACGGGCCAAGCGGACTGCAGCCCGGGTGGTTGTGGAGGCAAAAACTCGGGCCTGGGAGGAGTTCGATGAGGCCATGGAGAAGGACTATCGGTCGGCCTCGAAGAGATTCTGGCAAACCGTCCGGCGCCTCAGGAGGGGGAAGCAGTGCCCTACCAACGCTGTTTACAGTGGAGGTGGGCAGCTGTTGACCTCGACTGGGGATATCACCGGACGGTGGAAGGAATACTTCGAGGATCTCCTCAATCCCGCCGTCACGTCTTCCATTGAGGAAGCAGAGGCTGAGGGCTCGGAGGCGGACTCGTCCATCACCCAAGCTGAAGTCACCGAGGTAGTCAAGAAACTCCTCGGTGGCAAGGCACCGGGGGTGGATGAGATCCGCCCTGAGTACCTCAAGTCTCTGGATGTTGTGGGGCTGTCTTGGCTGACACGCCTCTGCAACATCGCGTGGCGGTTGGGGACAGTACCTTTGGACTGGCAGACCGGGGTGGTGGTCCCTCTTTTCAAGAAGGGGGATCGGAGGGTGTGCTCCAACTATAGGGGGATCACACTTCTCAGCCTCCCTGGGAAAGTCTATGCCAGGGTACTGGAGAGGAGAATCCGGCCGATAGTAGAACCTCGGATTCAGGAGGAACAGTGTGGTTTTCGTCCCGGTCGTGGAACACTGGACCAGCTCTATACCCTCTACAGGGTGCTGGAGGGCTCATGGGAGTTTGCCCAACCAATCTACATGTGCTTTGTGGATTTGGAGAAGGCATTCGACTGTGTCCCTCGCGGCGGCCTGTGGAGGGTGCTCCGGGAGTATGGGGTCCGGGGCCCTTTGCTAAGGGCTATCCGGTCCCTGTACGACCGGAGCAGGAGCTTGGTTCGCATTGCCGGCAGTAAGTCAGACTTGTTCCCAGTGCGTGTTGGACTCCGGCAGGGCTGCCCTTTGTCGCCGGTTCTGTTCATAATTTTTATGGACAGAATTTCTAGGCGCAGCCAGGGGCCGGAGGGGGTCGGGTTTGGGGACCACACGATTGCATCTCTGCTCTTTGCGGATGATGTTGTCGTGTTGGCCTCATCAGACCAGGACCTCCAGCATGCACTGGGACGGTTTGCAGCCGAGTGTGAAGCGGCTGGGATGAAAATCAGCACCTCCAAGTCCGAGGCCATGGTTCTCAGTCGGAAAAGGGTGGTTTGCTCGCTTCAGGTTGGTGGAGAGCTCCTGCCTCAAGTGGAGGAGTTCAAGTATCTTGGGGTCTTGTTCACGAGTGAGGGAAGGATGGAACGGGAGATTGACAGGCGGATCGGTGCAGCTTCTGCAGTAATGCGGTCCCTGTACCGGTCTGTCGTGGTAAAGAGGGAGCTGAGCCGCAAGGCGAAGCTCTCGATTTACCAGTCAATCTACGTTCCTACTCTCACCTATGGTCATGAGCTGTGGGTCATGACCGAAAGGACAAGATCCCGGATACAAGCGGCCGAAATGAGCTTTCTCCGCAGGGTGGCTGGGCGATCCCTTAGAGATAGGGTGAGAAGCTCGGTCACTCGGGAGGAGCTCAGAGTAGAGCCGCTGCTCCTCCACATCGAGAGGGGTCAGTTGAGGTGGCTCGGGCATCTTTTCCGGATGCCTCCTGGACGCCTTCCCGGGAAGGTGTTCCGGGCATGTCCCACCGGGAGGAGACCCCGGGGAAGACCTAGGACACGCTGGAGAGACTATGTCTCCCGGCTGGCCTGGGAACGCCTCGGTGTTCCCCCGGAAGAGCTGGTGGAAGTGTCTAGGGAGAGGGAAGTCTGGGCATCCCTGCTTAGACTGCTGCCCCCGCGACCCGGCCCCGGATAAGCGGTAGAAGATGGATGGATGGATGGATGAAATTATTGAACTTAAATATACAAGCTTTATAAAAATGATCATTCTAGAAGAAAATTTCAGATGGCACTAGAGGCTTTTGCATCTGAACTCTTCATATACAATAATATATAAATATATATATATAAATATATAAATATAAATGTATTGAATGTTTTGGAAAAACCATGAAATATAGATCATAATCCTCAAAATTACTAAATGTATTCATACACTAATTTAAAGAAAAAATGCTATATCCATATATATATATACTTGAAAGTACATATAGAAACATTAAAAGTTCCCTCACACTTATAAAAATACAACTAATCTGTAATCATCATAAACATTATTACAAGTAACATGATTAGAAGAATTAACATTAAAAAGCTCTCAAGACTATACTTAAGAAATCATAAAAAGTTGCTCAAAACATCACAAAAATCAGTAGATGACTAAAGATCTGTAGGTTCTTACAGAAATAACCCTGTAGATTAACAGACGACGGTTTTCATCATTTTCCCAATAATGTTTGAAGTATATTTTTCATTATCCAGCTGGTGATGTTAACTGTGCCGTGTTTATTTTCTGCTTTTATTTCTTATATTTTCTGTAAAGCTGCTTTGGACTTTGGAATTATGTGTATTGTGAAAAGCGCTGTACAAATAAATGTATATTGAGTTAACTCTGATGTGTTTGTAGTTCTGCAGGTGAACCTGATGTCGTCGTGGGGTGATCCTCACTATGTGGGATTGACAGGGTTAGAGGTCGTTGGTAAGGGCGGTGAGAGTATCTCTCTTGATGTCTCTATGGTAACAGCGTCGCCCTGTGACCTCAATGACCTCCCAGAGTACAGCAATGACCTTCGAACTCTGGACAAGTCAGTGAATCCGGCCTTTCTCTCGCAGATACTTTCTGTATATCACAATTAAAATGTAAAGTATTTGTGGCTGATTAAATCCAGTCTTCTTTCTCTCTCAGGTTGTTTGATGGGATGAATATCACGTCAGATGATAAACACATGTGGCTGATTCCCTTCACACACGGCTCTGATCACACACTCACCGTGAGGTTCGATCAGCCGCAGGCGATCACCGGATTCAGAATATGGAACTACAACAAATCGCCTGAAGACTCTTACAGAGGGGTGAGAATTAAATCTGGGCTTTGTTATTCAACCAAGTTTGGTACAAAACTTTTGGTTTGCAATTCAAGATTGTTTCGTCAGCTGTGTGATCAAGTGTTTGTAAAGTATCCAAATTATGCTATTTTAAAGGTTCCTGATTTTGTTTTGGAGTCTCCTACAATAGGTTTACAACATGGTAAATGTTGTAATTTTCTCATAATATCCATTGCAGCATCAGCTCTTTTCTCACAGTGTCTGAAACGGTTCATTCAATAAAGGATTAATTCTCTCTAAAGTCAAGTCAAGTCATCTTCATTTATATAGCGTTTTTAACAGTGTAGATTGTTCCAAAGCGGCTTTACAGAGATACAAGGATAGTTTAAAGTAACAGAGATTGTTTTAGCTTTATTGCAGTTCTTGAATGAAGTTATTTTCCAGCTAAAGTTAATTTGATTGATTCACTTCCGTCGCAACGATTATTAGTTATTAACTTTGGGGCCGCTAACACAACACCGTTTTAACAGGAAACTCTACACAGACTTTAAACGTGAAACCTGTGAGAACGCTGATGGCGTGCACATGCGTATTACGAGTTCAGTCTATTGGTATGCGCGTTTGAATATATGTGCGCAGGTTTGTAATTCCCTACAAAGCCTTAAAAAACTACTTGTCTGGCCTTAACATTTTTGGTACAGAATTTTATCACTAAACTCCTCCTTTCCGAGAGCTGCTCTGCTCTGATTGGTCAGATGGCCTAGTCTGTTGTGATTGGTCTACTGCTTAAAGAGTGTGTCAGAAATGAAACGTCCATTATCATATCTGAAGTTCAGCTCTTCTTCGGCACTTGATACACATTATACCATGATCTGGGTGAATACTCGAATCTGATTGGCTGCAGGGTGTCCATTAAAAAGTGATAGAGGACACCTAGTAAATAAACCGTTAGGCGTAACCAGGGAAACCAAGTTATTGTTTGTAAAAGCTTTAGATTTTGATTGTAAATCTAATTAAAATATAAACTAATGTTTTAAAAATGTGTTATTTGGCAAGTGACCATGGTATAAGCGGGTTAATGTCCTTCGAGGTGTCCATTGTCAGGTATTAATGGACTTCGGTGGAGGCAACCGTCCGACGCGTCACCGTCGTCCATTATACCTGACAATGGACACCTCGTCGGGCATTAACCCTTACGTAATATGAACCGTAACGATGGTGTCGGCTTTACTGCATCAATTTGAGTCCTAAATCGTTGGAAGTGCATCAAAGTGGATTTGCTTTTGTAGCGCAGAAAACAGCGTCTTCTTAACATGAACAACACAAACCAAACTCTTCCGGTCTCAACTATAGCTACAGTGTTTGAGAGCGGGGCAAAGTAGAAGTTCACAAGCAACCAATTAAACCATAGGCTAGTATTATGCAAATGTGTTACAAATGTATTGTTAGTTTGAGCAGGAAGTAAGACTGGAATCACTGACGACAACAACGTTTCATGCTGTTCAGGATTGGTTCATTTTTTTTTTTTGAGAGACAATAATCCATTTATTCTGCACTGTGATCTTTGAAACTTTTCAAAACTTCACTGACAGCAGTATTACACTACATAAGAAGTTAATATCTGAAAAGCATAATAATAATGTGCTCATGTGTGTCCTCCAGGTGAAGGTTGTGCACGTGTTCCTGGACGGAGTGTGTATTTCTCCTCTCGAGGGGTTTCTCATCCGCAAGGGTCCGGGGAATTGCCACTTCGACTTCGCACAGGAGGTTCTGTTCATAGACTACCTTCAGTCCAGCATGAGCACTGCCGCCCTCACTGCCACCAGCAAAAACACAGATGACACGCAGGCTCACCGGTACAGCAAGCTTCGGATATTATTACACACGTCTTTGCTTGAAAAATGTTAGATAATAAGACAATGTGTGCTTTCAGGGGTGGGACCCGGAGAGATGAGTTGGCCAGCATGGATTATGAAGCTCCATTGAGGCCGTGTGGATGTATCCTCCTCACTTTTGCTCACTTTATGGTTTATTACAAATATCAGTTCCTCACATCACATCTGTCCTGATGGCACAGCCTTTAAAAAGTAGTGTTACAAGCAAAGTTAGTCATAAATGTATTATTTGTCATTACAAAAGGTTTTTTTTTCATTTTTCCATGCATTTGGATTGTTTCTGTGTGTGTATGTGATGAGTTTTCCTTGACCGAATGTGTGTTAGTTATCTTCCAGTTGCAGTTGTTGACAACGTGGGGCGACCCGTACTACATCGGCCTTAATGGACTGGAGTTCTATGACCAGAACAACCAGAAGATACCGCTCAGTGACAACAGTATCCTTATGAGCACGTACACATGCATACAGTGGCCACACACACACACACACACACACATGTTGGTCTACCTATCATTACGAGGACATTCTAAAGGCGTAATGGTTTTTATACTGGACAAGCTGTATATTCTATCCCCCCCTACACTAAATCTACCAATCACAGAAAACTTTCTGCATTTTTACATTTTTAATAAAACGTTGTTTAGTATGTTTTTTTAAGCCATTTTAATTATGAGGACTCAGGAAATGTCCTCGTAAACCACATTTACGTTGTAATATCAGTCTAATATCCATGTCATTATACAAATTTGTGTCCTCATAAATCATATAAATTGCACACACTCACATACACACTTCTCTTTTGTAGAGCTGCTTTATTATAGAATGAGTTAGTTACATAACTGATGAACATTGAACTGAATTGAATCCACACTTAATATGAGCTGTTATGACACTGTTATCTTCTGTAGAGCTGCTTTACTGCTGACATTGAATTTGTTTCATATTTCATATCACATTGTTTCATTGATGAATTTTGCAACTTTGACAGTTGTTGTCCTTTTAGCTGCTTTGAAACATTCTGTATTGTATAAAGTGTTATATAAATGTAACTTGACACTACTTAGCATTAAGACACTTAACAGCTTAAGTAAAGTAATTTTCTTGAACAGTTTGTTATCAGACATCTCTGCGTTCCCTGACAGCGTGAATGTGTTGGAGAACGTGTGTGGTGACGTCCGCACACCTGATAAACTGATAGATGGGATCAATAACACACATGATGGGCGACACATGTGGCTCGCACCAGTGCTGCCTGGACTGGTGAGGACAAACTGTGTGTGAATCTGAGATCATACACTCTTAGAAAAAAAAGATTCTATAAGGAACTCAAGGGTTCTTGACTCAATATAAAGTCATATATATCCCAAAAGGTTCTATATGAGCAACAATGTCTTTAAATTATTGCATAATACTTTAATGTTTAACAGGTTATTTAATTTTTTTCCAGTGGTAAAGTATGTTTACAAGTTGTTCAATCCATAAAATTTAATCAAAATAAATAAATGCATAAAACAAAATTAAATAATTAAAATTGAATCCATAAAATAATCCCATAATTTGAACCCTGAAAAGGTTGTGAAGGCTATAATAGAACCTTTTCTTCTAAGAGTGTAGCCTTACAAAACATCCCATAGGAATCATCTGAAGGTTTCTGTGATTTATAGTAAAATATGCTCATGAACTGGTCAAAAATTGTGCCTTATTGTTACATTCCACTCTCTCATTTATGCGTCTCTTCAGGTGAACCGTGTCTATGTCATCTTTGACCAGCCAATGACTATTTCTATGATTAAATTATGGAACTATTCCAAAACACCTCAACGAGGAGTCAAGGAATTTGGGGTAAAACACACACACACACACACACACAACTCTAAAATGTTATGCATGTGGCACCTCAAGAAACATTTCTGATTATTATTAATGTCGAAAACAGTTGTGCTGCTTCATATTTTTGTGGAAACAGTGATACATTTTTTTCCAGGATTCTTTTGGAAGTTCTTAAGGAAGAAGAGCATTTATTTGAAATAGAATTTTTTTGTAACATTATAAATGTCTCATATCTGTCGTATAATTGTCTTATATCTGTCACTTTCAATCAATTTACTTGGTCCTTGCTGAATCAAAATCTAAATGATCAGTGTGAGAACAGACCTTTACACAGAAATATGTTTGTATGCTTGTTCATTCTGCGTCTGATATGCTTGGTCTGTTTTGACCTGAGCTCAGTGTTGTGTGTGTTTGTTGTTTTAGCTCCTAGTCGATGACCTGTTGGTCTATAATGGGATTTTAGAGTGTGTGAAAAACGTTTCTCGGGGAATTCTGCCGACCCTGGATCCCGTCGTTCCTTACCACACCATACTCTTCTCAGACAACACGCGGATCACACACCGAGAGAAGAGCACAGTTACCAGGTACAAACACAACACTCAATACTTTTATGATGCTTTTGTTTATAATGATCTGAGGTAGGGTTGCCAACTTCAGAATAGGAAAATAAAGGGACACTCAAAATATGATATGTGTATCACATACATCTCAGTGTCTGCAGTTAAGTATGTGTGTATAAAAGGTGCTCAGTCATAAACACACTTGTTTTGTGTAACCTATTTATGTATAATTTAATTCTAAAAAGAATCATACAAAAAATGTCACATTACACACAAACCATTGTTCAAAATAAAAGCATTTATCTGAAATAGAAAGCTTTTTTAACATCAGACACTACAGTTCAAAAGTTTGAGATCAGTAAGAATTTTTTTTTTTTTTGTAAAGAAAGTAATGGCCTACTTTAATTCAGCAAGGGTGCATTAAATAAATCAAAGTGACAGTAAAGACATTTTTAATGTAAGAAAAGCTTTCTATTTCTGATAAATCTCTTTTGAACTTTTTTTATCAAAGAACCCTTAAAAAAAAAAAAAGGATGTTGGACTCATGAACAATAATCACATTGTTTGCATTCGCCAAAACTGATTTGCCGAAATCAAAACGCGACAGGGAAAGTGATGGCAGAGGATTCTGTTCACTAATCAAACTCATTTGTCCCAAAAGAAGGATTAATTTTCAGTTTGTTATTGGTATGGTCTGATGCACGTGATTGGATGATGACTGGTGTCGTGATCATTCTCAATTGTCGTGTTGCTGTTGTATCGGTCAGTGGTTAGATCAGTGTCAGTAAATGGGACAAGGGAGGTCACGTACGGGACAAATCAGTTACTCCCAATATACGGGACGTCCCGGCTAATACAGGACAGTTGGCAACCCTGATCTGAGGTCATGTAAATAATGACAAACTGTTTTTAGTTAAATTGTAATGTTTGATTCATCAATGTGTAGATGCTTTTTCTACAGAAATGTGGATCTTAAAGATGTTTTCGATTGCATCGGGCTTTTGTAACCTCTATATTTAAGATTGCATGAGTTAAACACACTTATAAATGCATTAAACACACACACACCTTAAGGAGAGCACTCAATGCCAAACTCAGTGAAAACACACACACACACACACACAACTGCTGTTGACTGACTCATTGTTTGACCTGATCGCTCTCTCTCATGCCTTGGGCATGATGCTAAACAGACCAGATGATGACAAGAGAAACTGTGTGTGTGTGTGTGTATAAACAGTATGAGACTCTGTGATCTCTCTTATCTTCATCCATCTGGTCAACGGTTTATTTTCAGGCTGCGTTTTTGTCCCATGATGCATTTTGTGTTCATTGTAAACAAGTGGCTCGCTGCATACAAAATCACATACTGTAATAATACCCGGTACATACGGCCGTTGTCACGGTCTTGCGACCAAAGATAGCCTGAGATCATTTACTGAGAGCGTCATAAATTCAGCATGATCATCTCACAGTGTGTTAGAACCTACATCTAACTAGCCAATAAAAATGCAACATGAAATGGCGCATAACCTTAAAACTACTTGCACCTCAAGCTCCATTTACAAAATTGGCATCCCAAGTTAGCCTCTCTTCCCTAGCAACGGCCGCATCCATATTCTCCTCTTTCCTTCAGTGCACATAAAAACCACAATTGCTAAAGTGTGATTCATCTTGCTGTATTAGTTTACTACTAGCGCTTGCTGATATGTCGTACCCAAGTTTATTAGATCTATGTGTAATCTGTAATGATCTTATATCTGTAGAAGGCATAAGGGGTGTCCAAACTTGAGTTGAGCTCCAACTTGCCTCAACACACACACACCTGCCTATGTCTAGTCAGACCTTGATTCGCTGGTTCAGGTGTGTTTAATTGAGATAGGAGCTGAACACTGCAGTAGGCGCGTTTCCATTACAGATTTGTGAAATATTTCTTTTTCGAATTGCCTGAAAAGCCTCCTCATGCGAGCATAAAAACTTTTTTGCGATAAATGGGAGTTTTTGCGAAACTAGCTGCGTTTCTATTCCCCTTCAAATTGCGCAAATTGAAATTGCGAATTGAAAATACGACCAATGGAAACACTTTTTTTACGCTCGCATGAGGAGGTTTTTCAGGCAATTTGAAAAAGAAATATTTCGCAAAACTGCAATGGAAACGCAATTTACAGGTCACCTGACGTAGATGACGCGGTGTGTTTAGACAGAATACGAGACAAATTTATTAAATTCATAAAAGAACTAAGAAATTACAGGAGTACTGGATTCTAAACCTCAACGAAATGCCACAATCAAGACCTCGGAGCAGAAATGAGGGAGAAACACCCAGAAACACCTCATATGAGCCGCTCACAAGTATAATAAGGGTCGTTCCTTACCATTAATGCTCGGATAACACACATCTCCTTCAATTAATAATAATGGCTAGTGCAGTGGCTGGGATATAGTACATAATCCTACCAACATCCGTTGCCATGATTTTTGGAATGACTTTACTTATTGTGAGAGTAAATAACGTTTTAGTCGCATAACATCGGTAAATGGAAACGCCGTCATTTCGTAATAGTGTTTTGTCGATATTTAGAAAAAATCAGTTTTGCGCAAATCTGTATTGGAAACGCGCCTACCCTCCCGTGGCCTCATGGGATAGTAAAGTGTCCATCATACGCACACTTCAGAATCTCGACAGAAGTAGAAGGTCATCCGGGTTCTTTCTGAACACTGTTTTTCACCTACTATATAGTTCGGAAGTAACGTTAGGCATATTCGGACACAGCGCTCGTGTCACTCAAACTCATTGATGGAATGTCATTTATTATAGCAATCATGTGGAGGACCAGGATGTGAAATTGACCAACGAGAATCAGATCATTCACCAGCACAAGAAGAAGCAGACGGCGGACCCAGGTGCACACAATCATCATCATCTCACGCATGTTTAATTAGCTTGATGAGGACATGCATGCACTTCCGTTATTTTAGATTAAGCAGATATGATGATTAACTCTTAAGCCTACCATAAAAGAAAACTTTCACTAAAAATAAGACTGAATGTGTTTAATTTCAGCTCTGCGGCCCAAAACCTGCATGACGGACACACGGAAACACGGAAAGCAGCGATACTGAGAGCAAGACGACAGGGCTCATGAAAGCAGGTTTCCTTTCTCTTCTTCCCTCTGGGAATATTTGGAAAACTCAGTGACCTCAACACAGAAACACACACTCCAACTCTATGATAAAGCTTTATGTTTGTTTTTGCTATGATGTTGTTGTATTATACTTGACAGTCTTCTTAAAGTAAGTGTACTTTCAACCATGTCTTGTGATTTTGGATCGAAGGTAATGCGTAATGTTCACCAGTACATTTCTTTTCATGTTGTTACACTTGGGATAAAATTAATTAATAGATTGTATATCCTACAGCCATATTTGAAATATTTCAACAGTCTAATTGTGTAGAAATTTCGTAATATATCAGCAACATGACGTACTTACAATATTTCAGATTTACACAATTTCTAAGCCTTTCACATTTCATTCAAAACACTTTTACAACTATTATGCAAATGCTGCCAGTTTACCTCAACTTAAAGCCACTGTAAATATGATTAAATATCACCTATAACTTTATTGTTCGTCCTATTTTTGTTTTTGCTATGCAAATGTAAATCAAGACTTGAGCTTGAGAGAAAAGCTGGATACGTCAGTATGATTATTTTTGTAATTCAGTTTGATGCAGAAATCATTTACAGCAGCATAAACTGAGATTGAGGTCTGTAATACTTTCAAAACTACATATTGTAATATGGATTAATCCTAATCCTTGAGCAAACTGGACCTTCAATGGTGATTTTTCCATTAGAAATCCAGTTTTCATCAGAAGCCTAATCCATGACGGGAAAATTCATGTTACGTCTAGAGCAGTTGTTGCGAGATTTGATGATTCTAATAGGAGTGACATTGTTTTGTCAGTCGCTCAAAAACTTGAGTTTGGACAAAACAAATGGTTTATTGAATGTTACCTAGATGCTTATGACTTGCCAAGAACTGCCAGCTTAAACATGGAGAGACCGTCTGAACATCTACTTTATTTAAGTCCCTTAAAAAAACTCTCAAATCTTTAAAGATTTGATGCTTCTAACCTGATGAGCTTTGGCAAATCCAGCTATTTGGTTCTTCCTCATAAGTGCTCAGTGTATAATCCCGATAATCTGTACAATCTTTTCCAGGTTGACTAACGCAGTGTGTTTGCTGCACAATCCAGCCATTAACTGCTGATGCCCATTGTTTTTTTTTGTGCAACATGCATTGGATGCCTAGCAAAAATTATTGGTGTTGAGTACGGAAGCATACGAGTAGCAATATTCAATTTGAAATCTAATATGCAAAATGACAATGCAATATGTAAAATGGCAATGCATTTCTGTATTTGAGTTTACATTTGATTGACAAGAGCGGGACGGGGCGGGGATGTGATCGGCTCAGAATGCATTTTCAATTTTCACATTGAATTTTGCTACATTCGTTGCGGGACATTTAATGAAAATGCAATCGCAAGTGTCTTAACTATGAGTGTAAATGCAATTAAGAAAAATAACATTTAAATGATCAATTTGCTACAGTTTTTGCTTGAACATGTTAAACAGATTCAATCATTTCTTTAATACATTTTCATTTTCATTTTGCAACTTATAAAGCATTAAAATATGTATTCAATTTACATATTAAAACTAGTGTATGAAATGGCAAATGAAAATTATATAATTGAAATGTAATGTAACACAAATGTAATGGAAAATTTAAATTTAAATACAGAAATGCATCGTCATTTTACATATTGCATTATCATTTTGCATA
This sequence comes from Vimba vimba, assembly GCA_022828995.1. Taxonomy (NCBI): domain Eukaryota; kingdom Metazoa; phylum Chordata; class Actinopteri; order Cypriniformes; family Leuciscidae; genus Vimba; species Vimba vimba. The sequence goes on from CM040840.1 coordinate 26,218,183, forward strand.
TTACATTTCAAATTGAATATTGCTACCCATATGCTTCCATAGTTGACAGGGACTCCATGAAGCACGCAACAGCAGAATCACGTTTCAATGCCTGAGAATTTAATGCAGAATATGCAACACATTTTTATAAAAGGAATGACATTAACAATCTATCTCATCCTCCAGCCGGACATGTGCAGTTTTGAACTATCTTTGATAAGGCCCTGTTCGGCTGGGGTGAGACGAGACCACAGACAGAAGCGCTTCGGTTCCCCTGATGCAGTGTTTTGGAGATCTTCAGATCTTTCCTGGGAACGTGCCGTCGTCCCTCTGAGAGTCCCATTTCTCGATCTGAACGACACAGCAAATATTGAGAGTAAATGGTCTTTATGCACAACTCTGCTGCTTATGCTTTGGACAGAAGTTGGGAATGAGGGGATATTTACCCAGGAGAGAGGGCAGATAGACTTGTAGACCCTCTTGTACCAGTCACATGGGGTTGTGTCCACACCTTTGGCATCCAGAGATTTTTGGCATCGATGAAAATCTATATAATAAAAAATAATAATAATTATATATTTTTTTGGAGGGATATGGTACTATGGTAATTTCATGGTATTCCTTGAAGGTGAATCTCAAAAAAAGCATACAGTTTCCATTTCAAATGTGCTTGAAAATAATAGAAAAATGCAACAAATTTCAACGGTTCCAGGCCTCTTTATCTTTATGCAAGATTTTATTTTCCTTTTTTAAAATGTTTGGGGTCAGTAAGATTTTTAAAATGTTTTTGAAAGTCTCTTCTGCACACCAAGGCTGTATTAATTTTAGAAAAATTAGTTAAAACCAGAATATTGATATATATTATTACAATTTAAAATAACTGTTTTCTATATGAATATACATATTTGATGCTCAAGAAACATTTCTGATTATCATTAATGTTGAAAACAGTTGTGCTGCTTCATTATTTTGTGGAAACCGTGTGTGTGTGTGTGTGTGTGTGTGTGTGTGTGTGTGTGTGTGTGTGTGTGTGTCTTTATATGGTCTCTTTTGATCGGTCTTGCTGAATAATTTTAATTATTTTTTCCTCAAAAATCATGAACTTAAAGTTGACCCCAAACTTTTGTCTGGTAGTAAAACTAGTGTATGAAATGGCAAATTAAAATTATAAAATTGAAATGTAATGTAACACAAATGTAATGGAAAATTACACTTTTGTTCTGTTCATGTTTCGAACAGAATTTTATTAATTAATCATAAAAGTTTTTAGAGCGCTAGTGAACTAAAAGCGCGTTTGTCTAAAAGAAGGTATTAAAGTCGCTCGAGAGCTTTCCGTTGGTATCCGAATCGACCAAAAGTAAGTTGAAAATTTTCTATATCATATAACAACAAGTTCTGTTTAAAAAAGTATTTTCAATGTAGACCAAAGTCCCTGTAATATTCTATAGTCTCTGATGTGTAGACCCACCTGAAAGTGAAAGTCATTCATTAGTAGGCTACGCAAGTCTTGGCATATTAGAGACTGTATTTAATGTGTCCTGTATAAGACTGACCCAGGTAATTCTGCCAGCAGTTTTTCGTCTGGTTCTGGTTCGGGAAACGGGCATCGAACGGTGCCGTGCGGTACTTCTCCAGTTTCTGCTGGATGTCCTCAGCCATGATGACTCGCGCGGTCCCTTTAAGACATGCAGATTCAGATACAGCTTCATACAAACGGCTGAAGATCCAACTTTAAGTATCTCGACAGACACTAAACTATCTTAAATAAATGCATCTAACACATTCAAAAACAGATGAATGTATGGCAAGCCGTTTTGACTTTTAATCAGGCTATAAATTCTTTGATATCAATTCAATTTCCACTAGTAAAAATGTGAATTCTTGCTATCAATGACGTCATCACCCATACTGATTATATCTATAAACTTCCAACTAGTAAAAACTATTATTCTTGATATCTGTTATTGCCTTTTCTAGTTAAATGTCGCCATGCTGCCATTCAAATTTGAATTGTTGATATCAAGAAATAATTAATATCCTGCGAATAAATAAGTCAAAACAGCTTGACATGTAGCCTAATGAATGAGATATTTCCGAAAATGCCCATACCTGACCGTAAAACTGCCCGCACTGTGCTTCAATTCAGCATGAAAAAACATCGATCACAAAACTAATGTATTTAAATTATATCTATATAATGATAAGCCTATATAGAGTACAGGAAATGCGTTTAGTCAGCGTGCATATAACGAATATACATTAATATATTTAATTATAAATTAAATATTAGCTCATCTAATGTATTATGTTTCATTTATTATTCAATTTAAATGGATATTCGATTTGTATTTTAAATAGACCCGATATAGTCGATACCCTCTTACACTTTCGCTTTTACAATGAGAATCAATATCTGATCTCACATTGAAAAATGTATTTCAATAGAAGGCGTTAAATTACCGCATGCAATGAAAGCATATTGTATTGTTTTACCTGTCTGAGGCGGCTTGCTGTTGAAAGTGACTTTTGTTCAGTGTCACACAATCCTCATCCACTAAGTGTGTGTGTGTGTGTGTGTGTGAGTGTGTGTGATGATAGTGAGCGCTCGTGCAGTCCTGTACACACGGTATGGCGGACTCAGGTCACATTGAAACTGAGATGCGATAGATGTACTGTAAGTCTCCAGGCAAACACAATGCGCCCTCATATGCTTACATACATGTGCATTGTATAGATAAATATTCAAATAAATAGCTCATGTATTTATTATATGTGAATTCATGTAACTTTCAGGATGTCAATATATCCGGAAAGGGCATGGTGTGGTGCGCTACAGGTTAATGTTTAATCGGTGGATAATCACCTGGAGATATGTTTATGTTTGCATGATTCATTTTAAGATACTGGGGTTTTTATTTTAGCATCTTGTTTGCCTAAACATGCAGTATATGGTTGAAATATTAATTTTGTACACTGATGCTATGTTCATTTTAAACAGGATAATGCTGAAAATATAATGTGGAGCAAAAGGTAAAAATAACATTAAAGAAGTTTATTGAATCCGTTAAGATGCTCTGGGCCTCTTACCTTTTAAAAATAAAAATGGAAAGATTTTTTGTGGGCACACTCACACTGAACCTGTGGACCTCTTCAGTCATTCCCCTTTTTAACCTCATAGATATTATAAAGCTGGAAAGTATTTTGAATGTGAAGTATTTTGGCATGCAGCTCAGATCAACTGACCACCCCTCAGTGATTGGCATGTATAATTGGTGAGCAACTGCAAGTTCCTGAAAAGTCCAGAATGCGTTGGAACATCTCAGCATGTCAGAACAATGATAACATGGCATTGTTTTGTGTTTACAGGTGCGTCACTGTTTTTCCGTCCTCGCATTCACCAGGAGACGCATAAGTCTGACGCTTAAGCTAATTAGATTGAATTAAACATCTCGATAAACCCATCAATGGCTCATAAACGAGTACCAGTGAAAGTTTGAATAAATCAGTAGTTAACTTCCTGCAAAAAAAAAGTCTTGCATTACTGGTCCTGTAAACCTACATGAACCTTGTGTACGTGACAGTTATCAGGATCTGACTGCGCGTGCACTCCCATGCGCGGTAAAATGAAGTCATGTGACACGTTTTAAACATTTAAACACGCATGCTATGTAGACTTCAGCTTTACTAACATTTTTTTATTTATTATAAATAACAAAACATTTATACGTTTGAACATAGTAATGTTGTTTTATTGACATTTATTAAATGGTACTATATAATTATGAATTGTATTCATTAATTTTTAATGGTATATAAAATGCATTGTTGATCGTATTAGATACTATATCGTATTGAATAATATAGCCTTTTTGCATAACAAAAAAAAAAAAAAAAAAAAGGAAAAGAAAATATTACTATTACGAAAGCTTGGCTTATGAATACTAAGTTGGTATGACCTAATAAATATCCATGAGCTAAGACTGACCATTTTGAAATGAAGTGAATGAAATGAGCCATGAAATAAGAAATAATCTTGCATTAAGGATTCAAAAACAGAAGCACTGGATGCATTATATTTATTACACAGTGTAACAATACAATCAAGTATAATATTCTCAAATAAAGACAGAAAATAGCAGATGCAAAATTCTTGACCTGATCTACAGGTTTACAAAATCAGTGAACCTTAACTAATTACTAATAAATCTCACTAATAAATACAAAGCATCAACTTCACTGATTTATTTTAAACATGTTCATCTACTACAACTATATATAATCCACAGTGTTATTTATTTTGGCTGCTTTCGATTGAAAGGCATCTGGATTTGGTGCAGCTGATCGTCCGGTTCCTCTGTGAATGTAGATGATGCACAGAAAACTGAAGACGGTTTAAAGCTCTGATCTGGCTAGATTCTGCTCATTGGTTCAAAGAAATGTCTACATCCCTACTTTAAACTAACCCACATTTTATAGATCCAAAACAGCAGACAGACAGATTCTCATAACGGCACCTGTAGTGATCAGATCCCTGTTTAAGGCACTAAATGTACAGCATTATGTGAAACATATCACAGTATTGCAAAGGTGCATCTTTAACAATAGCAGCAGCATGAAACAGCAGAACCCTTACAAACAAACTCTCCCAAACCCATGAAACCATTAATAAATCATTTAAACGAGACACAAAGTCTCCATCCTAACAAACTGCACTGCAAACTAAGACACACACATCTAAGTTAGGCCTTGTTTTAGTGTTGCTTTGTGTGTGTGTGTGTGTGAGAATCAATGCAGACTTGTGTAAACTCCTCCACTATAGCGTTAAGCAAAACGTCACGAAAGACTCAAAATACAATGAAAAAAGCACAATGAATCTCATGTCCAGGTCATATCTCATACCTGACTCAAAAGGAGACAATGAGAAAATATGCTTAAGAAAATGAAGACTATTTTTAGGACTTTTTTTTTTTCAAGTGTGGCATTATTTTTATGACATTTAAAGGGTTAGTTCACCCAAAAATGAAAATTCTGTCAGTAATTGCTCACCCTCATGTTTTTCCAACCCCGTAAGACTTTCGTTCATCTTCAGAACACAAATGAAGATATTTTTGATTAAATCTGAGAGCTGGATCACTCCTCCTGCAGGCTTATGGACACTATAACTTGCTGGCCCAGAAAAGTTAGTAAAGACATCGTTAATATAGTCCAAGTGACTCCAGTGGCTCAATCTTAAGTTTATAAAGCGACGAGAATACTTTTTGTGCGAATACAAAAATAACGACTTTATTCCACTTTTCATTTCCTTCTCTCTGAACCTCGAGTCTTTTTATGTAGTGTTTAAGTGGTGACGTGAAACACAGACGCGCTACGCTTAAAAAAAAGACTCGAGGTCCAGAGAGAAGGAAATGAAAAGTGGAATAAAGTCGTTATTTTTGTTTGTTTTTGCGCACAAAAAGTATTCTCGTCGCTTTATAAACTTAAGATTGAGCCACTGGAGTCACTTGGACTATATTAACGATGTCTTGAATACATTTTCTGGGCCAGCAAGTTATAGTGTCCATAAGCCTATGGAGGAGTGAGCCAGCTCTCAGATTTAATCAAAAATATCTTCATTTGTGTTCCGAAGATGAACGAAAGTCTTACGGGGTTGGAAAAACATGAGGGTGAGCAATTACTGACAGAATTTTCATTTTTGGGTGAACTAACCCTTTAACGTACCTCTTGACAGTCATCTGCCTCATGCAGAAATCTGAAATGCTTTACAGTAGTTTATGATTGTCATGCAGCATGAGCCAAAAGCTTGTGTCCCTTCTAAATGAATACATTCACTTGTATCGTATCAGGGGAATAGCCCTGATGATTTGGTTTAGTGTCTTAGTGTCAAGACTAAATCAGATTTACAGATATTCTAAATAAAACGGTCGAGACATAAACTCGGATTTCAAGAGTGCAAGTGCTACATGCAGAAACTGGCTTTTAGCCTGTATGACCTTTGAGTTGAAGATTAGCGTTTAAATACATCATTGTGTTTCAGTAGAGGGCATCACTGAAGCGCAGCATGTGGAAGGCCTCCTTCACGGACTCCTTCATGTCATCAGAGATCGGTTCATCAGCCGCTACTCCCAGAACCCCGCTCTCCGACACGTCATCTTTAATCTTCCGCTTGGTCAGAATCACGGGCTCCGTCTCGCCTAATTCTGCATGCTGTCGTCCGTCCGGTCCAGTCAGGACGAGGTAACAGGCGTGGCGACCTTGCTCCAACAGCGTTGCTAAACAAACGCAGAGAGATGCTTATTATCTTAACAAACCTGACTTACAACATATTGCAATTTAAAGGTGCTATTTCAGCTGTTTTGCAGACTTTAAAGGGATACTCCACTTTTTTTGGAAATAGGCTCATTTTACAACTCCCCCAGAGTTAAACAGTTGAATTTTACCGTTTTCGAATCCATTCAGCCGATCTCCGGGTCTGGCGGTACCACTTTATCATAGCTTAGCATAGATCATTGAATCGGACAGGACCATTAGCATCTCTCTCAAAAAAATGACCAAAGAGTTTAGATATTTTTCCTATTTAAAACTTGACTCGATGTAACTACAGAAGAGTCAAGTTTTAAATAGGAAAAATATCGAAACTCTTTGGTCATTTTTTGACCAGACAGGAAGTGCGTTCATTTTGGCAAGCTCTTCGTCGAATTCGTTCATGTTTTAGTTTTTATTTATGAAGATGATCTGGTTATTTTTTTCATTAGAATGGAAGCAACAGTCTAAGAGGAGTTAAAAAAAAAGTATTTTTTTCGGGGAAATTGAAAATGGCGTGTATTTTTAATGCTGGAAAATTATGAGGTAATAAAAATCGAATCATCTTGAGTCTAAAAATTAGAGGAGAAAAATAATTTTGTCAAAAAGTTATTAACCCAAATGTAAGTGAAATTTTGGACAGTTGGTGGCGCTAGAGGGAATGAGGTAGAGACTCCAAAATTGCTGTGGTTAATGTTCAGACTATCCTCTATCTGTGTGCCAAATTTCATAACTGTTTACCATACTGTTTATGGGCTACCATAGACTTCAATAGCAGAAGGAGAAGAAGAACACTAATGGATACAGTAAGAGCCTGATGTTTGGCCTCCAATAAAGAGATGCAAGAAACCTTGACTAACGTTATAAATGATCAAAAAGACATATATGGTTAGATAAGCCTTGATGATGTTGTGAATAAGAAATACCCTTAAAAGAGACGATGTTCTGTGCAGAATTTCTTCTTTCAAGCAGCAGTTGCGAGTGTCGAGGATGCAGCAGGAATGATGACTGCATCTGAATATCAAACACAAACACATCAGTGTCTTATTCCTGCAGTTATGTGTGTGTGTGTGTGTGTGTGTGTGTGTGTTGCGCTCTTACTGTCTGGTTGCTGTGACCCTGTCCCCAAAGCATGAACACTGAGAATGCGTTTAGCGTGAGGACAGACGCCGGACGAGGACTCGGAGTCCAGAACGACAGATTGAGCTTCCACAGGACGTCTCCAGAGTGTCCGCTGAGAACCAGAACCTAAAACATATACATATATAAACAAGTCTCTGTAACACTTTAGTTTAGGGTCCAATTCTCACTGTTAACTAGCTGCTTATTAGCATGCATATTACTGGAATATTGGCTGTTTATTAGCACATATTAATGCCTTTATTCTGCATGACCTTATTCTACATGCCTTAATCACCCAATACCTAAACTTAACAACTACCTAACTAACTATTAATAAGCAGTAATTAGGAGTTTATTGAGACAAAAGTTGTAGTTAATAGTGAGAATTGGACCCTAATCGAAAGTGTGACCGAAGTCACTTATGTTCACCAATGCTGCATCAAAAATACAGCAAAAACAGAAATATTGTGAAATATTTTTACAATTTAAAAGAACTGTTTATATATAGTAAAGTGTAATTTATTCCTGTGATTAAAGCTGAATTCTCAGCATCATTACTCCAGTCTTCAGTGTCACATGATCCTTCAGAAATCACTCTAATATGATGATTTGCTGCTCAAGAAACATTTATGATTTCTTTATCAATATTGAAAACAGTTGTTCTGCTTCATATTTTTGTAGAAACCATGATACGTTGTATTCAGGATTATTTGAACAGAACAGGAAAAAACAGTGTGTATTTGAAATGGAAATCTTCTGTAACATTATAAATGCTACTGTCGCTTTTGATTAATTTAATGCATCTTTGCTGAATATAAGTATGATTTCTTGAAAAAAAATCTTACTGACCCCAAAAGTTTTCTTTGTGATATATGATTAAAACAAGGGAAATCAGGGTAAAAGGCATATTATATTACTATTACTCTACATTCATACACCTCAAATTATTATTACTAGTGCAAAGTGCCTGTGCAAAATCAGTTTTTGTGTGTGTTTTTAGTAATTGTTGGTTTCGGTGTGTTTGAGTGCTCATTGTTACGATTACACAGCAAAAGTTCAGTGACATTTTTATTTGTGCATGGTAGAAAGCAATAACTTTAAGCGCACCAGAATAAAATATAATATTCAGAAATAAACAGTGTAGCTGACTTAATGTTTAGCTGAGTGTTTATGTCAGAATGTTTATTCTTAAGCCACAACCTTCTAAGTGCTTCTTTTACCGATATATTTAATGATATCTTTTGCATTTCTAATCCAAACAACGTCAAACTTGGCACTGCACTTACTCGTGCCCATAGCGAGACACCTGTCGAATTTGAAATCCATCGGACTAACGGTTTGAGAGATATGCGAATAACAGACACACACACACACACACAGACAGACACACAGACGTTTCTGTAATTTATAGATAGATTAATACCAATTTGGTCACTCACTCTTTTGGTGTTATTGCCAATGTCTTCCTCTATCATTATGTCTGGAATTCCATCTTTGTCGAATTGGCCAAATGTGGGCGCACTAGAAAAACACACACAGGAGGAATGCATTAGTGTAGTGTAATGCAGCTTCCAGTGTTTTGTGTAGTTTGGACTGGTTACTGCACCTGAGCAGAGCGCTGGTGTTGGTGGTCCATGCGATCTTCAGTTTGTCTGTGAGCAGCAGTGACACGCTAGAGTCCGTTTGGACCAGCAGTGATGGAGAACCACTGCCGTGAACAACCGACACATGCCTCAGGGAATCAGACCTGCAGACAGGCAATCAGAAGAAACCCATGAAACAATGACGAGTGGAGAAACAAAGAAAGAGAGTGAAGAAGTTTGAGCTTATTACCGATAGAGTGAGATTAATCCAGTTTGACTGTCTGATCTTTCCTCCCAGCTTGTCTCTTTCTTCAGCGCAGACTTCAGACCAGCCAGAGCTGCCAGTTGTTGCACACACACCGCGTAGAGCCCTGAGTCTGTGGACAGAGACAGAAACTGTTGAGTTCAGGGGAATTTAAAGGAGAAACAGTAAAGAAGAGATGCTAAAAGCAGCGACACACCTGTAAGTAACAGCAGGTATGGAGCGCCACTGGCCGTCTTGAACGGTAGATGACCAAAAACCCCATTCACATCGACATCCACCCGTGAGCCGATCTGATCACCTGACTTCCCTGAGAAAAACACCAGCTCGGTCTAGGAGGAAGAGCAGATATTCAGAACAGGTGAGCATTAGAATGTTATTGTGTGTGTGTGTGTGTGTGTGTTAGTGATGGGTCGATCATGACTCATTTTGAACTAATCTCTTAATATGACTCGGGAACTACGAGTTGCCTTAGAGTTGCCTAACTAAATCATTTCCGGTAGACTTAATAGCTTCAGCCAATGGGGATGCAACGAGATGACAAAACGACTTGGATCGGGAGGAGAGTTGAACTAAGCCCCAGCTAAGCAATGAATTAATTATATCTGTTTCTCGTAGTTTGGCATTGGCTGCATTATGGGTTTTTTCTTATTATAAATGTGATCATGGTTTGCGTAAGCTGATGTGTTGGGAATTTGGCCATTAACATGTAACATTTCAATTATATTCTGCTGAAAATGAACGACTTGAGGAAAAAAGATTCGTTCATTTTGCTGAACGAAACTCAAAGATCTGAGTCAGTAAAATGATCCGAACTTCCCATCACTAGTGTGTGTATGTGTGTGTGTGTGTGTGTCATACCGGTATGGGTGTAATTGATTGTGCTTCAGGATCATATGAAAGCACTGCAAAGTCCTCTGCTCCGTCAGCATTCAGATCCGTAACGCTGATCAGCGGGAGATTTCCATCCATCACAGAAGAGCGCGACTGCTGCCACATGATCTCACCTGATGGAAACATCTAAATGTTTACAAATACACTTTTGGACAAGAAGTATTGTGTTACTATGGCACTGAAAGATGACCATATTCATACACTACTACTGGTCAAACGTTTGGGCTCAGAAAGTTTTTTTTTTTAAAGAAATTAATACTTTTATTCAGCAAGGAGGACGCATATAAGGACAGTAAAGCCATTTATAATGTTACAAAAGATTTCTATGACAATTAATAATTCTAATCATCAAAAAATCCTGGAAAAAATGTGTCGCAGCACAACTGTTTTCAACATTGATAATAATCAGAAATGTTTTTTGAGCATCAAATCATCATATTAAAATGACTTCATGAAGGATCATGTGACACTGAAGACTGGCGTAATGATGCTGAAAATTCAGCTTTGATCACAGGAATAAATTACATTTTACAATATATTACAACAGAAAACAGCTATTTTAAATTGTAATAATATTTCACAATATTATGGTTTTTACTGTATTTTTGATCAAATAAATGCAGCCTTGGTGAGCAGAAGAGGCTTCTTTCAAAACATTAAAAAATCTTACCAACCCCAAACTTTTGCACAGTAGTGTGTGCCATATTGGTCCTGGTTCAAATTTCCATATCTCTGTGTAATGAAATCCTGTACCGGACTTTTTGTTGATCGCCGTGAGATTGTCTGCGTGAGCAACCAGACATCCTGATCCTTTACTTCCGAGCCCCTTCACGCCACACTCCACCCAATCAAACTCAGCAGCTAAAGGTCTTTTCCAAAGTGTCTTCCCATCAGTACCATCAAGAGCCGTTAAAATCATACAGGGGATTGATAAATCTGAAAAAACAAACCATTACTTATGATTAGCATAATACACAATAAAGCAGCAACCCTGAGTCCCTTGTTACGATTTTCAGTGAATAATGACTTAAATGTGGGTCTGTTCCTCACATAAAACAAATACAAAAGCTACTACTGAACTGCTTTTAACATTTATTTTACACACAGCAAAAACATTTTATACACTTTATTTTACAGTGTCCTTTTTACATATGTTACATAATAACAGTAATACATAGTAATAACAGTAAATGATGCATAATTACATGCAACTAACCCTCAACCAAACCCTAATCCTACCCTAACCCTAGAGTAAGTACATGTATATTACTCAGTACTTAAATATATAATTACACTGTAACAATGAAACCTTAAATAAAGTGTAACCTTATTTTTCTTATATAATAGATTTGTCTGTATTTCATTGTCGGGTTTGTGCATGTGTGTTTCAGCTTACTTTGACTCAAGCATGTGTTGCGCCTCTCATCAGCATCCTTGTACATGAAGAACACATCCAAGACTTTGTCTTCATTGGCGTCCTCAACAGCCAGGAAATTGTACGTGGCTGTAGGAGAGAAACACACTCAGGATCCAATCAGAAATACAGAAACACTGCTGTGGTCAAATCGAGTTTTTTTTCCATTTACGACGTCTTGCGAAAATCAAGTCTTTTCTTTCAGCAAAACATTTTGAACAGATCATTCATTCATTTATTTGTTTGATCTCGTCTAGACTACTGTAACTCTTTATACTATTATACTAATGCGTTCACAGATTGTCCAAAATGCTTCTGCAAGGCTGTTGACAGGCAGGCGAAGGTTCGATCACGCCCGTTCTCCTCTCGCTAAACTGGCTACCTGTTAAAGGGGTGGTGTAATGCCCTTTTCACAAGATGTAAAATAAGTCTCTGATGTCCCCAGAGTGTGTGTGTGAAGTTTCAGCTCAAAATACCCCACAGATATTTGTATATAGCATGTTAAAGTTGTCACTTTTTGAGGGTGAGCAAAAATGCCTCGTTTTGTGTCTGTCACTTTAAATGCAAATGAGCTGCTGCTCCTGGCACAGGGGGCGGAGCTTCAACAGCTCGTGTCCTTTTACCTCACACACACATGCATTGGAAATTTCAAAAACTTTTAGCCTTTTATGTTCAAACCGAAGTCAGACAATGATGGAGAGACTCAAGAAGAAGTGACAACATGAAGAAGCAACAGGACATTTCTGAATGGTTAGTTGATGAATGTATGAAGCTGATGTGTATAGTTATCTTCTAGTCATTGATTAGCATATTCTGTCTTGATAATCTATAAATCGTGTTCAGGGGGCGGGGTTTATGTAAATTCTAGGGTTGGTGATGTCACTAACCCGGGAGGAATGTGGTGTAGTCTCTACCAGCCGTTTGTTGTAGTCCTTAAAAAGCGATTTCTTTAAAAGCAAATATCTCCCTTTGCTTTGAACTTTGAGCGTCATAACTTTGCAGATGTTGTTTATGCTCAAACAGCAACATTACACACTAACTAAAGTTAGAAAAGTCAAATCATAATCAACCACCACTTTAAATTTAGAATTCAAATTTTTGTTTTTAAATCTCTACATAATCAATCACCGTCTTATCTTTCAGATGCAATTTCCATCCTTGAGATCCTGTACTCTTGGTCCGCTTTCTATTCCTAGAACGAGGCTCCACTGCAGAGGCGATCGAGCCTTTGAAATAACTCACCAACTTTGCTTAAAAATGCTTCATCTCTACCAAGTTTTAAGTATTTGCTTAAAAAACACCTTTTATTAATAGCTTTCAACCAGGTATAATGTCTGTATTCGGTTGTGTTGTGTTCTTTTGTATTTGTAATGTATTGTATCAGAGTTTAGTTGTATTGTACAGCACTTTGTGTCAACCTTGAGCTGCGTTGAAAGTGCTTTATAAATAAAGAAAAGAAAAGAAAGCTACTACTGTAATTTTGAGGGTGTTCACCTGCGGCGGGGAACGTGTGGTTCCAGCTGGGCCGGTACTGCGGTCGCACGGGGCAGGGGAGGATGAATGAAAAGGCGAAGACCACAACCAGGCACACGAAGAGCGAGAGGAGGAACGCTGCTGTGCGCCAGCCTGTCATGCGGGAAAATCCCAGCTTTCCTGCGCAGCCTTTCTCCTTAGAGACGCTCCCTTCAGCCTCGCCACCCTTCAGAGGCTCCGCTTCAAAACCTCGAGCTGCTGCATCTGCCATTTCACTCCAGCAGAACGCCTCACCACTGCAAGACAGAAGCAGGACGGTAGGACATAATTAGGGGTGGGAATCTTTTACCATCTCACGATTCAATTCGATTCCGATTCTTGAGGCCACGATTCGATTCAAAATCGATTTTCGATTCAAAAAGATTCGATTTTATTCATAATGATTTCTAATCAGGTTTCTGATCATGATCTACTCTCATCTGCTTTGCTATACAGAATGACAAACGGAGACATTAAAGTGTCTTTCACATTTATTAAGTTCAATTCTCAGGGAAGTGCCTTTTATCAAAAACATTGTCTGGTTCTCAATTGCTACTCATTAGTAGCTAGCTATAAAATAAGTTGGAACAAAAATAAAGTACTTCTTCATAATACAAAATGGTTGAATCATCTGGTGATTACCCCAAAAAATGATCAAATATTTCATAGTCTGAGAACAATACGAGAGAGCGTGGAGTGATACAGCAGAGTTACACCTGGGTCAACAATTATATAATTTACAGTTATACAAAAAATATTTGACCTAAAGAATCTAAAGAGTTTTCCAGAATACTGTGTGATACATTTACATAAACCCATTTAATCCATCAAATGTGTATTTTTGGATTTCATTCTAATTAGTGCTGTCAAATTGATTAATCATGATAACCATTTTCTGTTTATATAATATAATATGTGTATATCTATATTATGTGTGTGTGTACGCGTCTGTGTGTATGTATATATAGACACACACACATACACATATATGTACCTAAACATATATTTTAAGCGATTAATCGATTTGACAGCACTAGTTCTAATCTTGAAATCAAGTTTAATGCTGCAGATAAATGTCTACACGTCTACTTAAGCCCAAAATGTTATTTTAAATGATTTGTAAATCTGTGTAATTTTGTGTAAAGTGTAATTGTATTGTAAAACTACATCATAATAACATAATTTAGACTGAAAAAAAAATATGCATTTAATATAAAATTAATTTATAATTGAATACAAAAATAATTTTTAGCCTATGTGACTACTACAGTCATATTAATTTCATACGGTACATTCAGTCTTTCTATTCTTTACCTATACCTAAAACACAAATGCTTTTAATTCACTTCATTACATGGGTCTAGAAGAAGAAGAAAAAAAGGTTTGCATTGGTTTCAAATCAGATTCAGGCCATTAGTTTGAGTCAAAATATGTTTAAAGAACACAAATCATCAAAGTGACTCACAGTATTTTAAAACATCAAGGAAACAAAGGAAGGCTAACTACTTCTTCTAGTTCACAGATCCCTCCTACCTGAAGGATTCAACCCTGTAAGTTCAGTGATCGGTCAGAACATCACAATCTACCGCATCCAAGGCCAATGTCAGCTCATCTCAAACACAACACACCCTGCTTCTCTTCCTATCCAGAGTGTTCTGTGTCAGACAGAAGCTGTTGTTAAACACAAACCCCTCTGTCATGCTGCCGGTGCAACTAGAAGAGCCCAACAAACTAACACCCCCTTTCTGGAACACACTGGACCACACACACACACACACACACACTATAATCACTTACTGTAATACACAAACACAACATCATCTTGTGTAATTCACAGATATAAAGGCTTTTATATGTAAATGATTTATTTAAAAGCACATAAAATAGACAACTAACTCGTTTCACCTTCATTAACTAAAACACAAGGTGTCTAGAAGAAATAGACATCAACTCGAGGTTAGACGATTTGATACGTTTGTCTTAAATGTAACTCTTTAGCCTTTAATTAGCCCGCTTTACTTGTTGACCGAATAGAAACCAAGTATGAATTTGGAAATACACACTTTTGTCTGATCAAAACAAACCTGGTGAATGACAGATATCGCTTCTCTTCTAGGTGAGCTTTGGTTTGACAACGGCATTTCCGCGTACGGCAACTCGGCTGGGACAAAAAAAAAAAGGATTTTATTCCAATGTTTTTTTTCTTGTCTCTCATTTTTGCTTGAAAGACAAAGAAACAAATGTCATATGAAATTACCTCCTTTTTATATATAAAAAAATGAATAGTATTATTAGTATAATAGTTTTATTAATTGTACACGTTACTCAGAAATGTAACAACTTCTATTGTGTTATGCGTTTAGTTGAAATGGGTCTTTGTAATTGCTGATTCAGAATTGATGTTATTACTGTTAAATGTGTTGTTGTGCATTTATGTTGATTTAATTATTATTATTATTATTGTGTAAAACCATTCATAATACATAATAGTAATATTAGTAATAATAATCTATATAGGATAATATACATACACTTCCGCTTTAAGATTGCGTCGCGCGCTCTGATTGGCCGCTCACCCGTTTGAGTTCATTTGCTCGCTCGCTAGTGAAGAGAGCGGCGGAGGCGATAGACGCAGGAGCGAAGCGTCTCGCAGATGATTTAAACTTTATTTTTTAGGGTAAAATCACCACAACCCTTGTGAGGCGAGCGATTAATCGTGTCAGAATGTCGGCCCAGGCTCAGATGAGAGCTTTGCTGGATCAGCTGATGGGAACGTCGAGGGATGGTGAGTGTTAGCTGAGTGCTAACGGCTCTGAGAGGATTTCTGAAGGCCGCGCGCTCAGATTAGCCCAAACCAGAATATAATAACCCAGTCAAATATTAAAATTAACTTCTTAAGATAAACATCACAGCATTAAGTTAGCGAAATGCAGCAGTATTTCCTCTTGAAACGCTTCAGTTTAATGTTTGTGTCCATAAAGCGGGTGTAATGACGTCAGTGGGACGATTCGGTATGCTAGGCTAATAGAACAGCTAATGACAAATTACGCTAAAATTGATGAATATGGTTTTTTAGCGAAAAACAAAAATCAGTTATAGTCAACTACATTGGTTAAAAAGTTGAGAGAATTATTTTTATTTATTTTTTAGAAAGAATGGTCTTTATTGATATCTGTTTATCTAACCCATATACAATTAGTAATATTATTATTATTGACATTTGTGACAATATGTCTTCAGGGTCAATTAATTAGCTGATATTTGGCCATTTTGACAGCCTTGTAAATATTTAGTGAATTGATTAATATTGTGTGAAAGTTAAAACACACACACACACACACACACACACACACACACACACATATATGCATACATGTATGAGCTACATATATTAAATTACATATTTAAAAGAACTGTAGTTTCCCAAAAAAATGAATGCAAGCAATAAATCTGAATAAGCATTTGCCAAGAGGAAATATGGCTTTTTATTTTAGACTGTGTGATATGATTTTGATCAGCTCAAGAGGATTTTATGATGAGTAAACAACAGAAAGGACTTGAGCAGCTAGAATTGATTGAATTGAGTTGTACTGGCTGTAAGAAATCTCACCCTCCGTGTGAATGACGCGACTGTCTTTGTGAATGCTGAGATGAATTCATATGCTTCCCGTACATTTGTTTCATACAGACTGAACAATTGTGGCCCCTTTATTCTATTCATTAAGGTTCAGTGTATGTTTGCCAGCCTACATCTGCAAGGGAGTTGCAGAAAAGCCTCATGTTCATCGAGCCGTGAGTCACCAATGCTTTTTAAAGCTGTTATGAATATGAAAAAACAATACTGTTTGCTTTCCAGCAGTAACTGTTTTACACATCATCACGCTAGTTGGTAACGTAAGAGTGAGCAGAGGGGATACGAAGCTTCTGCCCAGGCGGGTTGTAGTACACTGATGCTGTGCCTGAGCGTCTTTCCTCAAATCTGACTTAAAAAAAGTAAATAAATAAAGGAAAGGACTCAGATTCCTCCGCCGACGTCTTCACTTTTACTCTTCTGTATCATTCCCAACTTCCTCATTACAGGTTTGGGCAAGAAAAGCTTTTCCCCTTTAAACTTTTAGAGGCTGGGACCGCAGGAGGGGTTCTGAATGGGAGAGACCTCGCAGTGTGTATCAATTAACCTTTCACTTTAGTTTTCAATGTTTTATTTCAACTTGGTCAACTTGTTCAACATCTTGTATTGGTTGCTTTTAAAATGCACATTAGATTATTCAGCATTTCTGTATGTACACATGAGGAATAATGCACTTAAAAGTACAAGATGACTCTCTGAAACATGACATCCCTCTCCGATCTGCTATCCCATACACCTTTGCACTCAATTGGCAGTTATAAAAGCGTAGATGCTTCATGCCAATTAGGGATGAGTGATATATTGAATATTCACAATATATTTAATGTTTAGTTTTTCTGGCTCCATAACATTTATCAACATCTTGAATAGTAATGCAATGATTTTAATGCTTTTATTTTAACCATTAAACTTCCAAATGTTAGTGTCTTTGATTTAAGCTTCATGTGCAAAAGCATAATTGAATTATGCAAGTTTGATTACTTTCCAAATTATGTATTCATTCATTTCTCAGACTTTGTGTGACATTTTTCATGTATTAAAATGCAATGCATTTCGTTTTATAAATAAATCTTTCTTGTATTTTTATTGAAGCACTTTTAACTAGATTACTGTAAACTCTTAGAAGGCAAAAAGTATCAAGATATCATTTTTAAGCTGTCACCCAGCCCTAACACACTGAACATCAGTCAGAATGAATAACTGATAATGACAGAGACTGCTAGCGTCTTGGGTCGGTCCATGATCAGAGCCAGTTAAAGAGACAGGCCTTGGGTCAGTGAAAGTTAAACCTCTCTATTCTACATGAGCAAAGAGCCTTAACTTTGTCATGTAACAAAGATTATATCTGACACTGTCAAACACATGCTCTCCGCACTCAGATCTCATGATTTCACTGCAGGGACAGACAGACCCTTGGTCGAAAAGTTAGCAGTGTGTAGTGCCGCAGTGAGTGTGTGTGAGAGGAAGAGAGAGACTAGAGTGTGTGTGTGGTCTCATTCAATGTCAATTATGTGCTGTGTCCTTACAGGAGATGAGTCGAGACAGCGGGTTAAATTCACAGACGAGCGCGTCTGCAAATCGCACCTGCTCAACTGCTGCCCGCATGACATTCTCTCTGGAACGGTGAGGGGGAAAACACATTCACACTAAACACTGTTTCTTTATGCAGCTTATTGATACCATTGTTGTCTTCTTCCTGTGTTTATAGCGCATGGACCTTGGCGAATGCTCTAAGATCCATGATCTGGCGCTGAGAGCAGACTATGAGATTGCGTCTAAAGAGAGAGACCTGTTCTTTGAACTGGATGTAAGTGACTCGTTAAGTAGAGATCATCTGCTGGTGGTGTCAGTGAATTAGCAGGGAAGGCTTTAGTAAATTCTGTTGTTGGATTGGTGTGTGTTGTGTAGGCGGTGGATCACCTGGAGTCGTTTATTGCCGACTGTGACCGCAGGACTGAGCTGGCCAAGAAGCGTCTCGCTGAGACACAGGAAGAGATCAGCGCTGAAGTGGCTGCCAAGGTAGGAAGTGTTTATATACCATGCAGTGTTAAAATGTCTGTTGGTAATCTAATTATATCCGGGTTTTTAGGTCATTTATACATAAGAGTGACGAGTCAGGTTCAACCTTACAAATATTCATGTTTAACAGTGGAATTCCTGGTTAAACACTACATTACCCATGATGCTATATGTGACCCTGGACCACAAAACCATTTTTTTTATTGAGATGTATACATCATCTGAAAGCTGAATAAATAAGCTTTCCATTGATGTATAGATACAACTATTTGAAGATCTGGAATCTGAGGGAGCAAAAAAAATCAAAACATTGAGAAAATCTCCTTTAAAGTTGTTCATTTATGTTGGCGATTGTGCTGCATTCACTCACAAAAATACATGTTTTATATATTTACAGTAGGAAATTTACTAAATATCTTCATGGAACATGATCTTTATTTAATATCTTAATGATTTTTGGCATCAAAGAAAAATCAATAATTTTGACCCATACAATGTATTGTTGGCTATTGCCACAAATATACCCGTGCGACATGTGACTGGTTTTGTGATCCAGGGTCACACATAATGCATGTTTTGCAATAAACTTAAAATATAATATTTTTAGATATAGTCAACGTGTATAAATGAGTAATTTTATATTTCTCCCTCGTTTTTAATTTGATTATGCTGTTTGCAGTGCTTCGTGGGATTGTAGTTCTTTCCCTCACTGAAGCCATTGAGTTCACAGTCTTGTATTTGGTTGGCAGGCAGAAAAGGTTCACGAGTTGAACGAGGAGATCGGGAAGCTCCTGGCGAAGGCTGAGCAGCTCGGGGCTGAGGGAAATGTAGACGAAGCCCAGAAAGTTCTACAGGAGGTTGAGAAAGTCCGGACTAAGAAGAAGGATGCAGAGGTTAGTCAATGTTTTTATTATTTAGATTTTGTTAACTTGTTTCCCAGCACAAGCTGTCGCATTTCATTTATTCAGAACATTACATTGAGTTAGTAATGCTTTCTGGATGTTCGTTTTCTGTTTTGTTTTTTTCAGGAAGAGTACAGGAACTCTATGCCCGCCTCCAGTTTCCAGCAGCAGAAGTTGCGCGTCTGTGAGGTTTGCTCCGCCTACCTGGGTCTCCATGACAACGACCGGCGTCTCGCTGACCACTTTGGCGGCAAACTGCACCTGGGCTTCATCCAGATCCGAGAGAAGCTGGAGCAGCTGAAGGTAACCGCTCGGCCTAAAGCAGGAGCCGGCGGGGGCCGTTGGTTTAGGATGGTCAGTGACATTGCATCATTTGTTCTCTGCAGAAAACCGTGCAGGAAAAACAGGAGAGGCGGAACCAAGAGCGACTGAAGAGGAGGGAAGAGCGCGAGAAAGAGGAGAGAATGAAAAAGCAGTGAGAATATTTTTATGCACCTTTTCATGTGCTTTTTAAGATGCATTGCTTTTGTGAAATGCACTGTAGAATCTAAAGGAATTCTAGTCTGGTTTTCTCATTTATTTTGTATGATTTATTTAAGTGTGTGTGGGGTGTATTTATATAGTTTATTATCTTTTTTTCAGTTGAAATTTATTTAAAGTTCAAGTTTTTTTATTTTTTAGATTCAACAAATGCATGATGTTTCCAAAGTCAATAAACAGTTTAAATAATTGTGATCTGAATATTGATCAAAATAATCCTTATTCTTGTCTTGTTTTCTCTGTAGGACCAAGTCGCGCAGCCGAGAACGCAAGAAGTCAGTTGCTCATTCATTTTACATTTTTCTTGCCAGCTAATATTTTTTTATAATTAATACAAAAAGAAAGCAAAGTCCTGGGAATGACTAAAATTAAAAAAAAAAAAATTAATTAATTTAATTTTATGCTGTATTCTGTAGTATATTTATCTATGCTCAGCTCTAAAATATCATTGGCTAAGCATAAAACACTTTTGGGTTTAAACGTTTATTTAAAACTTCCTGGCACGCTATAGTTGTTGTTTTTTGGATGTTCTTTCAGATTCATTTGTAAACTAATTTAATGAATGATCCAAAATCAGTCAATCAAAATAAAACCCATATCTATTAAATGCAAATGACTTAAAAAAAATATCATAGAGAATATTGAACATTTATTGTA
Source organism: Vimba vimba (assembly GCA_022828995.1). NCBI lineage: Eukaryota > Metazoa > Chordata > Actinopteri > Cypriniformes > Leuciscidae > Vimba > Vimba vimba. The sequence continues at coordinate 26,238,998 of CM040840.1, forward strand.
AAACTGGACATGTATCTAATCTTATGCATGACCCAGTTGTTAATGTGTCTCGTTCTGTTTGTAGGTCTCGTTCCCGTGACCGCGATCGAGAGCGCAGGCGCCGGCGTTCCCGCTCCGCATCACGAGAGAAGCGGCGTTCCCGTTCTCGCTCCAAAGAGCGCGACAGACGCCGGCGACACCGTTCCCGATCCCGATCCCGCTCGCGGCACAGCCGGGAACACTCACACAAGTAACTATACTCAGTGTTTTTTCTCGCACGCTCATGAAGCTTTGAAAAGTCAGATTTCTTTTTTATTAGTTTTTGTACAAATTTGGTTTTTACAACTTAAGTATTTTTTTGGCATGGTGTCAAAAAACAAACAAGCAAACAAACCTTCCGTTGTCTTGTAGTAACAGTTGATTCGTGTGTGTGTGTTAGGTCTTCACGGGACCGTGACCGCGAGAGGGACAGCAAGCACAGCTCATCTGAGCGGAGATCAGACGGGCTGAACGGCAGGACAGAATCTCGCCGTCATGATGACAGAGAGGCTGGAGAGATCTGAATCATCTCACGCTACCATAACAAACACAAACCGCTCATATACATATACCCACTTTTTTATTTATCATGTTTGCTTCGTCTGTAGTAAACTGCCCATGCCCAGTTTCATTAAAGTCTTTGTAGTCTTTAATATCTCAGTCCAGTAAGAATTGAACCTGTCTGATCCACTGTCCAGTGTTGAAATGACATTTGTTTGTGTGGATTTAGTTTTTTATTTTTGTTTCTTTTCTCAAAAGTATGTACTGCCGCTTTTTTTTTTTTTTTTTTTTTTTTTTCTCCATAATGTTATTTTTTGGGATTGAGTTTTCATTTTGTACTGTTATTCCGAATGAATGTGTGCATGTTTTGCACGGAGCTCATTCTACTTTGAAAGCTGTTCTGAGGTCAGTTTAAACACCCTTTCTTTAAATCTAGCTGCAGTATTTCCCCATAGAGAGAGACTGAGCTCATTCACTCTTTGTTTCAGTAGCAGAGGTGTAGGAGTTTAATCAATCTAAACAAGTGAATCCTTCATGGCATATTGTTTCAGAATTACTATGTACATGATCTTTTATAATGCTGTTTTGATTTCATGTTGTTCTGATCAAAGTGCATTAAATGGTTTTATGAATTTAAATGGTGTTTGTCATTAATGAGGGCTCTTATCCAGCTAATAAACTGAGAAAGTGCAAGTCTATTTCACTGCTGAATACTTGTGTGTTTAGTATTCGGAAAGCTATTCTATTTATCTCGTGAATTCAATATGCAATAAATATTTAGGTAATTAAATATTTTACAAGATATTTTCAGCACAGTAATAGCTTGGCACTTCGATTCAAAATAGGGCCTGAAACTCTTAATAAAGCCTTGTTTTTGTGTGAGCATGAAATTAGATACTTCAGGAAAAAAATTGCTACAATTATTTAATTCAAAATTTTAGTAAGATATTGGTACTGTTATATGATCTGAGGTTCCTGAAAACCGTAATTCTTATTTTTAGAGAGCAGAGACATTTTTTAATGTTTCGTTAGTTTTATGTTATAGTTCATCAAACATATCTAATATGTCTAACAAAAAAAACGGGTTTTCTTATTTTCAGTTTATGTGATTGATTCGTATGAGTACGCTAGTATTCTGATTACTTTTTTATTTACAATCAAATTAAAATAATAAAAATTATTATATTTTATATTTATAATCCCTAATGTTGTTTTTAATTAATTTTCTTCACGTAACCGACAGATGGCGTGATTACGGTGGCAACAAGCTGTAGCTCGTCACTTCCGGCAACGTCACCGTGACGCCACAGTCAAAACAACCGAAACATGATGCTAGCGTCTCACACCCGCGAGTAAAATGTCGTGTTTTTAGCGATCGCCGATGAAAACGTTGGAGATTTGTCATCTTAATGTCATGATCTTGTCGAACTATGAGTTTGGCAGCGTTTTTTTCGGTACAAGGGACCAAAAAGTCATCATAAAAGCACCATTGTAGCCACCGGTTTGCTAACGACAGGCGTCAGACCAGCAGTCAAACCCGGTACGCCTGAAATAATTCATATATTACATTTTTAAAATATCAAATTTCAAGTCAACTTGTGTTTATTCTCGCCAATTGGCTCCGTCAAACGGATTACAAGCTTGTGACGCGTCTGTACACGTACAGATGTGTGTGTCAGCCACATGTCATTCTGCTTCTAATCACTATTAATGTACACCTAATAATTAGTTTGACTAAATTTGTGATGATTCATTCTCGGTGTTGGTCAAATTACATGAGTTCACAGTTCTCCTGGAAGAGTCAGGAATCATCTGACAGCTGTCAGAGTCCAGATGTGTGTGTTCTGTAGTCTATCAGCCTGTAGTTTGTGTTATTGGACAATTATTGTCATTGCAGTCTATGTGTATGTTATGTGTGTTATTGTGTGTATTACTGTGTGTAACATGTATGTTGATGTGTTCCTACAGTGTGAGAGGTTTGCAGGTATCTGGATCCCCGGGACAGGCCGGTGCTCACCGAAGAGACGGGGAACAGGATCGGTAAGCAGGGAGGAGCGGCCAGCGCTGAGCCCGTGGAGAAGATGGCCAGCAGCCCGGAGAAAAGCTCCTCCGCACAGGAGCTCAAGGAGCAGGGCAATCGCCTGTTCCTCAGCCGAAAGTACCAGGAGGCCGTGACCTGCTACAGCAAAGCCATTGTGAGTGGGGCGGGACAGGTCTCAGTTTACACAGAATTTACATGCTCATTTGATAAATATGCGTAAACATGTAAAACAATTGGGATCAGTACGATTTCTGGTCAAAAGTTTGGAATAATTGCAACGTCTTTTCTGCTCACCAAGTAAGTTTGAAAAATACAGTGTATGTTGCGAAACACACTACACCGCCCAGCCAAAAAAAAAAAAGATTTAAGATTTAAATAAGCAAAAGCTTAAGAGTCTATGATTGGATCATTATTGCAGTGATTATTATGTTTCTTGCATGTTATATGTTTGGCAACAGTTCTTCTAACTCTAACTGATGGAGTGTGTAGCTTTTCATTTCTGAAACAATCATGTATGAAGAACATCATGATCATATTCCAGGATGACAATGTCCAGATTCATCAGGCTCAGACTGTGAAAGAATGGTTGTGAAAAGCTTGAAGAATCATTTTCTCTCATGAATCCAGAGCTTAAATTCATTGAAAGTGTTTGGGATGTGCTGGAGGAGACTTTACAGAGTGCTGGACTCTTGCACTGACAACACAAGATCTTGATGGAAACAACATCACAACATTTATTTCCATCAATGAAATTGGTTTATTTCCTGATGAATCCTGACATTGTCATCCTGGAATATGATCATGATGTTCTTCATACATGATTGTTTCAGAAATGAAAAGCTACACACTCCATCAGTTAGAGTTAGAAGAACTGTTGCCAAACATATAACATGCTTGTATCTAAATGTAATTTATTCCTGTGATGCAAAGTTGAGTTTTCAGCATCATTACAGCCCAGTCGCCTCACAGTTCCTGGTTCGAGTCCTGGATTGTGCATGTTCTCCTCGTGTCAGCGTGTGTTTTCTCCGAGTGCTCCGGTTTCACACAGTCCAAAGACATGCAGGCTAGGTGGATTGGACCGTAGGAGTGTGTGTGTGTGTGTGAGTGTGTGTCTCAGCACTCTCTGTTTCTCAGTGCTGGGTTGTGTCCAGTGTAAAACCTGTGCCAAATCCAATGTGTGCGTGCAGATAATTTGATGAAGTGGGACTAATGCTAGGAAGATATATTTCTCCAGTCTTCAGTGTCACATGATCCTTCTAAAGCATTCTAGAAATGGGTCTAGAAACATATCTGGATATTATCAATGTTGAAAATGGTTGTGCTGCTTCATATTTTTGTGGAAATCATGATACACTACCTTTAAAAAGTAAGTTTAAAAAAAAAAGAAATGTATACTTTTATTCAGCAAGGACATTTATTTCAAGTGAATTCTATTCATCCAGGAATCCTTTAAAAAGGTGCATTGACGTTTCCACAAAAAATGTTCAGCAGGAAAAGCGTTTTACCTTTATCGTAATAACAACCGTTATCTGATAACTGAGAACAATAATAATTGAGCAGCAAATCGGCATATTAGAATGATTGCTGAAGGATCATGCGATGCTGAAAATTCAGCTTTGATCACAGGAATAAATTACATTTTGCTATATATTCACACAGAAAACGGTTTTAAAAATATTTCACAATATTACTGTTTTTACTGCATTTTTTATCAAATAAATGCAGCCTTGGTGAGCAGAAGAGACTTCTTTTTATTCATCAAAGAATCCTGAGGAATTTTTGATGAATTTTAAATGCACGTTTTATATTCAGTAATGTATTTAACTCATCAAGTGTGGCTATTCGCAGAAAACACACATGATCTCCGTAGGACTGATAAAGTTGTAGAGTTGTACTGATCATGTTTTTGCTGTGTGTGTGTGTGTGTGTGTGTGTGTGTGTGTGTGTGTGTGTGTGTGTGTGTGTAGAACCGTAACCCCTCAGTGGCCGTGTACTACACTAACAGAGCGTTATGCTACGTGAAGCTACAGCAACACGACAAGGCATTGGCCGACTGTAAACACGCCCTCGAGCTCGACAGCCAATCAGTGAAGGCGCACTTTTTCCTGGGCCAGTGTCAGCTGGAACTGGAGAACTATGAAGAGGCCATAGGCAATCTACAGAGAGGTACACACACACACACACTCACAGCTTGAATTTTTTATTTAAAGGGGTCACATGATGCTTAATGTTTTCATTTTCTGTGTAAAGTATCTGTTTGCGCATGTATACGATCAGTCTCCCACAAAGTGATTTATTCTACCCAACAGAGAACGCTGATCCAGACCAGCCTAAAAAATTAGGAATCAGATTTATTTATAAAGCTGTTTCTGAGCAGTATAACCTAAAAGTTTGCAGCTTCCTGAACCTGGAGAGCATAACGGCAGCTAGATATAAAGATGACTTACCACTGTGAAACGTTCTGCTCAAGTTGGTTCTTCTGATCGAACCACTCGATCATCCGCATTTTCAGAAAGTGACTCGGTTCGAACTGATACAGAAAAAAAACAATGACAAAAGGTCTTTCCATTTAGTTTTTATAAAAGGATGTTGTCCACAGGGATATATGTGACCCTGGACCACAAAACCAGTCACATGGGTACATTTTTCTGAAATTGAGATTTATACATCACCCGAAAGCTGAATAAATAAGCTTTCCATTGATGTATGGTTTGTTAGGATAGGACAACTATTGAAAATCTGGAATCTGAGGGTGTAAAAAAATCTAAACATTGAGAAAATCTCCTTTAAAGTTGTTCATTTATGTTGGTGATTGTGCTGCATTCACTCACAAAAATAAGTTTTATATATTTACGGTAGGAAATTTACAAAATATCTTCATGGAACATGATCTTTATTTAATATCCTAATGATTTTTGGCATAAAAGAAAAGTCTATAATTTTGACCCATACAATGTATTGGTGGCTATTGCCACAAATATCAGTAGCACCTCACTGCAGTACATGAGATCCAGGGGGCGGAGTTGGATCCAGATCTAAGGGGTGGAGATTGGTAGGTTTAGGTATATGTAAGCTGGGAAATTTGTTTTAAAATTAAAAAAAAATAAATAAAAAAAATTCTGTATGTGATGTTCAGTGTCATTTGATGCACTTTTTAAGGTCTTGTTTTATAATTTTGGTTTTGTCTCTAATAATGTAGCTCTATATCTAATATCAGCCAATGTATTTGTTATTGACCTAATAATCTAAATAATTATCCATTATCAGTATCAGTGAATACAAAAACCATCATAGAAATAATGCAGCATCTAAACAGACATCAGTGTTCAGATGCAGTGTGATGATGTTGCTGGTTTTCAGCCTATAACCTGGCGAAGGAACAGCGGCTGAACTTTGGAGACGATATCCCAAGTGCTCTTCGCATCGCCAAGAAGAAACGCTGGAACAGCATAGAAGAGAAGCGGATCAGCCAGGAAAACGAGCTGCATGCTTACCTCACCAAACTCATCCTGGCAGAGAAAGAGAGGTGAGAGTCACGCTGGCACACACTGATGACGAGTCCACGTGACTCCGTGTCGTAACATCTGTCCGTCTGCACGTTTGTGTTCAGAGAGCTCGACGACAGCAGAGTGAAGCAAACCGAGGACATTCAGAACGGAGGCGAGATCAGCAAATCCAAATCCAAACACGTGAGACACGCGCTTATAAATATACAAAGACCTCCGCGTCGTGTCGGACTGATGAAGTGATGTCATTTCCTGTGCTTCTCTCTGCAGGATAAATATCTGATGGACATGGATGAACTTTTCTCTCAAGTGGATGAGAAGAGGAAGGTATGAAGAAATCATCTCAAACATCTCAAAATGAAACCACCACCTCAAGACATTTTGATAATTACTCCACACACACTGAAATATCATTGGTCCAAAATCCTGCTCCACATAATTGTACGTTAAACATGATTGTCTGTTCATTCTTATGTTGTGTTATATTACGTGTGCAGAAGCGAGAGATCCCAGATTACCTGTGTGGGAAGATCAGCTTTGAGCTCATGAGAGAACCCTGCATTACTCCCAGCGGCATCACCTACGATCGCAAGGACATCGAGGAGCATCTACAGGTCTGCTCACTAAGACACGTTTTGTTTTTTTAGCCATGTGACTCGCAGAATGATGACGTCATGATAGACTGATCACAGATTGGCGGATCAGATAACAGCATGTTATTTTAGTATTATTAATGTACAAGTATAGTATTTATTAGCATTTTAAAATGAGTTTTTATATTTCAATTTTAATTCTTGAATCTTATTAATTTTGTGGAGTTTTTACTCTTCTACAAAATAATATAAATAAAAAAAAAAATAGTGTAATCTTCGACAATTCTTTCTGTTATTTTAGTATTATTCATATACTATTATATTATTTATTAGTATTTTGAATTAATATTTATCTATATATTTTCACTTTTTATATTAATTCTAGTTTAAGTTTTTGTAATTTTGTTGTGTTTGGGGTTGTTTTTACTATTTTTGGTTTCTTTGAAATATTTCTGTTTCGTTTTTTTTCACATTTGGTCATTTTAGTACTTCAAATTAAACTTATTTTTTTTCTAGTAATTGTATTGTATTTTATTTGTGATTTTTATTTATTTATTTTTTTATTTATTTTTTTTTTTTTAAATTGGTTTTAGTTTTTGTTAAAGGGGTCATATAATGCCATTTTTGGACAAGCTTATATAATTCTTTAGGGTCTAAAATAAAAGTTTGTAATATACTTTAATTAAAAATTCTCATTAGTGTTGTAAGAAAACACTCATTTTACCTGGTCAAAAACAGCTCTGTTTTCAGCATGCCGTTTAAGTGCATGCGTCTTTAAATGATAATGAGCTTTGCTCACCCCCGCCCCTCTGTTCTGTGCGTACACAGTTTTAATAACACAATAACCATAATGCGTTGTTCATTATAAACGTGGGATTATGAATTATATTGAGAACGTCGTACATAGAAAACATGCCGTAATGTACCCTGAGTGTAAAAATAGCCGCATTCATCGTGAAGCGTGCAGCAAAGATTAATATAAATATTAATATAAAGCCTTTATAATAAAGGTTAATAAAACGTTGCACTCACTTCTTCTTCTGGAGGTGCAGCAGGAACACGAAAAGTTGGTACCGATCCTTTTTTCAGGAGCAGCTTCTTAGCAAAACCAGCTTTATACTGACCTCGTTTGTAAAGCAGTCGTTCACGCAAACATGAAAGCATTGACGTTGATCGTGGGGAATATTCCCTTCGAAAACAAAACTCAGCCACTGCGTCTTCAGCGGTTCAGATTTAGGAACATCAAAATGACTGCTGTGTTCCTTATTACACCCAAGAACAGAACACCACAATCGCTTAGACGCCATTCTGCTCATAGACAGTGCTCCAGCGTATCAACAATGGCCGCGCCGGTCCGCGCGGACTATGATTGACAGCTCGCTCACGAGCGAGGGCGGGTCTGTGTTGAAACGCTGCTGTCAATCAACAATCGTGGGAGGGCCGTCGATTTTGTGACGTCACAAAATCGAACGGCTTTGATTTGAGACATATAAGAAGATTTTTAAAAAACTACTGGATGGATTTTTATCATTTTATGATAGTTGTGTACAGGCACTGCCAACACACATTTCAGTACAATCAACTTGTAAAAGTGCATGTACCATTATATGACCCCTTTAATGATAACAACATGGCGTAAGATGCTTTTTGCAGCCAGACAACATCTACATATGTACAACATCTATTGAAATGGGTTGGGACAAATCACTCATTTTAAAATAGCAAATAGCCTTTAGTGATGAAAAACAACAAAATTGCAGTTTTGATTTTATGTTCTCTCTCTCTCTCTCTCTCTCTCTCTCTCTCTCTCTCTCTCTCTCTCTCTCTCTCTCTCTCTCTCTCTCTCTTTCTTTCTCTCTCTCTCTCTCTTTCTCTCTCTCTCTCTGTAGCGTGTCGGCCATTTTGACCCAGTCACCCGCAGTCCGCTGACCCAAGATCAGCTGATCCCCAATCTGGCCATGAAGGAGGTGATTGACGCTTTCATCCAGGAGAACGGCTGGGTGGAGGACTACTGAACACACACACACACACACACACACTCGAGCGGACTGCAGCAGAGTTTCCTCACGCTGAATCGAATCCTCTCCTGTATGTTCATGCACTTTAATCAGTGGAGCTTTGCTGTGGAGCGTGTCCCCCGCAGGAGTCACATGACCCTCTCTCTGTCCTCCAAACTCTTTCTGCTGTCCTTCCTTATCATTCAGAATAATCCTGCAGGTTTTGTTCACACACTTCCTTTCAATCTGAAACATTGGCTGATGTTTGCTGCTCATGATGATGCTGTAATCTCATCATTGAATGTTAAAAAGCAACATTATTGATGACACTTCACTAATAATCACTCATGAAAGAGGAAACTCTGTGCATGCGAGTGTTGCGCAGATTTGCGTGTGTGTGTTTTGTTTTTTAGAAGCTGTCCCTATGATTCATATGCGGAATGAATGCGATATATGCGAGTGTATAAAGTTCTAACATATGTAGAATGTTTCTGAGATGCTTCTGGAGCTTTGGGTTCTAGCAGGATGCCGGTTATAACGTTTTTGTAATGAGCGTTTAATCCACGACATATATTTAGACATTCATTCATCTGCCAATCAACGAAAACGGAGGATCTGTGGCGTGCAGGTGACATCATCATCGTTATGGTGTATTATTATACGTTTAATCTCACTATGTGTGTCTGTGCGTTAGAGCGAGAGGTAAGTGATTATTTCACACTATTGATTTTGTCTTTCCCTTTGGACCTTTGGGGAGTTTTCTGTTTCCTGGCACGAACACACACTTCCTGTTTAGCATCAGTATTTGCGCGGTTTGAGAGCCCTTGTTAGTCGCTGGACGTCACAGTCCGGCTCGGCTCAAATATTCCCGAAGTGTAATGAGTTTAGGTTGGATGCATCATGCATGTTCAATAAATGTTATTTTGTTTCTTTTTGTAGCAAATGTGTTGAATCGAGTCTTAATCTGTCCATAGAGTTAAAGGTACGACCCTAAATTAAAAGACCTTAGTCAGGTTAGACGCCATTTTGAATTTAACACAGATGAAAACGAGGCTGTTATAAACGAGGGATAGACTTGGTCTGTGTCTGAAATCTCTTGAGTAGGTGCTTATTTTAAACAAGTAATTACTTCACGACTGCTAAAAAAAGTACATTCTATATAGTATGAATGTGTGAATATAATCCAGACATACATTCGCCATATTGTCATTATCATGTGATGAAGTAGTCGGTCATCCGGGTACTTTTTGCCTACTCTCTTATGAGTGCTTCTTTTGTCACATGCTGTTTTTTGCCTACTTTATAGTATATAGGAAGTATGCGATTTTTTGGATGGCACTCAATGTATAAAGGTCATATGAAGGAGTTTTTTATCTACTGCCACAATGATCGGTATGTTAAACAACAGTGCGATCCATTAAACTCACTGTACTTATATCCCTCACAGCCTCGTTTTCATTCCTGTCTAAAAATAAACGCCTTCTGGTTTGTATTTCCACAGCATGAAGGGAAGATCTTACGCATTTATGAATGAACCGCTCGTTTTAAAATCTTCCCGGTCTACTGACATGTTGTTATGATATCTGCTTCAAACATTACTGTGCTCATGATAACTTTAGTTAACTCTACAATAGGTTAATCCACTTCAGCTAAATACTCTTAGACAGCGATGCCATAGAAATGTACAGAGCTAACGTAAAAACGGACATTCAAAGACAAAACTCTAAAGATGCTGTGGACTTGTTGCTCTAAGGTCTATAACTAGAGGAGGCTCTGAAGAGTCTTAAAGGGATATTTCACATAATAATGAAAACCAGAATTTACATAATTTAAACCTCACAACACCCTCCCCCTGTCAGCGATTGGTTGGAACACTATTTGTTTTGGTTTTGAGTGTTTGGCTAAACCATTTGTTTTTGTGTGCAGATCTCAGAGCCTAGGCTGCCTACAGAGACGCGGTTTTTAGACGGCATGCTTATGGGGCGGGCAGCTAGCGGATCGTTAGGAAAGATTAGATGAATGTGATAAAAATATTTTTGGGCCTGAAATCACTGATACCACCTTTAAGTTGATAAATGTCTATTCACATGCATTGTGAATTCGTGGTGCACATGATACCAATGACCAACAGGGGGCAGCAAGAGACAATCCATCAGGAGCAGAAGGTAAAAGTTCATTAATGTAAAACAAAGACATAAGCTCTGCTCGAAATATTTTGTTAGTTAGAATTTGCTTTGTGTGAGTAAAATATAGGCTATTTTTTTTAAAATGGCAGATGACGGAGTCATGGAAATTCATTGATCAAACGATGAAGAGGACTGACTGAAGTATAAACCAGAGAGTATAGGCTATGCAAACACAACTTCATTTGTAATCTTATTAAAATAAGCCTTTAAAGACATCATGGATTTAATTACTTCCAGATCATTTGATTAGATTGTTGACATAAGCTTTCTCAATCTCTGTTTGTCTGATCTGTATAGGCCTACTGTACTGTGAAAGTCATACGCCAAATATGGAAATCATAATGTGGCCAAAGGTAAATTATTATAAACAGAAATGAGTCCATCAGGTCCATTTGGTCCAAAAGGTTTCTCTCTTTAACTGCTCATTTTGCTCTGAATCAGTTCATCTGTGACTCTTGTACATGATGATCTAAACAGCGGCTTTATGGAAGATGATTAATAATCTATTCAAGCAACAACTTGTTTATGATTCACTTTACAGTATGAGTGTATGATTAAGAAGGACAAATAATCAGGTTTTATAAAAAATACATGAACAACCATATGAGAATAGATAAACCAACAATTATCTGAAAAAATATGATCAAAATATTTTCTTATTATCTTCAGTAATATTAATGAAGTGCAGCAGAAACATTGTTTCTGTTGAGTGTGTGTGTGTGTGTGTGTGTGTGTGTGTGTGTGTGTGTGTGTGTGTGTGTGTGTGTGTGTGTGTGTGTGTGTGTGTTTGAGCAGCTGCAGTTTCAGTTCAGTCACTGTGACTCTGACTGACGGAGGTTTTTGTACGACTCTTTATCACTGTGTGAACACATATTTACTGTTGATGTAGTGATAACTCTGACAGTAATAATGTCCAGCATCTTCAGTCTGGACTCCACTGATGGTCAGAGTGAAATCACTGTTAGATCCACTGCCACTGAATCTAGATGGAGTTCCTGACTGGAGGCGGTTTGCGTAATAAATCAGGAGTTTAGGAGCTTCTCCAGGTTTCTGTAAGTACCAGGACACACAGGGTGGGTTGCATCTACCACCACTGTGTGTTGTATCAGCACTGAGTTTACAGCTCATCTCTACAGTTTCTCCTGGTTTGGCAGGTTTCACAGGAGTCTGAGTCACTGTGATCTGAGATCTACAGCCTGAAAAACAATTAATTAATCAGTCCATAAACTTTATTCATTTATTAGTCATAAGCTGTGTTAAAAAAATATTATTTAAATGATTTATTTAGAATATAAACTGTTCACCTTGTAGTATAAAGCCGTATAACAGTGTCCAGATGAAGATGATGAAGGTCATGTTGATGAAGATTGTTGTGTGTGTCAGTGATGAAGTGTTAAACTCACAGCACTATAAACACTCTCACACACTGAAGATCTGATCAATATGCAAACACACTCCACATCATTTCCCTGAAGACAGAAGAAACACTGTTTTGTCTTTTAGTGTCTTTGCTAATAAACTTCTGTGGATCATTTTCAGAAACAGAAACTCATGATTTACTTCATGTTATTTTGGGTCGATCTTCTCGCTCTAAACACTGTTTTAATGATCAGTTTCATTCAGACTTTGATGCTGAGAGAATTTAATACCTGAGCTGCAGATTTATATCATCCATGTATAACATCTTGCTAAATATTTCATTGTAAAGCAGGTCCATAAATCTAGTAGATATATGAATAATTGGAGCAATGTGGAATTACAGTGAAATGATAAAATGATTGTGATTTTTATTGCATTATCATGTCTGTTCCAGTGAACATTGTAGCTGCAGATCTGAATAACTGAGTTTTGTGTTTGTGTGTGTGTGTGTGTGTGTGTGTGTGTGTGTGTGTGTGTGTGTGTGTGTCCAGCGGGTCCCTCCGTGTCTCCCTCCGTGTCTCTGCTGTCTCCCTCTTCTCTGCTGATCTCTGGAGACTCCTCCGCTCTGCTCTGCCTGCTCAGCTCTTACTCTCCACAGGGGGCGACGGTGAGCTGGACGCTGGACGGGTCAGAGGTCACCGAGGGGGTTCAGACCAGCGCAGAGAGCGAGCGGGACGGTCTCTACAGTCGCAGCAGCGTCCTGAGCCTCAGCAAAGCACGCTGGGAAGCCGCAGAGCGCTTTGTCTGCAGAGGAACACATGCCGGAGCTGCTCACGAGGCCTCGTTCCTCAAGAGCTCCGAGTGCTGATGTTTCTCCAGTGAAGACCAGCGTATCTGAGCGTCACGTGATTTACAGCTCAATACTGAAGCAGTCTGTCAATGTGCTGCCATTGCTGTTCATTCAATAAAGCTTCATCTGAACGCAAGCGCACATTTGTGTTGGACTGCATCATTGATCAGTGTGTCGTTCCTTCAAAGTCCTGCACTAAAGTTTCAGCGGCTTTTGATTGATTGGAATTAGGGGTGGAACAATAATTACAGTGGATAGTGACAATATGTATCGTATTATTCACCCAAAATGAAAGTTTAGGAAGTTTACAGGGTTTTCGTGTCACTACTACATTAAACTACTGTATATAATGTTGAATATAATGTATAATAATGCAATGGGGGAATATTTGTGGGTCCTGATAATGCCAAATGTCTGATGTTACCAGTAAAAAGTGGCCGACATTATTTTAGATATATCTAGTCAGAGACATCAAGCATATTCGTCTGAAATAATTCAGTATTTTCATCTTCAGAATCATGAATATTGTTATTCTGGTGTCTCTATTGTCCTGCATTGGGTTATCAGCACCAAGTCCAAGCCTATTCATTTACACACACAATGTTAAACCAAATTGACCATTTTGATGGAGTATGGCAATAATATGGTATTGTGAGTTCAGGATGGTGACATAAGGGTCTCGTTACACCCCTAATTGTAATAGTTGAGAACAGCTGCATTCAGCAGTAAATGTGAAATGAAGCTCTTGGGGTTTGAACATGGTCACTGGAGACGAGCTGCTCTATTCTGAGACCATCACAATCACTAAACCTGACAATGCAAATGAGATTTACACCTCAAACTCACTGTTTCACTCTTTTACTGGTTCAACGCTCTGAACTGGAGCAGTTTCACTTCTGCTGATGGAGGGATGAGACGGTTATGAAGTTTGAGTGGTAGATTATATGACTTGTATGACTTATATAACGTAATGAGACTCTTCACTGGTAGATCACGTGTGACTGGACTAGAGGAGTAAATGTAGATGTTGATCTGATTCAATTCACGATTCATATGTTTTTGATTATTTTCAAGAAAGATTTCTTTCTAATTCACTTTGATAAACTTTGATATTGAAATTCAAAAAAATAATTCACAGAGTGCAGAAAAGTTTTCAATTTAGATTTAAAAATAGATTGAAGGTGCAAGGCAATTGGTTCAATTTGGCAATTAGACGGGATAGCGAGGGATAGATAAAAGAGCCCTGTCTGAAGATCTTAAAGATCTAGTGGATGACAGAGGAGCAAGAAGATCTCTAAGATATAATGGAGCTTGATCATTAAGAGCTTTAAAAACAAACAACAGAATTTTAAACTGAACTCTAAAATGGATCGGGAGCCAATGAAGCGAAGCTAAAATTGGGGTGACATGATCGTATTTCTTTGTCCTGGTCAGCAGCCTTAGAGGCATTTTGCACCATCTGGAGGCGTGCAAGAGATGAGGAAGACCCAAGTACAATGAATTACAGTAGTCCAAGCGTGAAGTAATAAAAGCATGAATAACTTTCTCCAAGTCTTGGAATGACAAAAATGATTTAAGTTTGGAAATTAACTGCAATTGATAAAAACTATTCTTTATAACAGAATTAATTTATTTAGATAAACATAATTCTGAGTCAAGATTGACTCCAAGGCTCCTGACCTGAGAGGAAACTGAGGGGAAATGGTTACCCAGCTCCTTATGAGACTATTCCTCAGTTTTGGAGGGCCAAAAACAATAATTTCTGATTTGTCCTCATTAAGTTGTAGAAAGTTAATTGATAACCATTCCTTAATGTCTCGGATGAAACAAGGTCTGAATGGAATCGCCAGCTTTCAATGGCAGATACAGCGGTGTATCATCAGCATAAAAGTGGAATAAAACATTGTGCTTCTTAATAATATCCCCCAACGGACGCATATATAAGGTAAAAAGAAGCGGACCCAGAATAGAGCCCTGAGGTACTCCACTAATAATAGGAGAAGAAGATGAAGAGAACTTGCCTATCTCCACAGAAAAAGACTTGTCTTTAAGATATGATCTAAACCACCGTAAGGCTGTATCCTTAATACCGAATAAATGCTCTAAACGCCTAAGGAGAATATTATGGTCTACAGTATCAAAGGCAGCTGTAAGATCAAGTAAGATCAATACAGCATTTTTACCAGCATCAGCTGTAAGTAAAATGTAATTGAGCTCTTTTAGCAAGACAGACTCTGTGCTTTGATGGGCAGTAAAACCTGGTTGTAATACCTTGGCTGCATTTAAAAACAATTGAGACAGCACGACTTTTTCTAAAAGTTTTGATAAAAATGAGAATTTAAGACAGGCCGATAATTATTAAAGCAACCCTCATCCAGACCTTGTTTCTTAAGCAGAGGCTGAACAACCGCATGCTTAAACTATTTGGGACTATCCCAGTGTTCAAAGATGAGTTAATCAACACTTGGACACTGGGGCCAGTTATAGGAAAAGCTGCTTTTATAATCTCTGAGGGAATAACATCAAGTGGGGTGGTAGTTATCTTTGTAAACTCCACTCATTGGTACCAAAAGCGGTTTCCGGTGTCGTGGTCGAAGGGAATTCAGCGTGTATGTCTTTTCGGGCGCTTCTGGAAAAATTACTTTAATTTATTAAACAGTTGATTTCTAATTTTAATTCTGACTCCATGAATAATTTAATCTGACTCCAAATTTAAGTGACTCTTTATTTTTTTCAAATTTTCTACCTTAACAGCTGATCCTCAGATTAGTTGTGATTTAATTTAGACCAAGGATTATTCTGGGCATCTCATAATTTCAAATATTCGTTCATTAAGGACCCGGTGTCGCTTTGAGACGTCACGTCGCGAATGTGCGCTCACGATCACAAACTAGCCAGTCCTGAAATAGTCAGAGGATGCAGTGCAACTATTTTACCCTAAGCGGCCGCTCACTGCTGACTCATAACAAAGGTGTAATTTTTTTTAATAGTTGCGAGCTTGCAACGAGCTAAGTCAGTGATAGTCAGAAATCAGAAGGTCTCCTTAATGATGTGCCTCATGCTCCATTCATAGTGCCTTCAGTTTGATCTATCCTGGACAGAGACAGAGAGATGGACAACCATATGAGAATAGATAAACCAACAATTATCTAAAAAAAAAGATCAAAATCATTTCTTATTGATATTAAGTTCATTTTTGTGTTTCTGTTGAGTGTGTGTGTGTGTGTGTGTTTGAGCAGCTGCAGTTTCAGTTCAGTCACTGTGACTCTGACTGACGGAGGTTTTTGTACGACTCTTTATCACTGTGTGAATGTATAATCACTCTCACAATCACCATCAGAATTTGTTCTGCAATGGAAACTCTGACAGTAATAATGTCCAGCATCTTCAGTCTGGACTCCACTGATGGTCAGAGTGAAATCACTGTTAGATCCACTGCCACTGAATCTAGATGGAGTTCCTGACTGACGGTATGTTGTTGCATAAACCAGGAGTTTAGGAGCTTCTCCAGGTTTCTGTAAGTACCAGGATAAATAATCATCTCCATAACTATCCCTGTACACATCTCTGCTGGTTTTACATTTGATATTCACAGTTCCTCCTGGTTGTTCTGCTGTTATTGAGGGACTCTGAGTGACGGTGATCTGTCCTCTACACTCTGAAACACAACAAGAAGAAAATCACCAGAATAAATGAAAGATCTTTGCTAAAACAAGTAAATGTAAAGCAGTAAATGCAGTGAAAGTGAGTGTCACCGTTGAGGAGCAGCAGCAGAGAGCAGAAGATCAGTGTGTGTGTCCTCATCTTTACTGGGAATGAGTGAAACTGAAGGACAGAGATGTTGGATGAACAGTCTGACTGACAGACGCTGATATTGAGCTTCAGTCTCAGGGGTGGGACACAAATTCAAAGCCGTTTCCTCTCAAATGAGTCTCAGTCACTGACAGAAGAGCAGAAATGAGGAATATGACAATGATAAGAAGTTCATTTTCCCTCATCAAACACTCAATAATAGTTTGTTTCTCTGTGATTCACTCTCGGCAGAAAACTGGATGTCGGCAGTAAGTAAATCATCAAATCAGTTTGAAAATTATTATTATTAATTATTATTATTATTATTATCAATCTAAGGTGGAAACAGGCTTGAATATTTTTTTTCTGATCTGCCATCTGCTCAGCTTTGTGTGTTTCATCATTCAGTCATAATTTTATTAAAATTAAATCCACATAGTTTGAAATAAAAGAATAACTTCATGTGTTTGAGTCCATTTGTGTTGTTTTCATTTCAGGTCTTTCATTGGATCAGGGCTTTTGCTCAAATATTAATAAACTTCAGCGAAGCATTAAAACACCTGCAGATTCATGATGAACCTCACAGAGATTATGATAGATAGATTGAAGATAAACATGCATGACAGACACATATCATTCATCTCTCATTGTGTTTTATGTTTAATAGTTATTTAAAGTGTTCCAGTATTATAGAAACCTCAAACTCTGAGGATGATGAACATCTGCTCTATTCTGAGAGAAACACAATCACTCCTGATGATGAAATATGAGTTTAACTCGCTCACTTTCACTGTGGGACTGAAACAAGACAGTTTTTGACTAATTTGAGGCTTGTTCATATTCATTAGTTTTCAACAAAAATTCAGTTAAAAGTGTAGATTAAATCAGTTAAAACTTAATGTCAGTAAGTTAAGGGGTGTATAATGACCTTTTCACAATATGTAAAATAAGTCTCTGATGTCCCCAGAGTGTGTGTGTGAAGTTTTAGCTCAAAATACCCCACAGATATTTTTATATAGCATGTTGAAATCGTCACTGTTTGAGGGTGAGCAAAAACGCACCATTGCAAATGAGCTGCTGCTCCCGGCACAGAGGGCGGAGCTTCAGGAGCTGGTGTTTGTGTGTGTGTTAGCAATTCCACAAATTTAAAAAACTTTTAGCCTTTTATGTTAAAACCAGCCGTTTGTTGAAGTCCGTAAAAAGTAATTTCTTTAAATGAAAATTTGAGGTTTGTAACTGTAACGGTCATTAGCTGGAGTGCCCTTGAGAGCCACCAGAGGGCACTCCACATCAGACTATCATGATTCACTCACAACTACATTTCCCATAACTCCCATAACTCACTGCCAGGACTCATCATCCCTGATTGCATCCACCTGTGTCTCATTATCTTTAGCTCACCCCATATAAGCCTGGTTCATCCTTTCACTCACTGCGATTGGTTTGCCAACCGCCATAAAACACCAAGCGAAGAAGAAGAAGAAGAAGAAGAAGAAGAAGAAGAAGACGAAGAAGACGAAGAAGACGAAGAAGACGAAGAAGACGAAGAAGACGAAGAAGACGAAGAAGACGAAGATGAAGAAGAAGACGAAGAAGACGAAGAAGAAGAAGAAGACGAAGACGACTCACTGCGGTTTTGTATGTTGTTACACTGCTTTTCTGAGCGTTTCCACTGTTGTCTATGTTCCTGGTTCTTGATATCGGCATGTGTCCTGGTTTTCCCGTTCCTGTCTTTCCCTCTGGATTTGTGTGTTTGTATGGACTGCCTGTGTATGACCCTTGCCTGGATTTTGGATTACTCTAATAAACTGCATTTGGATCCTCAACCTTCTTGTCTCGGAGCAGTTCGTAACAGTAATTTTGCAGGTGTTTATGGTCAAACAGCAACATTACACTCTAACTAAAGTTAGAAAAGGGAAATCATGAATAAATGTATAAATAAAGTAATAATTCCAGCGCTCAAAAGGAGGGAGAGGCTTAGATATGTATTCGACTCATTGATCAATGCAGAAATACACTGTTTTCTGTGAAACCAGTGTTTCATCATTTAAGTATATTAAAATAATATGGTAAGAAATACCAGTTTCCAATATCATGACGCTGTTCATCACTCACACTAACAAATCAATGCATTTTCATCTAAAATATCAACGCATTGTGCTGTAAAACCCACTGAGGAAAACCTTATGGCAATATCCATATGCGGAATTATCTTATTAATGATCAACTAAATGCTGTGAGAATATGAGCTAATGTCTACTGCAGATATAGATCTTCATGTGAATAAGGTTGTTCTGAAGGGAATGAGCCAGTAGAGGTCAGTGATTATCTTCATCATCTGTCAGTGATCCTCTTCTGTGAGCAGATGAACTGCTGGATCATCAGGATGAGAGTCGAGGTCTAAGAGCAGCGCTGGCCTTCACTGGTGTGTGTTCATACAGGACTGTGTGTGTTTATACAGTGTAAGTTGATACTGTACTGACTGACTGATAAGGAGCAGAACCTGCCTGTAGTTTATAAAGAGACTGATCAGTGTTTGATGTTTTTATACTTGTAATTTGTCAGTATTGTTGTTTCTTACAGTATAACCACATCTTGATCCACATGTTGAGTCTCAAATAAAAGCAACTAATGGAACTTTGTGCTTTTTAATCGACGTCCCACAGTGATTATATTCACTAGCTCTCATGAAACTTTATTAAAAGGCTTCAGATGCAGTCGACAGTTAACTTGCTCTTGACTGTATTTGACAGATCCAATATGGCGATCGGCTGATATAGATCTCAGTCATATCACTGATCTAGAAGAGCACAAAATCTCAAAGCTGTGCAGAGATCAGTCAGTCCGTCAGTTAACACCATATTTATATTCTCCCTAAAGATATGAATATGAGGACATTTAAAACAAATACCACTGAGACTCACCCTTATGAAAAGAAAAATATATTTCCCATATATGAATGATCAATATATTAAATGGTTTAACAGTAAATTTGAAAATATACAGAATAATATATTGTGTTATTAATATATAACAATATAGGCCTATTTAATAATACATAAGGAATTGCCGCTTTTTATATATTGAAAAATATGTAATATACCATAATGTATGTAATTTTATATTCAGTAACACTGAACTAGAAATCTGTTGTAACTCATTCCGTGAATGTGTGTGTGTGTGTGTGTGTGTGTGTGTGTGTGTGTGTGTGTGTGTGTGTGTGTGAACATACATTTACATTTGTATGGGAACATGTATGTTCAATATGTGTACACAATAATTAATAATATTTTATATTTATTTATACATAACCATGGTCAATCCGTATATTGCAGTATACTGAAAAATATAAGCACTAGTTTCTCATATATGGAAATGTATTATGTAATATATTGCATTATATTTTGCAGTATATTCCCATATATTTTTGTTCTGTAAGGGCAGAGACACTGGTGGACTTTGTCTAGTTGTTTCTCTCAATGTATGCTTTTATTTCTGACCTCTATAATCTAATAAAGAGTTTAATTTAGATGGTTTTATTTCAGATGCAAGTGTGACGATGTTATTTCAGATCCTCCTTTGAGCAGCTGCAGTTTCAGTTCAGTCACTGTGACTCTGACTGACGGAGGTTTTTGTACGACTCTTTATCACTGTGTGAACCACGGAATGCTCTCAGGCCAGTATAAACCCAGACAGTAATAATGTCCAGCATCTTCAGTCTGGACTCCACTGATGGTCAGAGTGAAATCACTGTTAGATCCACTGCCACTGAATCTAGATGGAGTTCCTGACTGGAGGGTGTTGGCATAATAAATCAGGAGTTTAGGAGCTTCTCCAGGTTTCTGTAAGTACCAGGATAAACGATTTCCACTGTACACATCTCTGCTGGTTTTACATTTGATTTTCACAGTTCCTCCTGGTTGTTCTGCTGTTATTGAGGGACTCTGAGTGACGGTGATCTGTCCTCTACACTCTGAAACACAACAAGAAGAAAATACACTCAAAACTTTGACAATATACTTGAAGAAATGAATTAATATCAAACTTGTGCTCCACAAACCTTGAGCAAACGCTGTGAGAGTCCAGATGAAGATGATGATGAAGGTCATGTTGATGAAGATTGTTGTGTGTGTCAGTGATGAAGTGTTAAACTCACAGCACTATAAACACTCTCACACACTGAAGATCTGATCAATATGCAAACACACTCCACATCATTTCCCTGAAGACAGGCACTCATTAACAGACACAAAACACAATCACTGAAGTGAGAACAGAGTAAAAATTGTTTTTCATATTTGATCTCTACAATAGTCAAGATGTTAAAAATTATATAATTATATTCAGTTCTGAATAAATCTACAAGACCAACTTCAGTATATTAACCTGAATATCTGCTGTGAGAATATTTTGACTGTAGTTGGAGTGAAACGTCGCTGTTAATCCACAAATTTTACTCTAAATCCATGTGTGTTCCTGCAGTTTATGAACAGACATGAGGATCATCACACACTTTGTTTAATGTGTCCTTCATCCAAACTTCCTCCTGTTCCTCAACGAGGTGTGAACTGTGTCTATAACTCTAGTCAAACTCCTGTTGTAAGTTGATTCCCCACATTGAGGATGATTTGTCTCGGTCTGAGGAGGAAAACGCCTCAAGAGGCTCGGGTGATTCTGTAGATCGACCCGTGATGCTGAACGTCCTCAAGACACTCGGCATCATGTATTTTTCTAATGTCAGGTTTATGCATCTTTTACTCTTTATCGCTGAGCATTTGATGTTTTGTATTGATTATCTTTTAATTGATTATGTAATTGGCATGACACATTTACCTGACTTATAATTAATTGTTACATTTGGATTTATTCTGATTTACTCTGAAATGATTAACTCTGGTAGATTACATTAAGTCCATAACACCACAACTCTACACTCAGGTTAGTAACGGACTGACATCAGCCGAGGAGGAGCAGAGGAGCACGCCGACTGAAGATTCAGAGATCCGAATAATACATTATAGTCAATATATAGACTAATTTAAACAGGGTGAGCAATATACTAGTGTACGTGTGAAACCACGGCATAATTATACAAAGTTACCATTAGAAGTAGTTAAGTTAGTCAGCTTAGTTCTAATGGTCGTGGCCTCTGGTTAGATATAATCTTACATTAATTAAGTGTGTTCAGATCTATGGGGACTAAATAACTGATGAAACTGATCAAGCACAGATTTAAGATGCTGGTGATTCAGTTTAGAAAGAAGAAAATATAAAATCATAAATGCAGAAAATCAAAAAGAAAAAAAAAAGGGTGAAGGATTGAAAAATATCCACTGAAGTGAAAATCAAAAGTGACTGAATCTCTATATGAAGGATGTAATAGGAAACAGGAGACAAATATGAATTCTGAAAAATCACAATCAAAAAGGTGAAAAACTGACAATAAGCTCCATAATAAGATCATACTGAGTCGTTTCTTCACAGTGTGTGTGTGTGTGTGTGTGTGTGTGTGTGAAAGTGTTTGAGCAGCTGCAGTTTCAGTTCAGTCACTGTGACTCTGACTGACGGAGGTTTTTGTACGACTCTTTATCACTGTGTGAACACAGGTTTACTGTTGATCCAGTGATAACTCTGACAGTAATAATGTCCAGCATCTTCAGTCTGGACTCCACTGATGGTCAGAGTGAAATCACTGTTAGATCCACTGCCACTGAATCTAGATGGAGTTCCTGACTGACGGTCGCTTGCTGAATGAATCAGGAGTTTAGGAGCTTCTCCAGGTTTCTGTAAGTACCAGCTCAGACACCGTTTGCTGCCACTACACCAGTTGATTGGATCACTGCTAGTTTTACAGGTTACAGCGACTGATTGTCCAGTTTGAGAGAGCCGCTCTGAGGGAGTTTGAGTCACTGTCTCCTGCCCAACAGATTCTGACAAGAGAGAAAGATTAGAAATCACACACACTTTTACAACCTTATATCTTCACAACACACACAAAGATAACGAGTGAATAACGTTTGTAATCTTGACTGACACAAACCTCGACATAACACTGCCAGCGTCCAGATCAATATGGTGATGAAAGTCATTTTTGTAGGTTGAAGGTTCAGTTCTAGTGAAAAACAGTTGTTGATCATGTTTGATGTTTGACAGAGTTATAAACACATGCAGAGCACTGAAGCGTGTGTCGCTCATGTAAAACACACTCTATGCAAACGCTTCAGGAGTCACAGATTTAACTTTAATGTGCTTTCATTGAGACTTTACAAACATTTCATGAGTTCACATGTTAATATGATCCTTTATTGATATAAAGCAATATTTTCTGAATATCAGACCAACATGTCAGTGTGATATTGCTACAACAGTTTAATGAACAAGGATCTATTGTTAGGTACTTTACATTTTAGTCATTTATATTGCACTGTAAAAAAAAATATGCCTCTCCAACATAAAAATTTCTAGTGACCCGTTGCACCTAAAATTTTTAGTTGGCCCAATTTAAGTTGCAGAAACCAACTTTTTTGTGTTGTGCTGACTACCCCTGCATGTAGACTGAACTTGAAATAGAATGTTGTGTCAATGATATATTTTTTGTTGACTAAACATAGCTTGTTGGGCCAACAAGCAGACTCAAATTGAAATAAAATGTTGTATTAATTAAATATTTCATGTTGGCCTAAAAGTCTATTTTTCGTTATTTCAAATAAATTACACACTATGCTCTGATAAAGTACATTTTATGTATTTATTTAAATCCATATTAACTTGCCTGTCATGCTAATAAAATAGCATGGCATATCACTCTTAGTCAATAGCTGTACTGGACAAACAAATATCTGCTTTACAAAATGAAACTCAGTAAAACATGGTCAAGAGCCCAACTAAAGCAAACACCCATCACCATAATGGTAACTTACAATTTGAGATTTTCTCCTTCAGTGATTCTGCTTGTTAACATCAGGTGTCTTCAATAATGCTCAATCATCACTAAATTAATCACTTAATTATCTCATTAACTTTAACACTCTTGAATGTTAATTTAACACTGGAGTTTTTGATGTGTACTTTGGGTTAAGGTAAAACGTTGAGTTGGAAAAAATCTAAATTTATGGTTTTAACTAAATCATCACTTTAAAAGTGTCTATATTGGTCCACACTAGATCGAGTTAAAACTACTTTTCAAAGTGTTAAATATTTAACACTATGACAGAGTTGCAGCAACTCTCTAAATAGTTAACATTTAACACTAGTCAACACTGGTTAGTGTTGAATTTACCCAACACCAGTGTGTAGTGTCAAAATTTAACACCAAATGTGTCTTTTTCTTTCAACACTACCGAGTTGTTGCCATATTAACACTACATAAGATGTAAAGTTTAACATAAAATGCAACTCTTGTAGAATTGATCTGTATTGATTTGTAATACTATTGGGAATCAATTTATACATTTCAGGACTGTTAAATTTGACTCAAAATGAGTTTGTATTTATGAGATGTGCTTTTTGACAAAAGGAATCTTTTCAGAAATAAAAGCAAAGAGCAAAATTTAACCTATTGATAACATTGAATGCACATCAAAACAATCCAGAAAGTTAAAATATAACCTTAGTCTGGGATCATAGCTGAATTCTGTTCATTATAAAGTTAAAAATAAAGGCAAAATGCAAACAGTTGTTTTAACAAACTTGTTTTTATTAACGAACAAGTCCCTTTACATCATAGTATAGGTTAACTTTTAAAATAAATGAAGGCAAAGCCATTTCTGTCATCAGAATTATGTGAAAGCTGCTCATCAAATGATCTAATACTTAAAAGTCCAGTACATGGCAGTGAATGTAAGTCCTGTGTCAGTGAAGTTGAGTCAATACCTTCGACTTTGCAACAGTACAGCAACAACATTCAACAGATGCAAAACAGTTGCAGGATATGAGTGGATCAGTTGTGTCCAGTTGCTAACAGTAAAGTTGTGCCTAGTTGTTTCACAGAGCAGGAAAGGCTGTGCAGATCCAACTTTCTCAAAATCCTGTAGTGCTGGTTCCCTAGACAACACAAAACCAGACCATTTACAATTAATACTATTTGTGTTTTATAAATACAGCAAGTTTATGGTGGAAAAAGTTAAATCATCTTAAACTTTCGTAACTCAAACAATAAACTATTTTGGTTAGATTAAGACTTGAATTTACTGATTTCCAAGTAAATTAAAGACTTAATTCTTCCAAAAATGTAAATTCTGTCATTAATTATTCACCCTTATGTTGTTCCAAACCAGTAAGAGTTTTGCTCATCTTCAGAACACTTAAGATATTTTTTTTATAAAATCTAAGAGATTTCTGTCCCTTCATCGACAACCTATTCAACTATCACTTCCAAAGCCACAGAAAGGTATAAAGGAAATCATAAGTAATCCATGTGACTCAAGTGGTTTAACCTTAATTTTTTTTATGAAGCAACAAGAGTGCTTTGTTTGCACGAAAAAAAAAAAAACAAACTCAACGTTATTTACAAATAATTAATCTTCGATGCACGCTCACTTAACAACGCATGTTGGAAATTAATATTTTATAAATTAAGTGTTAAATGTTTTGTTGCTGCAAACACAGCACTTGTGTAGTTTAATAAAATGTATGTTAAACCACTGGAGTTGCATGGAGTACTTTAATGATGTACCTTTACACCTTTCTGGGGCTTGAACATGGTATTTGCGTGGACTGTCAATGGAGGGACAGGAAGCTCTCAGATTTCATTAAAAATATCCTCATTTGTGTTGTGAAGTTGAAAGAAAGTCTTACATGTTTGGAACGAGATGAGGGTAAGTAATGACATAATTTCCATTTGTAGGTGAACTAACCCTTTATTAGGAATAAATTTAGACACGCACCTTAAGAAATCTCACTAAGTCAGCTGACGGAAGAAGGTGATGGGCAGAGATTTCCCAATCAGTTCTAAAATTAAATCAGAGTCTAAAATTAAAATGCAAGAAAACATCTACCTGTCAAATCATGAAAACAATTGGTTTGAAAACTAATTTTATTTAAGGAAAAGGAAAGGGGGTGGAAAAAAATACTTTTGTAAAGTAATTTGACTGGACAAATTCAAAATGAGTGTTATGAAACACAAAAAATCTAGTTATACCAAATAGCAACAAAGCTATGATTATTTTTTATGTTTATGCACATTATCTCATATGTTATCTGTAAAATCTGACCCTCACTAGCAAACACAAATAGCAAAATCAATACATTTAAACATGAAAGAATCCAAACATCAACCAAAATTGAATCTGATAAATACATTTTCATAAACATTTAATCTTAAAGAATTACTTAAGTTACACATTCTAAGAAAATTTGTTTTTCAGTTAACGTTAGGTTTCAGTTAAAGGAACACTCCACCGTTTTTTGAAATAGGGCTTATTCACCTTCTTTCCTACATTTAGATAGGTGGGCAAATGCATTTTTGTCTTAGTGCATGCATTGTTTTAGTTTGACAGGGTCGGCGCTAGCATAGCTTAGCATAATGAATGGAATCCTTTGTTGCCAGCTAGCATGTCCTGAGTAAAAGTGATATAAAAAATAAAAAACTCCACCTAATTACTTCTTGTGGCCTGGGTATTCACAACGAGCGATGCAGATTAACACTAGGCGATTTCCTAGGCAGATATTGACTTATATATTAAGGACTATATTAGGGGGAAGCACAGGCGAAGCACTGCTACATGGCATGATATCTCTGCGCCCAAGTAGCAGTGCTTCGCCTGTGCTTCCCCCTAATATAGTCCCAAGTCAATATCTGCCTAGGAAATCGCCTAGTGTTAATCTGCATCACTATTTGTACTTGTTCTCAATATGCAGGCCACAAGAAGTAATTAGGTGGGTTTTTTTTTTTTTTTATGTCACTTTTACTCAGGGCATGCTAGCTGGCAACAAAGGATTCCATTCATTATGCTAAGCTAAGCTAGCGCCGTCCCTGTCAAACTAAAACAATGCATGCACTGAGACAAAAATGCATTTGCCTACCTATCTAAATGTAGGAAAGAAGGTGAATAAGCCCTATTTCAAAAAACGGTGGAGTGTTCCTTTAAGATAGGTATGTGCTGGCAAACGAGAGTAAAAGATAGTTTGAGGATAAATACATTACGATATTTGCACATCACAAATATTGTCATAAAACAAAATAACATTATAAAATACGTATTGTAAATGAGTTAAAACACTTACTCTGTGTTTTCACCTTTAAAAGCAAACTCCGTTGTGTCTGCACTGCGTCACGAGTCAAAGAAGATGCAGGGCAGTTAGTCTGTGAGAAAGGTTTAGGCACGCACATCACATAAATATCGTTATAAAACAGTATAATGCCATGAAATACATGTTGTAAATTAGGTTAAAAACCCTTAACTTACTTTCGGTGTTTTCCCTGTTAACGTTTCAAGAATTCCTTCTCGTCGTCAGCTCCGTATTGAGTCAAAGATGTATCCTTTGAGAAAGGTTTCGGCTCGTTTAAGCACGCAGAGCATTTAAATTTCTCTATAAATCAATATGTTATAAAATACATATTGTAAATTAGATAAAACACTTACTTTCGTCGTTTCTCTGTTTAAAAGCAACCTCATCCTGGTCTGGTCTGGTCTGGTCTGCTCAGCATCGCGCGTCAACGAAAATGCCTTTCTGAGAACGGTTTAGCCGTCCACAGCACATAAATATTGTAATAAAACAATATAATGTAATAAAATGCATATATAAATGCGATAAAACACTTAATATCTGCGTTTTCCCTCCTCGTATGCCTTGCATCGCGAGTCAAAGAAAATGGCGTCTGTGAAAAAAGTTTCAGGTCGTTTCGTTGCGCCCAGCGCGTAAATGTCCCGGATGTAAGTAATTACACTCTCTCGGTGTAAATTTAGTAACTCTACGTATTTTCACCAGCCAGAGGGTGCGGTTTACACTAGCAGTGTTAATCCCTTGAAATTCAACACCAGAAAATTAACTCTTTACTCTAAGAGTCCTTAACACCAGGATTTCAACACTGGAGATTTTGCTGTGTGGTAGAACTTCTTTGCGCATGCTCAGACGATTGACGCTGTTCCCTCTCGCTCGGCCAACATAATATTTTTTGTGCAACGTTAAAAGTTCTGTGAACACAATTATTTATTTTCTCTTGATGAACATTTTGTAGTACAGTCATGGAAATCATGCAATCATTGACCAAACATATTTTTCTTTTTTGTCACAACCATTATGTTGAGCCAACATGTATTTCCTCATTTGTACAACTTTTTGCATCAATCATTTTTTACAGTGTGCCAGTAGTTATTTACTTAATAAATATTAATAATAAGTAGTTATTTACTTAATATTTCCAAATGAAACCACAGTAAAACAAACCAGTGCGACTCTGAGAAACACAATCGTGGCCTAATAGTTAGAGAGAGTCAGATAGGTTTAATGCAGAGGACAAACTCTTGAGTTTGGGTTTCCACACTTGACCTTCATATGTCACTTTCACAATAGTTCCTGAATGAATCAGTGTTTTTTATCGGATGATAAAGTTAATGGCTGCATCCGAAATCATATATTCCCTTCTATATAGTAGGCAAAAAACAGTGTGTGACAAAAGAAGGATGTCCGAATTGACAATACTCATAAAAGCAAAAAGTACTCGGATGTTCGACTAATTTTGGAGAGATTCTGAAGTGTGATACGAAATCTGTCTCAATTCAAAGGCTCCTTCAAATGTGTCTTCATTTCCCATGAAACAACACTCACATTTCCCATTTAACACTCAGTCCGACCTTCACGGCCTTCGAAGGATCCAGACTCTGAATTGGGACGCAGCCATTGACTCTCTCAAGTAGAGCTGCCCTCGACTAAAGATTTTTCAAGTCGTTGTTGTTCATTTCATTAGTTTATTACTAATCGCACATGTATATTTGTTGTGAATTCTCTCCCTTTAAATATTAAGTTGGCTACGTGTGTGACATTTTAAGTTGCGTTGTACGCAAATAACGTAGTACAGCGTTCTCAGCACGTACGGACTCAGTGTAATTGCCTATTCGCTAAAGCTACTCCAGTTGAGGGATCATATCGCGTGCACGCATTCATGTGCAGTGTTTATGTGCAAGAGAAAGTTTGTGACAAAGTAAGTTTTCCTTCTATATTGTTAATATCACAGATTGTTACACTGTATCCCAACTGCGCTAAGTTAGACCATGTTTGTGGTGTAGTTGATGTTTAGCGATCTTTCTAAGTGTAATTTGATCCTGATTAACGAGCGGATTATCCCGCTAGCATAGCGGCTCGTATTGTTCATGTTTACTAGTTATTATTACCCTGAAGTGCATTTCTCCGTGGATAATATCCTTCACTGGTTGTCATTTATTACCGCCTGTATTAATGAGACAGTCCAATTTCTATAATCCATATTTTGGTGTTTTTGTCAATTTCATTGCATTATGCAGTTTGTTATTGCAGACTCAATATATTTCTCGATTTTTATTTCATCAGTGCACTTTACAGAGATGTTTATATTTGAGTTTGCAATCTCTTAAGTTGAATAATTTCAGACAGTGAATATTTATTTCTGTTATATTATTTATTTCAGAAACTACCTTAAGTAGGCTACACACTATTATGTGTAGGCTATATGGGAGCCCTACGTGCACAAGCGTCGCGACGAACTTCCACTATTGTCAGAAGTTGGCATATCATTTTCCGGTTTACGACTGTCTTCATCGGCATCCGCTATAAACAAACAAGATGAGTGCTGCTGTTGTACGAAATAAAGAGATATAATGTGCGTGACACATCTAAGTTTCTAAGAACTGTAGGTGGATCTAACGGCCATTTCACACATACTCCGTGTGCAGTGTGTGTGTGTTTGTGTGTGCGGTGCAGGAGCAGCACGCGCTGTAGTGCTTCACATATGATGCGTTTGCAGTGAATAACTGATTCACGGTAGTAGGCTACCACAAACACTTACTATTTTTATTTAAAATCCAGAAATAACGCTGCAACTTTTATTTAAAAAAAAGTTTTGTCAGCATTGCGATTCTCTTTGTACACATACACTCTTTAATGGACGCATGCACGCACAATTTAAACAACGTAGGGCTATTATTCCATGCATTATTAAGTTGCTCAAGCAAGTGGCCAAATATTTAACTGTAAATTGACAAAAATAGCCGACTCTCATGCCTTTTCTTTTCCATTTAAATTTTAATAAAATAAATCTTGCATGTCACAAAGAACTTGTTTTTCCACCTCCACGAATGAGACGAGTGTTGTTCATTATGTCGCCTTGTTGAAGTAAATTGTAGTTTACCTTGCTTTACCCCGGTCCTCTAAAAGTAAAAAGATGACTGTGAAAAATAATAGTAGGCCTATATAATTAAATGCATTTATGGTGAGATTACTACATTTTATTTAATTAAAAGCATTCATGGTAAAATTACTACATTTTCAGGCCAATCTGTGTTTTTATTTTGACCACGAAACATGCGCTGTCACTTTAATTCAGCGTTTGCAGCACAGCAAAAATAGACTCGGTGCGGAAACGATCTCTGCACTTCTGTGCTATACTTGCCACACCTGGAACGGATCGACGGACTGCAACAGCGTGCAGTGTGAAAGCTCTAACCTGTTAACATGGGTACTTATAAGGAGCACTGCTGTGTGCCACTTTGCTCTGCTTCAAGTCGCTAACAGCCATTTGAGCTTCAATTTCGCAGCACGAAATAGACATTTTGGGTGACGCGCAAGTAGACCGGAAACAGATTTCTGGCGTCAGCAGAAGTTCGTTACTACGCTTGTGCACAGCAGGGGGGCAGGGTTTCATATTTTCTTGAAGCTTCCCTGGGCGCCGCCATTGGCTAGCGGACCATCACCTGCTGTTAGCATCCCATTGACTCTCATTCATTTTGGCGTCACTTTGACAGTGAATAACTTCTGACTAATATCTGAGGCGTTTAAAGACTCCATTTGTCCATTATTTATTTCTAAAGAAACACGAAAATGTATAAAAGGCTCCATTACCTTGTAGCTTAGGTTATGGCCCCGTAGAAGCATTTTTTGTAAAAATAGGCTAACGATTGTGTCATAACCACGCGACTCTCTGTCGCACAGTAGAGAGATTACCGTATGGACAGGAGAAGCTCGCGGGCAATCGGGGGGACGTGGAGGCAAAATGACAAAATAATTAATCAGAATACTTAGCAAAAGTTTATCCTGTTCCTAGCTCATGGACAGCTCCTACTCACGCTCTCCGTCTCTGCAAGTTTCGGAAGGGAATGATTCAGATTTCTCTCGGCACAGCTACTAGAAGACAGACGGGTTGCTCACGTGACATCTACGTCGTCAAGCTCAGTTTGAGTCTGCGCAGTACGCTCGACCATCAGGAAGTGCGTGCTTCTAATTGACTTCACTTGTCTCCGTTTAAACATATGGGGACGCTGTGTCCAGTTTATATACTGTCTATGGTGCACAGAGGCTATTGTCACTCTTGTGCAATAAACGGCTAAACTCTGTCTGATGACTCTGACTCCCTGACCAGAGTTCTGCAGCGGTCAATAATATAATCCACCAGTTTTCAGTGGGGCAATCCCCAACAATTTTAATAAGCCATATAAATCATAATAATAAGCCTTTATTTCCTATATCGTCACCTTCCTGAAATAATTGGACAAGTCATTTTTCGACACAAATATTTTTTTGCATAAGTTATCTCCTCATGATGCTGGCCACCTCTGGTAAAATCGCCCTCATCCTCAGTTGAACAGATCATGCTATTCTACCCTGTAGTATAATGGCCGATGTCAGGAGTGTGACTTAGGCCGTTTTATTTTGCCTTAGTCAAAATACATTTTTACACGCTTTTCAAGATGGCAGCTGCATCAAGAAGAACAAAAATCTACTCAACCTCTGAAGTTATTTTTTAGTTTTTTGTGTTTTCTGAGAAACCTGAAAAAATGACTTGGGCAATTATGGGCTCAAGCGCACATAAAGCTTGCCACAGCACACCGGCAAACTACAGAGAACCGCCGGTAACGATCTGTCCCTCACAGACTGAGTGACTTCGCCACAAGTTTTTTTATTTTTCTGCGACTAACCGACGAATAAACTTTTTAGTTGACTAAGCTTCTTCTAGTCGACTAAAGATTAGTTGAATATGAAGGAGCAGCTCTACACTCAAATCACTCTCTCGTCGTGTAACGATGAAACTTGCAGAAAGAGTCTCTGTAAAATCCAGCACTAAAGCTGCAGGTTAAACACATCTGTGTGTGATGATGGAGGATCTGCTTCTGTCACGAGACTCGACTCCAGCTCTGAGGATCGCTCCACTTACTCAGGGAATTGCAGTTTATTTTTTTATTTTTTTATTTTTGTTTTTACAATTACTAACAAGTGTTTACCAATACTTAAAGTACCTTTTCTAAACTCTTTTAACACAGCAACACACAATTAGCCAACTAGTTCATTTTCTCCCCAAAACTACATTTTGTTCATTAAATAGATTCATTAAATCTACATTTAAAAATGCAAAAGAAAACATTTTCTACATGTTTTTATGCTTAATAGTTATTTTAAGTGTTTCTGGTATTAGAGGAAAATCAAACTCTGAGGATGATGAACATCTGCTCTATTGAGAAACACAATCACTCCTGATGATGAAATATGAGTTTAACTCGCTCAGTTTCACTGTTGAGGAGGTTTGTATAATAGATCAGGAGTTCAGGAGTTTCTCCAGGTTTCTGTAATTCCTGCTGAAATAGTTTATCCTGTTCCAGTTTCTCACCATTTTAACGGGTTTGTTCATATTCATTAGTTTACACTGAGGTTTATCAGGTCATGTTATCGTCAGCTCCCAGTTTAAACCTTCTCATAGTTTTGTGAGTACATGTTCAATTAAAAATCAGTTAAAAGCACAAACTTTAAATTATTTTCTTGCTCTTTCTTATCAGGGGCGTCTGATTGGTGCAGAGGAGGGAGAGGCGTGTCTAAACTGAACTGTTGATCAGAGCGACAATTAAAACAGCAAGCTAATATAAAACTCTTACTGTCTGCAGAATACAGTGAATAGTAAACAAATTACATGTTAGGATGGTCAAATGAAACAACCATGACTATTATGAAAATGAAAGTCTATTATTAATAAAAGGGGGCAACTAGGGCAAACTGAAATCACTCAGATCTCAAATGTGTCACAAAATCTCTTCCTGAACTCTATAATTATTAAGAGTGTCAGATTAATTTAGATGGTTTTATTTCAGATGCAAGTGTGACGATGTTATTTCAGATCCTCCTTTGAGCAGCTGCAGTTTCAGTTCAGTCACTGTGACTCTGACTGACGGAGGTTTTTGTACGACTCTTTATCACTGTGTGAATGTAACATCACTCACACATACATTATCAGAATTTGTTCTGCAATGTAAACTTGTACAGTAATAATGTCCAGCATCTTCAGTCTGGACTCCACTGATGGTCAGAGTGAAATCACTGTAAGATCCACTGCCACTGAATCTAGATGGAGTTCCTGACTGGAGTTCTTTTGTATGATAAATCAGGAGTTTAGGAGCTTCTCCAGGTTTCTGTAAGTACCAGGATAAACCTTCCGCATTACTCCATCTCTGCACATCTCTGCTGGTTTTACATTTGATATTCACAGTTCCTCCTGGTTGTTCTGCTGTTATTGAGGGACTCTGAGTGACGGTGATCTGTCCTCTACACTCTGAAACACAACAAGAAGAAAATACACTCAAAACTTTGACAATATACTTGAAGAAATGAATTAATATCAAACTTGAGCTCCACAAACCTTGAGCAAACGCTGTGAGAGTCCAGATGAAGATGATGATGAAGGTCATGTTGATGAAGATTGTTGTGTGTGTCAGTGATGAAGTGTTAAACTCACAGCACTATAAACACTCTCACACACTGAAGATCTGATCAATATGCAAACACACTCCACATCATTTCCCTGAAGACAGTCACTCATTAACAGACACAAAACACAATCACTGAAGTGAGAACAGAGTAAAATTAATATTTTTCATAATATTTGATCTTCTACAATAGTCAAAATGTTAAAAATGCTATCATTAAATTTCAGTTCTGAATACATCTAGACCAACTTCAGTATTAATCTGAATCTCTGCTGTGAGCAGATCCGGATCCAGACTCAAATCACTGAAGGTTTTCTATAGTAAAGTGCAGATTTAAACTTGAGCAACAGTGAGACATTTAACATTATTCACGTCATCACTTTTACCAATAATTGGAATATATATATATATATATATATATATATATATATATATATATATATATATATATATATATATATATATACTTTGCTACGAGTATTTTCCTATTAATCTGTTAATCTGCCTTTACATTGCTTTAATGTGTTATTGTCACATCTCTGTCCCATGCGGAGTGAATCCAGCATTTATATGTAATGTCACTTTAGAAACTTTGCAGCACTGGCCGTCGGTTCTCTAGCAGCAGAAAAAACAGGAATGAAAGTAAAAACCAGGCTAATATAGAGTGAGTTAAACAAGGTAATGACACAGGTGAATGTGAGTGTGGATGATAGTCTGAACTCAGGATTATGGGAATGGAGTGTGTGGATGTGTGTGTTGTCCGGGGTGGAGCGCCCTTTGATGGTCATCCTGGACACTCACTGATGACCGTTACAGTCACACATGATAGAAACATCTTCACTTTTATTAATGTTTATAAAATACATTTAAATAAATATGGTGACATGCATGTGCTGTTTTTGATGGAAGACAGGACCTGTTGGGTAATCTTTCATTTTTGAATAAATGTTTATATTATTGCTAATTCCTCCATACATAGATATTAATATAAATTATCATCTGCTCTGAAATTGAGGGATGTGTTTATATGATGCTGTTAATATCTGAATTATGAGGGATTAACTTAATAAATCAACCAACTTATTAAACTGCTCAAGCTGAACATGTTTATGATTCTGATGATGCAGTTTAGAAAGAAGAATATATTAAATCATAAATGCAGAAAATCAAAAATGTGGTGAAGGATTGAAAAATATCCACTGAAGTGAAAATCAAAAGGGACTGAATTTCTAGATGAAGGATATAATAGGAAACAGGGAAACAGGAGACAAATATGAATTCTCAAAAATCACAATCAAAAAGTTCAAAAACTGATGAATCTCAACAAAGTGATGTTCAATAAGATCATATTGAGTCGTTTCTTCACTGTTGTGTGTGTGTGTGTGTGTGTGTGTGTGTGTGTGTGTGTGTGTGTGTGTGTGTGTGTGTGTGTGTGTGTGTGTGTGTGTGTGTGTGTGTGTGTGTGTGTGGTGTTTGAGCAGCTGCAGTTTTAGTTCAGTCACTGTGACTCTGACTGACGGAGGTTTTTGTACGACTCTTTATCACTGTGTGAACACATAACCACTGTGATAACTCTGACAGTAATAATGTCCAGCATCTTCAGTCTGGACTCCACTGATGGTCAGAGTGAAATCACTGTTAGATCCACTGCCACTGAATCTAGATGGAGTTCCTGACTGACGGTCGCTTGCTGAATGAATCAGGAGTTTAGGAGCTTCTCCAGGTTTCTGTAAGTACCAGCTCAGACACCGTTTGCTGCCACTACACCAGTTGACTGGATCACTGCTGGTTTTACAGGTTACAGCGACTGATTGTCCAGTTTCATAGAGCCGCTCTGAGGGAGTTTGAGTCACTGTCTCCTGCCCAACAGATTCTGACAAGAGAGAAAGATTAGAAATCACACACACTTTTATAACCTTATATCTTCACAACACACACAAAGATAACGAGTGAATAACGTTTGTAATCTTGACTGACACAAACCTCGACATAACACTGCCAGCGTCCAGATCAATATGGTGATGAAAGTCATTTTTGTAGGTTGAAGGTTCAGTTCTAGTGAAAAACAGTTGTTGATCATGTTTGATGTTTGACAGAGTTATAAACACATGCAGAGCACTGAAGCGTGTCGCTCATGTAAAACACACTCTATGCAAACGCTTCAGGAGTCACAGATTTAACTTTAATGTGCTTTCATTGAGACTTCACAAAATATTTCACGAGTTCACGTTAATATGATCCTTTATGGATATAAAGCATATTTTCTGAGTGTGAGTGTGATATTGCTTTGATACAACAGTTTAATGAACAAGAATATATTATTGAGTGCTTTACATTTTAGTCATTTATATTGCCAGTAGTTATTCACTAACTGAAAGTTACGGCTAACTGAAATATTTCCAAATGAAACCACAGTAAAACAAACCAGTGCGACTCTGAGAAACACAATCGTGGCCTAATAGTTAGAGAGAGTCAGAGAGGTTTAATGCAGAGGACAAACTCTGAGTTTGGGTTTCCACACTTGGCCTTCATATGTCACTTTCACAATAGTTCCTGAATGAATCAGTTTTTTTAATCGGATGATAAAGTTAATGGCTGCATCTGAAATCACATCTTCCCTTCTATATAGTAGGCAAAAAACAGTATGTGACAAAAGAAGGATGTCCGAATTGACAATACTCATAAAAGCAAAAAGTACTCGGATGTCCGACTACTTTTGGAGAGATCCTGAAGTGTGATACGATGGACACTTTACTATCCCATGAGGCCACAGGAGAGGATCTGTGAATGACAGTGAAGAGATGCAACTGACGCTGGTACACTCTCAGAAAAAAAGGTATGAAAGCTGTCACTGGGGCTGTACCTTTTTAAAAGGTAAATTTTTGTACATAAAGGGTGCATATTGGTACCTTAATGGTACATATTAGTACCTAAAAGGAACAAAACTGTACCTTTTGAAAAGTGTAGTTTTCTGAGAGTGTAGATCACATGATAATGACAACATGGCGGATGTAGTACGTCTGGATTACACACACACACTCATTTATACTATATAGAACTGAGTTTTTTAGCGGCCGTGAAGTAATTACTATTTCAAAATAAGTATCTACTCAAGAGAGTGTGTGATTTCAGCGCTTCTTTCAGCTTTTTCTACCGATTCAGAGACTTCATCCTTCGAAGGCCGATTGCATCACAGCGGCTCGATGAAGTCTGTCTCAATTCAAAGCCTCCTTCAAATGCGTCTTCATTTCTCATGAAACAACACTCACATTTCCCATTTAACACTCAGTCCGACCTTCACGACCTTTGAAGGATCCAGACTCTGAATTGACCGTTCACAAAGACCCGCCCCCTTTAGTTACTGTTGCTATGTCCGATAAGCGGCGCCGCTCTCACGCCACACACGTTCTCACGCAGTGAAACACACATCGCGGAGCAGAGAAACTGATAACACACTGACAGACAGGACAGACCAGGGTACTTTTGATATGAAACAAAGTCTCACCTTACAAATTTAGTCATTTTTTAAAGACATTTAAACAATAAATACCATTTTGTGTCTCTTTAATGTGTCTGACAGATCGCTGTAGAGTCTCAGTTAAAGCTGCTCGTGAACCGATCATCTCTTCCTTCTAGTTCATGTATATCAAATAAACATGAATGAACATCAGAAGGAATGTTGTTTTAACAGCAAAAAGACGTCAGTACACTTCGTTTCTCAAGTTTAAATCCTGCAACATTAATCTACTAACTCTCCTGACTGCTTTGTTGGACAAAATGGCGGAAAGCGGATTATGATTGGTCAAAACGCCTGTCAGTCAAACTCCCTGCGAAGGGTCAATTGGGACTCAGCCATTGACATTGTAGTTGTTCATGGTTGATGATGGAGGATCTGCTTCTGTCACGAGACTCGACTCCAGCTCTGAGTATCGCTCCACTTATTCACTGAATTACAGTAATCTTCAATTACCTACAATAACCCTCTCATAGTTTTGTGAATAAGTTTTCAATAAAAATTAAGTTAAAAGCACAAATAAAAATTATCTCTTTCTTATTAGAGGCGTCTGATTGGTGCAGAGGAGGGAGAGGCGTGTCTAAACTGAACTGTTGATCAAGGTTATAATTAAAACGGCAAGCTAATATAAAACTCGTACTGTCTGCAGAATACAGTGCATAGTAAACAAATTACATGTTAGGATGGTCAAATGAAATAACCATGGACTATTATGAAAATTAAGATCTATTATTAATCAAAGGCGGCAACTAAGGATCTCAGATCTTAAATCACTCAGATCTCAAATGTGTCACTGATCTATTAGAGCACAAAATCTCTTTCTGAACTCTATAATTATTAAGAGTGTCAGATTAATTTAGATGGGTTTATTTCAGATGCAAGTGTGACGATGTTATTTCAGATCCTCCTTTGAGCAGCTGCAGTTTCAGTTCAGTCACTGTGACTCTGACTGACGGAGGTTTTTGTACGACTCTTTATCACTGTGTGAACACACGATCACCCACACAACCATTAGAATTTGTTCTGCAATTAAAACTCTGACAGTAATAATGTCCAGCATCTTCAGTCTGGACTCCACTGATGGTCAGAGTGAAATCACTGTTAGATCCACTGCCACTGAATCTAGATGGAGTTCCTGACTGGAGGCGGTTTGTGTAATAAATCAGGAGTTTAGGAGCTTCTCCAGGTTTCTGTAAGTACCAGGATAAATAGTATATCCCATTCCAAATGAGCGCATCAGTGCTGGTTTTACATTTGATATTCACAGTTCCTCCTGGTTGTTCTGCTGTTATTGAGGGACTCTGAGTGACGGTGATCTGTCCTCTACACTCTGAAACACAACAAGAAGAAAATACACTCAAAACTTTGACAATATACTTGAAGAAATGAGTTCATATCAAACTTGTGCTCCACAAACCTTGAGCAAACGCTGTGAGAGTCCAGATGAAGATGATGATGAAGGTCATGTTGATGAAGATTGTTGTGTGTGTCAGTGATGAAGTGTTAAACTCACAGCACTATAAACACTCTCACACACTGAAGATCTGATCAATATGCAAACACACTCCACATCATTTCCCTGAAGACAGTCACTCATTAACACACACAAAACACAATCACTGAAGTGAGAACAGAGTAAAAATTGTTTTTCATATTTGATCTTCTACAATAGCCAAGATGTTAAAAATTACAGAATTCAATTCAGTTCTGATTACATCTACAAGACCAACTTTAGTATATGAACCTGAATATCTGCTGTGAGAATATAGTTTTACTGTGAGGAGCAGAGGAGCACGCCGACTGAAGTTTCATAGATCCGACTAACACATCGGCAAAGTCAATATATACTCAGAACTGTAGAGGTTAATAATGGGTTTACCGTTTAGAACTAGGGTGGCCATTTCCATAACACCAAAAAGGAGGACACTTTGCGGCATTTAGTGAGGCAAGAATAATTCCATAGGACTATGGTGTACTTTTGGTGTACTGGTGTACATACAATTTTGTCCGTTATATCGATGGTATCATGATACAGTGATTCTGAAATAGTCTATTCATTGCCAGACAATTTGATCTA
This sequence comes from Vimba vimba, assembly GCA_022828995.1. NCBI lineage: Eukaryota > Metazoa > Chordata > Actinopteri > Cypriniformes > Leuciscidae > Vimba > Vimba vimba. The sequence goes on from CM040840.1 coordinate 26,278,312, forward strand.
CGATATATCGTAATGTAGACCTATGTGTAACAGAAGTGGCAAAAAAGTGTTTGTTCACAGTATTTGTATTTATTCAAGACATTGTGATGTCTGTTTCAAAAACTGACCACTGAGATGAACCTGTCTTGCAAAGTGCGCAGTGCCTGAAAACATAACATTTCTGGACTTCTGGAAATAACAGAAATACATCAACAAATAATGTGAAAAATAAATAAATATACATTTCAGTTCTTAAAGAAGTTCCCCCTCTGCAGCAGCTCAGGCGACACCAGCTCCTCTAGGGTCATCATGGCCAAATTCGTGCTCTTTTGTCCATTCCGAATTAAATGAGGTCTGACGTTTCGGCATGTTAACGTTATGATTTGACGTAGCCAGCACATGGACTCCATGACTATAGCTAAACCCCAGCCAGACAATGGTGAAGCTTACTGATATTTCAAAAAAGCCTTTATTTTCTTGCACCTTTTTCTTCTTGAAACACCGTAAGAGCTACAGGACAGATAAATAACATAAAATTAGCTCTTACGAACTCAAACATTAGCCGAAGGCCACATTCAACAATATATTGTATATATATATATAACAATATATAACAACATTACAAATAGCCATTCATAAAAACCCTTTTATGACGTTACCTCAGTCAGTATTAACAATGCTGAAAAGTTTGTTAACATAACTTCACATGACATAAGCGATACACATTTAAACACTTCTTCAAGTCGAGTAAATTATCCTACATATTAATGCACATAAACATTAAACAAACCAAACACAATACCTTGTTCCCGTTCCAGCTAGGTGCTTAATTATCCCCTCCTTTTCTTTAGAACTTTTCGACTTCAGAGTGTTTTAGAGCGACATGAGGTTTTTTCCATAGACAGTATAAGAAGTGGACAGAGCCATCTCATTGGATCTCATTTGAGACAAGTGAAGCCCATTTTTAGCGATTTCTTAGCACTTCCTTTCCTGACGCGCAGACTCAAACAGAGCTTGATGACGTAGATGTCACGTGAGCAACCCGTCTGTCTTCTAGTGGCTGTGGCACGAGAAATCTAAATCATTCCTTTCCGAAACTTGCAGAGACGGAGAGTGTGAGTAGGAGCTGTCAATGATCTTGGAGCAGGAGAAACTTTTGCTAGGTATTCTGATTAATAATTTCGTCATTTTGCCTCCACGTCCCCCCGATTGCCCGTGAGATTCTCCTCCTGTCCATACGGTGATCTCTCTACTGTGCAACAGAGAGTCGCGTGGTTATGACGCAATCGTTAGCCTATTTTTACAAAAACTGCTTCTACGGGGCCATAACATAAGCTACAAGGTAATGGAGCATTTTATACATTGTCGTGTTTCTTTAGAAATAAATAATGGACAAATGGAGTCTTCAAACGCCTCACATGTAAAGTTATTCGCTGTCAAAGTGACGCCAAAATGAATGGGAGTCAATGGGATGCTAACAGCAGGTGAAGTTCTGCTACAAGATGGTGGCACGCGGCCGGCTTCAACTTCCGGTCGACTTCCTTCCCGCTTCATTTTTTCCCCTTTCCTTCCGTGTGTGCGTCTCACTAACAAGTCCCACCTTTCTAGATGCGAGATTAACGTTCCACTATGGAGGCGGAAATAAAGGACTAATTACATTAACAGAGGAGACTAATAAAATAAAGTTCAAAAGTAATTATTACTTATTTACTCTTTCCTTAGAGTTAGTTACAATGACGTGGAGGCTTGTTAACGTTTTTAACCAATGATATATCAGATATTTTTTTGACAGTGCTTTCAGCCAATCGTTTGTTTGGCCAGAGATCTTACGCTGCTGCGTCCCAATAAAGATTCTAGAGCTGGGGTTTTTTAGGCCGATTCAGCGCAACTCCAAAAAGGAGGACAAATGAGTGTCAGGCTTGAGGCTGCGCCGGACAGGGGGCTTAAAATCCGGACGTATGGTCGCCAACAGAGTGTTGTTAGACCAGTCTAAACAGGGTGAGCATTATTCTAACTAAGTGTATGTGTGAAACCACGGCATAATTATACAAAGTTCCCATTAGAAGTACCCTTACGAAAAAGAAGTTTATTCATGTGTGCTATTAGTACACTTCTTTTAAACTAAAAATAAGAAAGTATACTTTCAGTCTACTTTTTATGTACTTCTTAGAAATATACTTTATGTACTTCTGAGAAATATACTTCAAAATTCCACTTAAGTATACTTGACTTATACTGACAGAGAAGTCTAAGTATATTTGGCCTATACTTGTTGATCGAGATATACTTAAAAGTATAATTAAGTATTCTAAGTATTCTTGGCTTGTACTTGTGTTTACTATTTTGATTGAGTAGCTTATTAATTTTTTTTTTTTTTTAAACATAATATTACACACTGTCTTATAAACTAACATGTTCAGGTTTATATAGTAACAAGCTTTCGGGTGGAATAGTTTATAGAGTAAATAAAATAAGCATGGAAAATAAGTTTATTCAAGTGTTCTATTAGTATACTTCTTTTCAACTAGAAATAAGAAAGTATACTTTCAGTCTACATTTGATATACTTCTCAAAAATATACTTTATGTACTTCTCAGAAATATACTTAATTACACTTAAGTGTACTTGACTTATACTGAGAGAAAAGTCCAAGTATATTTGGCCTATACTTGTACTCAATCTTTTGATCAAGATATACTTAAAAGTTTAATTATTCAAAGTATACTTGGCTTGTAGTTGTGTTAACTCTTTTGATTGAGTAGCCTATATTAAATATTAAATATACTTTTTTACATAGTTTTTCATACAGTCTTATGAAACTTTGTTTGAAAATATTGATTAAAATAATGATATAAAACAGATATGTTTCTAATTCTGCATATCTGAATTTTTGGGTAGGCTAGTCCACTGGTGCACATAGGAATTTACTCTAATTCTACTTTACTCTTTCCCCACCATTGACTGAATTTTCCAGCTATCCGTGTTTTCACTGGTATACGGTAGGGGGCGCTATGGCACATCTTCTAGTGCAGAATATCTGGATCAAAACACAGGAGAAGAAGAAGAAGCTGAAACAAGTAATAGAAGATTGCTCACTCAAATGTAAACTAATGTAATCATCAAACATTAAACGGCTTGTAAATCAAAACAACTTAATGTTTCCAAATGAAATGAAGCGTAACACATGAAGAGAAAACGACTGAAGCTGTGGGGGTGTTGGACTCTAAGATCTATTATTAATAAAAGGCGGCAACTATAGAGCAAACTGAAATCACTCAGATCTCAAATGTGTCACTGATTTATAAGAGCACAAAATCTCTTTCTGAACTCTATAATTATTAAGAGTGTCAGATTAATTTAGATGGTTTTATTTCAGATGCAAGTGTGACGATGTTATTTCAGATCCTCCTTTGAGCAGCTGCAGTTTCAGTTCAGTCACTGTGACTCTGACTGACGGAGGTTTTTGTACGACTCTTTATCACTGTGTGAACCACAGAATGCTCGCAGGCCAGTATAAACCCAGACAGTAATAATGTCCAGCATCTTCAGTCTGGACTCCACTGATGGTCAGAGTGAAATCACTGTTAGATCCACTGCCACTGAATCTAGATGGAGTTCCTGACTGGAGGGTGTTGGCATAATAAATCAGGAGTTTAGGAGCTTCTCCGGGTTTCTGTAAGTACCAGGATAAATAATTTCCACTGTACACATCTCTGCTGGTTTTACATTTGATATTCACAGTTCCTCCTGGTTGTTCTGCTGTTATTGAGGGACTCTGAGTGACGGTGATCTGTCCTCTACACTCTGAAACACAACAAGAAGAAAATACACTCAAAACTTTGACAATATACTTGAAGAAATGAATTAATATCAAACTTGTGCTCCACAAACCTTGAGCAAACGCTGTGAGAGTCCAGATGAAGATGATGATGAAGGTCATGTTGATGAAGATTGTTGTGTGTGTCAGTGATGAAGTGTTAAACTCACAGCACTATAAACACTCTCACACACTGAAGATCTGATCAATATGCAAACACACTCCACATCATTTCCCTGAAGACAGAAGAAACACTGTTTTGTCTTTTAGTGTCTTTGCTAATAAACTTCTGTGGATCATTTTCAGAAACAGAAACTCATGATTTACTTCATGTTATTTTGGGTCGATCTTCTCGCTCTAAACACTGTTTTAATGATCAGTTTCATTCAGACTTTGATGCTGAGAGAATTTAATACCTGAGCTGCAGATTTATATCATCCATGATACTGTATAACAGGTCAAAGGTCATCCAATAGAGAATGACCATCTAAATCTGGCTGAAGATTTCATTATAAAGCTTTTATTTCATCATAAAGATGTTTTCATCTTTTTTTTAAGATGAAGATTTTGTGGCTCTTAAATGATCTATTGTGTTTTTAAAAGAAGGTTTAAGATTTTTATTTGACAAAGATATTCTTAATTTATCACAAAATGTACTATTGAAAAGCTTAACTTAAATTTCAAATCTCATTTATTGTCACATTTAATTCTATTTTATGGATTGATTACACCAATTGATGTATTTACATGTTTTATTATTATTATTATAAATATGCCATATTTGGTGATATAGCCTATACTGTTTTTTTTTTCTTTCAAGGAATATTAATTTTTTTAATTTAATGATTTACATTAGTAATTTCACATATAATGTATGCTAACATTTCATTTCATTTTAATTAAATGTGATATTGACAAAATTATCATTTAGAAACTCCCAGTTAAGATGTGTAAAGATCAGAGTCTTTCTGATTATATTATTTATATTTAATAGTTTTCATGCATTAAGAGACATTTAGAGACGATGAGACTGTTCAATAATCCTGATGTTGAGTCTCATATCAGTGTGTGTGTGTGTGTGTGTGTGTGTGTGTGTGTGTGTGTGTGTGTGTGTGTGTGTGTGTGTTCGTTTGAGTGTGACGGAGGTTTTTGTACGACTCTTTCACTAGAATGAAACACTGTGGTACACTTTCGGTGGAGGAACTGAATTGACGATCAGAAGCTGTAAGTCTTTCTTAAATTATCTAATAAAAACATATGTGTGTGTTTTTTAAAAGGAGGGTTAAGGTTAATTAAGAACATTTGGCAAAAATATTCCTTATTTATTAAAAAAAACATTTTATTGAAAAGCTTTACTTTCAAATCTTATTTAATGTCAAATTGTATTACTTTTACTGATTAGATGCATTTAATTCTTTAGTTTTGCCTGCTATATAATGAATGTCATATTTGATGATATTCCATATTTTTTTTACATTCCAGTCCATTCAAAATGATAATATTTTAAATTAGTAATTTCACACATAATGTGTGCTATATTATATTTTATTTTAATTAATTGCAATATTTTCAATTATTTCTTAATGTATTTAATTTGACATAAAAGTTGGATAAGACTAAATAAATTTTATCATTGTCATCATCAGGCAAAAAGAAATTTAGTTGATAAACTTGTTAAAATTAATTATTTAAACTAACTTTACTTTTATTTCTGTTTACAAGGAAGTCTCCTGAATGGTGATTATTTTCCAAATACAAATAATATATTTAAATTATTATTTCTAAATCTTCACAATAAAATGATAATATTGCACTTGGACAGAGAAGTTCTTGAAAATTAGTTAAGCATTTTAATTAATTCAGAACGGAATATATATCATATTTTTGTAAGTATATCATGATTGTTTCAGAGAACTGATTTATATTTATACATATATCTTAAACTTGATACACTACAAAAAAATCTGTAACTTTTATGGTAATTCAAAAGGCAGCTTTGTTTGCCAGAACTGTTATTTTCACTTCAAAAACGGTAAATTTAACAGAACTGTAAAATTACATGAAATGTCCAGTTAAATCTATTAGTTTTCATACAGCAAAGGATCAAACCATTTACCAATGAATCATTTTTACCGTAGCATTTTTAGTCTTTGATTATTAAAATTACAGTCTTTTTTTTTACAGTGTACATTTAGTAATAGTCCCTTTTGATTAAATGGAGAATATTTTCAAACTAAACTCAGGATCGTGTCTATGAATGAAAGCAGTGCGGTGAAACTACAGTAAAGATGAAATGATTGTGCTTTTTACTGTATTACCATCAGACAAAGAGAAATTTAGTTAATGAGCATTTTAAAAATCTATGATTATAATTATGATTATGATTGATTCTTAACAGATGAATTTAAAAAATCATAATTGAAAAGGGCTGAAAATTACGATTGATCGTATCAAAATAGAAGAATATTTTTAAAAATACAGTTAATACTGAAAATATGATTTAAATTTGATTTCAAAATCTTATGAATAAATCTCAATGTATTAATCACTTTTCATGTGGACAATGTTTTAAAAATTTGATTGAGATTAAAATGTTCTGTAACTTCTGAGAAAAATCTTTTTTCTGAGAAGTATATTTTTTTTATTTAAATATTCTAATTCATATAAATGTTTTTAAATGTCATTTTTCATTTTACACAAATAATGTAACATCTTATTACTGCTAACATTTAGTTCATGTCATGTATTGACTGCAGATACTTTAAAATCTATTCAATTATTTATTCATGTATAATGTTGTCTATAATTCTTGGTAAATGTAACTATTAAGGGCTTTTTTAAACGCATGAAACAAAAGTTGTATAATGTGGACAAAATAAATATAATTTTTATCATTTTCATCAGACAGAAAGAAACTCAGTTGAAGAGCATTTTGAAAATTAATCATTTAAACAATTTAAACTATCAAATTTGCTGATGTTTATGATTGTGAGTTTCTGAATAGCAGAATATTTTCAAAATACAATTAATATTGAAATGATCATTTAAATTATTTTTCTAGATCTTATAACGACATCACAATATAACCATCAATTTACTTGGACAATGTTTTTCAAACTCATTCTGTGAATAATTTAAAATGTAACTTGTATATTTAAAATCAAATGATCATTCATGAATGTGTGTGTGTGTGTGTGTGTGTGTGTGTGTGTGTGTGTCCAGCGCGTCCCTCCGTGTCTCCCTCCGTGTCTCTGCTGTCTCCCTCTTCTCTGCTGATCTCTGGAGACTCCTCCGCTCTGCTCTGCCTGCTCAGCTCTTACTCTCCACAGGGGGCGACGGTGAGCTGGACGCTGGACGGGTCAGAGGTCACCGAGGGGGTTCAGACCAGCGCAGAGAGCGAGCGGGACGGTCTCTACAGTCGCAGCAGCGTCCTGAGCCTCAGCAAAGCACGCTGGGAAGACACAAAGCACTTCGTCTGCAGAGGAACACATGCCGGAGCTGCTCACGAGGCCTCGTTCCTCAAGAGCTCCGAGTGCTGATGTTTCTCCAGTGAAGACCAGCGTATCTGAGCGTCACGTGATTTACAGCTCAATACTGAAGCAGTCTGTCAATGTGCTGCCATTGCTGTTCATTCAATAAAGCTTCATCTGAACGCAAGCGCACATTTGTGTTGGACTGCATCATTGATCAGTGTGTCGTTCCTTCAAAGTCCTGCACTAAAGTTTCAGCGGCTTTTGATTGATTGTAATTAGGGGTGGAACAATAATTACAGTGGATAGTGACAATATGTATCGTATTATTCACCCAAAATGAAAGTTTAGGAAGTTTACAGGGTTTTCGTGTCACTACTACATTAAACTACTGTATATAATGTTGAATATAATGTATAATAATGCAATGGGGGAATATTTGTGGGTCCTGATAATGCCAAATGTCTGATGTTACCAGTAAAAAGTGGCCTACATTATTTTAGATATATCTAGTCAGAGACATCAAGCATATTCGTCTGAAATAATTCAGTATTTTCATCTTCAGAATCATGAATATTGTTATTCTGGCGTCTCTATTGTCCTGCATTGGGTTATCAGCACCAAGTCCAAGCCTATTCATTTACACACACAATGTTAAACCAAAGTGACCATTTTGATGGAGTATGGCAATAATATGGTATTGTGAGTTCAGGATGGTGACATAAGGGTCTCGTTACACCCCTAATTGTAATAGTTGAGAACAGCTGCATTCAGCAGTAAATGTGAAATGAAGCTCTTGGGGTTTGAACATGGTCACTGGAGACGAGCTGCTCTATTCTGAGACCATCACAATCACTAAACCTGACAATGCAAATGAGATTTACACCTCAAACTCACAGTTTCACTCTTTTACTGGTTCAACGCTCTGAACTGGAGCAGTTTCACTTCTGCTAAAATGAGTTATGAGTAATAAATTCATCATAAGCTTGAGATGATAGCTAGGCCTACTTGAAAAAGGCTCAAAAACATCTTCGTTACAGTGACTTTATCATATAGTGTATTGTACAAAACAAACAATATATGGTTTGTTTGATTTCATATCAGTTTACACATTCGGTTTTCTCTGATTCAGAGCATATTTGAGTCAAACCCGTCCGTCACAGTACAGATCTGTTGTGTTGAGAAGTATACAATACTTGGTGTTCAGCTCATAGTAATTGCTCACTATAACAGATGTAATAATGAGGAACTGCAGCACTTCAGGCTCTAGTGAGAAACTGTGTTGAGTAATGCGAAGAAAAAGAATAAAGGTTTAAGTTGAATCCAAAATCACAAACTTCACTTCTATATATGGGTGAAAAGCAGTGTGTGACAAAATGTCCCCAGATTGACCGACTACAGTGAAGCAACGCAACCGACACTGTAGATCACATGATAATGACAACATGGCCAATATAGTACGGCCAGATTACATTCATATTACACTCATTAATACTGTAGAATGAACTTTATTAACGGTTGTAAAGTAATTACTTATTCAAAAAGGTTTGGCAATTTCGGACGCATCCTCAGTGTTAGTTGCACACAAGTCCTGAAAATGAAGCCAAACGTCTTGATCGCCCCCAGGTGTCTGGTCCCAGTACAGCTCATTAACCCCGTCCTCTCCATGTAATCGAATGGGATGTGTAACAAATTAAACAATCAATTTACGCTTCAAATTAATGACGGTTTCTGTCGTTTCAGGTAGTTTTTGTTACGCTGATGTAAATTCAGTTGTTCGTTTTTTTAAGTAGCTATTTAATGCTATAAAAGCGGGCGTGTGACGACATGATTGACAGCTGAGATTGACGGCTTCTCTGAGTAAAGTAGTCACTGAGGCACCAACTGACTTTGTTCGGGAGGAGATCGGAGCTTTAACTTTAATTTCTACATTTCCATGATTTATTTCACACTGACATGAGTTGTTCTGCAGTAAACTGGACCTTGATGCCGCGGCTCCACTTCACTCTCACTTCTGCGCAGACTCAGTCCCATCATTAGGGCCGGTCACAGTCTCAGATCATCCACAGCACCAGACTCCGCCCACTAGATCATTATCACACCAATTATAATCACCTGCACATGCTCATTAGGACTCATACAAACAGTTACTTCACACTAGCACCTTCTGGTCTCATCTATACCTATGGAAAGACTTACTCGAATACTCACCTTGGAAACTTCCCTGTCCTCAGTCCTTCTTCATCTGTCATTACTTCTGCACACACACCATCAGCACTACAACCAACAGAGAACTGTGAATGTTAAAGCTAAGTGCAAACCTGCTACTCTGAATCCCATGCTCACCTGTTTACCTCCTGTTTAAGACACTGTTGTTTTACGTTAGATCTGAGTCTTCTCCTCCTGTTACTGTGACAGAGACATATTGGGACATTGGCGGCTTCACTTTTCTGTATATCAAACTTACCATGTCTCTAACATCTAACCTTACTTCCTTTTTCAGGCCTAACATGATAACACTTTGAAACACAATGCACTAAAACGTTCTGTCCTGTGTTTTTGAATGCTGGATGTTGTGTTGCCATACCCCTTTTACTTTGGTTGTGTGAGTTTATAAATAACACATTTGGGAATTGAAACTAGACAGATGACTAAATTTGAACCTTGTGATTAACAATGAAGTAATCATTAAAACAAAGTTTGCTTTACCTGGTAACAGAAGGGTTTGTCTATGAAAACCAATCAAATTGTGGGGAAATGATGTAATGCATTATGACATTTTTGCCATACCTCCATATTCTATAAAAACTGTTGTATTCTTTTAGCTGGTGGGATTCTCAATGGAATTTGTCAGAGATCCTCCGGCCGTGATTAAAGCGTTTAAAGGACATTTGCTAAGGTCTGTTTGTCAATTATTCCTGCTCAGGAAGAAAGCTAGTTAGGGAAGCAAGTTAGTTAGGTAGACTTAGAATAGAAAGGGATCGTCGATTGGAGACGGCCCAGGGAGAGCGTCGATTGGAGACGGCCCAGGGAGAGCGTCGATTGGAGACGGCCCAGGGAGAGCGTCGATTGGAGACGGCCCAGGGAGAGCGTCGATTGGAGACGGCCCAGGTATTTATTAAGCATCGATTGGAGACGGCTCCGGTAGACTTAGGTCAGATGAGATAGGACTTTGTTAGGTTTAGGGAAAAATCTACGACACCCGCATGGAGTGTGTTCTGTTAAAGGAGAACTCCGGTCAATTTTAACATTGAGCTCATTTTTTTGTACATTTGGAGTGCTGTCAATACAGAGAACAACGACACAAATCGGTGTTGCCTACACCGAGTTATTCTATTTTTTAAATTTGCACCCTGTTGACTTCAATGGGGCAAGTACTAAACCTACTTTTAGGCTCTTAACATCCTTGATGTGTCATTACAAGTGCACAGAAAATGTGAGTGATTCCTTCTGAGTGAACACGAGTGGATCTGACTGCAAACCGAGTTCACGCGCATAGGTTTAGTTACCTATGATCACGCGCGTGAACTCGGCAATCGACTACTATGGACTTCAACCGAAAAACAGGATGTAAACAGGTATTTGCGCTGGCTTAAATAACATCATTTTTATACATATCTTTTACATCTACTGCAGTCAGATCCACTCGTGTTCACTCAGAAGGAATCACTCACATTTTCTGTGCACTTGTAATGACACATCAAGGATGTTAAGAGCCTAAAAGCAGGTTTAAAACTTGCCCCATTGAAGTCAACAGGGTGCAAATTTTAAAAATAGAATAACTCGGTGTAGGCAACACCGATTTTTGTAGTTGTTCTCTGTATTGACAGCACTCCAAATGTCCAATAAAATGAGCTCAATGTTAAAATTGACCGGAGTTCTCCTTTAAAAGGGAGAAAACACCACAAGTTGTCGATGAGGATGAGTGCTTCAGTGCCGAGCAAACCCGTTTCTCACTGTCAGTGGAGAGCCACCGAATCCATTTGAGACGTGGCAGAAAGTCTTTCATAATGACGGAGATGCGTGGCCGGAGATACGCAGACGAGGGGTCTCGCTGCTTTGCTTGGGGACGGAAGACAAGCGCCTGTTTTATACTCTGACAGATCAAGGTACTACTTTTGATGAAGCATGAGTGTGAACTACTGAAGCTGAATGCGAGAACTGTCCAGAACTGTCACAGTTATGCCAGACAATTCAGTCATGTTGGCCTAAACTGTAAAGGTCTATCCTCAGTGACTTACATCCATACTTTCCTGTTAGACATGAACTGGTTGTTGAATCTCCACTGATTTTCAGAGGGAATCATTGATTGTTCATATTGCACTGCGGGAACGCCTCATCCTTCTGGCACATGAGGGACATCAGGGGCTGGTGTGAACAAGTGCGCCGCACAAGTGCTGAAAAGTTAGGCCAAAGCGTCTCTATCGTCCCCAGGTGGCTGGTCCCAGTATCGCTCATAAACCCTGTCCTCTCCATGTAGTCTATAATGGGACGCGAGGGAAACTAAACAATCAAATTACACTTCAAACTAATTTTTCTTCAAAGATGTTTTCTGTCATTTTAGGTAGTTTTTATCACACTGATGTAAGTTCACGTGTTTGTTTTTTTAAATAAGTTTGGTCTTAGTTATTTGATGCTATAAAAACGGGAATGTAATGCCATGATTGACAGCTGTGATTGACAGCTTCTCTAAACGAAGTAGTCACATTTGGGGGGGATTGTCGAGAGGAGATTGGAGCTTCAACTTTAATTTCTACATGTCCATATCTGTTTATTTCACACCGATATAAGTTGTTCTGCTGTGAACTGGACTAACCGATTCTGCGGGAGTGTGGACGGGACTCTCTCACTCTCACGACTGCACAGAATCAGCTCTCAAATCAGCGCGAGATGTCAGCGCCATATTGGGACTTCGCATTTCTACAATAGAAGAGAGTGAAGGTGCGTCGTCCATCTTTATTTACAATACACTGATCGTTAGAGATGATCTAAATTTCTTAAAATTGCAGTTGGAAATAAGGTGAGAACAAGGAATGATTCAGTTTAGAAAGAAGAATGAGGATAAATCATAAATGCAGAAAAACAAAAATATAAAATGAAAAATATCCACTAAGTGAAGATCAAACGTGACTGAATTTCCTCACAAATGACTGAAAATAACAGGAGAAAAATGACTTATGAAAAATCATGTCAAAGCTGTCATATACTGACGAAGCTCAAACTTTTATATTATTATAATATATTAATATAATAATATTATTGCTTATTAGAAGATCATATTGCTTTTCTAGTGTGTGTGTGTGTGTGTGTGTGTGTGTGTGTGTGTGTTTAAGTGTTTGAGCAGCTGCAGACTCTGACTGACGGAGGTTTTTGTACGACTCTTTATCACTGTGTGAATGTATAATCACCCACACAATCATTATCAGAATCTGTTCTGCAATAGTAACTCTGACAGTAATAATGTCCAGCATCTTCAGTCTGGACTCCACTGATGGTCAGAGTGAAATCACTGTTAGATCCACTGCCACTGAATCTAGATGGAGTTCCTGACTGGAGGGTGTTTACAATCAGGAGTTTAGGAGCTTCTCCAGGTTTCTGTAAGTACCAGGCTAAATAATCTCCATCACTGTATCTGAACACATCTCTGCTGGTTTTACATTTGATATTCACAGTTCCTCCTGGTTGTTCTGCTGTTATTGAGGGACTCTGAGTGACGGTGATCTGTCCTCTACACTCTGAAACACAACAAGAAGAAAATCAGCAGAATAAATGAAAGATCTTTGCTAAAACAAGTAAATGTAAAGTAGTAAATGCAGTGAAAGTGAGTGTCACCGTTGAGGAGCAGCAGCAGAGAGCAGAAGATCAGTGTGTGTGTCCTCATCTTTACTGGGAATGAGTGAAACTGAAGGACAGAGATGTTGGATGAACAGTCTGACTGACAGACGCTGATATTGAGCTTCAGTCTCAGGGGTGGGACACAAATTCAAAGCCGTTTCCTCTCAAATGAGTCTCAGTCACGACAGAAGAGCAGAAATGAGAAATATGACAATGTTCAGAAGTTCATTTTCCCTCATCAAACACTCAATAATAGTTTGTTTCTCTGTGATTCACTCTCGGCAGCAAACTGGATGTTGGCAGTAAGAAAATCATCAAATCAGTTTAAAAATAACTGGTAAATATTATTAATTATTATCAATCTAAGGTGGAAACAGGCTTGAATATATATTTCTTTTGGACTGTTCTTCATCTTTTTTCTGATCTGTCGTCTGCTCTGCTTTGTATGTTTCATACACAACTGTACGTGTGCTTTATCATTCAGTCATAATTTTATTACAATTCAATCAACATAGTTTGAAATAAAAGAATAACTTCACGTGTTTGAGTCCTTTTGTGATTGTGAATAGTCCTCTATTCTTATTTTTTTAAAATATATAAATCCATAAACAAAGTAATAATTCCAGCGCTCAGTAGGAGGGAGAGGCTTAGATATGTATCCGCCTTATTGATCAGTGCAGAAATAAGTGTTATTCACTGAAACCAGTGTTTATAATTAAGACAATACATTAAAATAATATGGTAAGAAATACCAGTTTGCAATATCATGACGCTGTTCATCACTGACACTAACAAATCAATGCATTTTCATCTAAAATATAAACGCATTGTGGTGAGAATGCGCTGCTTTGTGTTTATATAACTCAAATAAGCAATATCCATATGCAGAATTATCTTATTAATGATCAACTAAATGCTGTGAGAATATGAGCTAATGTCTACTGCAGATATAGATCTTCATGTGAATAAGGTTGTTCTGAAGGGAATGAGCCAGTAGAGGTCAGTGATTATCTTCATCATCTGTCACTGATCCTCTTCTTTGAGCGGATGAACTGCTGGATCATCAGGATGAGAGTCGAGGTCTAAGAGCAGCGCTGGCCTTCACTGGTGTGTGTTCATACAGGACTGTGTGTGTTTATCAGTGTAAGTTGATACTGTACTGACTGATTGATAAGGAGCAGAACCTGCCTGTAGTTTATAAAGAGACTGATCAGTGTTTGATGATTTTATACTTGTAATTTGTCAGTATTGTTGTTTCTTCCAGTATAACCACATCTTGATCCACATGTTGAGTCTCAAATAAAAGCAACTAATGGAACTTTGTGCTTTATAATCGACGTCCCACAGTGATTATATTCACTAGCTCTCATGAAACTTTATTAAAAGGCTTCAGATGCAGTCGACAGTTAACTTGCTCTTGACTGTATTTGACAGATCCAATATGGCGATCGGCTGATATAGATCTCAGTCATATCACTGATCTAGAAGAGCACAACATCTCAAAGCTGTGCAGAGATCAGTCGGTCAGTCAGTTAACACCATATTTTTATTCTCCCTAAAGATATGAATATGAGGAAATTTAAAACAAATACCATTGAGACTCTGGCACCCTTATGAAAAGAAAATATATTTCCCATATATGAATGATCAATATATTAAATGGTTTAACAGTATATTTGAACATATACAGAATAATTGTGTTAATAGGCTATGTTACAATATATTGAATAATACATAATGAATTGTTGCTTTTCATATATTGAAAAATATTTGACAATATTTATTAATATACCATAATGTATGCCTTTTTATATTCAGTATTACTGAACTAGAAATCTGTTGTAACTCATTCCGTGAATGTGTGTGTGTGTGTGTGTACATATATATATATACTGTATATATATATATATACAGTGCAATGCATAAGTGAATACACCCATGCTAAAGTTGACTAAAAAGAGGAATAAAAAATCATATTTTGGAAATTGAACTTAATGCCTTAATTAAAAAAATTAGGAAAAATCCAACCTTTAAGGACACCAATTTTCTTTGTGAATGAATAATGTATCGTAAATAAATAAATGTTCTTCCTTAAAATACATGGTGCATAAGTGAGTACACCCCTATGTTAAATTCCCATAGAGGCAGGCAGATTTATATTTTTAAGTATTTAAAAAAAAAAAAAATTAGGATACTATGCATCCTGATAAAGTTCCCTTGGCCTTTGGAATTAAAATAGCCCCACATCATCACATAGCCTTCACCATACCTAGAGATTGGCATGGGGTACTTTCCATAAGATCATCTCTCAATGCAAATCAAACCAGCTTTTAGGCTAACTGAAATAAAACCATGCCAATCTCTAGGTATGGTGAAGGCTATGTGATGATGTGGGCAGGGTTCGAAATGACTTAGGACTCTTGGGGGGTCCCCTAAAATTAATTATTAAATTATTAAAAATTCTGAAGACTACCTTGCTACACTATATACTGTAGGCAAAATTATATGGACCAATGTTGAAGGTGGGATAATGGTCTTGGGATGTCAGAAATTATGTTATAAAGTCAGAATTGCGTGAAATAAAGTCGAAATTGCGTCTTATAAAGTCAGAATTCTGACTTTTTTTCTCGCAATTCTGACATCTTTTCTCAGAATTGTGAGATATAAACTAACAATTGTGAGATATAAATTCCAATTCTAAGGGAAAAAATACAGACTTTTTTATTTTATTTTTTACCTCAGCATAGTTTATATCTCGCAATTCTGACTTTATATCTCCAAATTGCGTATCATAAAGTCAGAATTACGAGATATAAACATGCAATTCTGAGAAAAAAAGTCAGAATTTCAAGTTATATTCCTCGCAATTGCGAGTTTATATCTCAAAATTTTGACTTTATAACACGCAATTTTGACTTAATAACACACAACTGCGACTTTATATCACGCAATTCTGACTTTATAACCTGCAATTGCGACTTTATATCACGTAATTCTGAGATAAAAAGTCAGAATTGTGAGATTAAAAAGTCGCAATTAACGTTACCTTTTTTATTTTTCACTCTGTGGCGGAAACAAGCTTCCATAGTCTGCTGCTGTTAGCTGGCAGATCATTTGGCTTCATAAACATACAGCTAGCAAGAAACGTTGACAAACGTCCTCTTCTAATCATTACACTGGGTATCTAGTTAATGCAACTTTTGATATAGGAACTCGAACTCCTAATATTTTACTATAAGCAATTATGGAGATATAAACGTAATTGAAGCACTTACAGGATTTTCATTCAGGATTTCACTCTTTGTGAGGTTTCGTTTTTGCCGCGTTCAGCTACAGTAACTTTACGTGTCTGCAGGAGCACCACAACAACAATCTGTGACGCTGTAACGTTACAGGAACTCACTCGGCTAATAGCTGCCCTGATTGCTGCCTCGCACTAGGAAATAAAATAATTAATGTTATAAATATAAAACGTCACTAAAGACCTATAATTTTCACAATCATTTTTAATGTTAAAATATATTTGTCGGGGACCCCCCAAAAACCAAAAATAAATTCTTATGGGGGGTCCCTAATGACTTATGGAGGGTCCGGGACCCCCCCAGACCCCCCTCATTTCGAACCCTGGATGTGGGGCTATTTTAATTCCAAAGGCCAAGGGAACTTTATCAGGATGCATAGTATCCTGGATCCATGAAGTAACTGGCCTTTAAAAATAAAAATCTGCCTGGCTCTATGGGAATTTAACATAGGGGTGTCCAGACTTATGCACCATGTATTTTAAGGAAGAACATTTATTTATTTACGATACATTATTCATTCACAAAGAAAATTGGTGTCCTTAAAGGTTGGATTTTTCCTAATTTTTTTAATTAAGGCATTAAGTTCAATTTCCAAAATATGATTTTGTATTCCTCTTTTTAGTCAACTTTAGCATGGGTGTATTCACTTATGCATTGCACTGTATATACAGTATATATATATATGTGTGTGTGTGTGTGTGTGTGTGTGTGTGTGTGTGTGTGTGTGTGTGTGTGTGTGTGTGAGAACATACATTCACATTTATATGGGAACATGTATGTGCAATATATGTGCACAATAATTAATAATATTTTATATTTAATAATATATAGTCATGGTCAGTGCATATATTGCAGTATATTGAAAAATATAAGCACTAGTTTCCCATATATGGAAATGTATTATGTAATATATCACATTATATTTTGCAGTATATTCCCATATATATGTTTGTTCTGTAAGGGCAGGGACACTGGTGGACTTTGTCTAGTTGTTTCTCTCAATGTATGCTTTTATTTCTGACCTCTATAATCTAATAAATAGTTTAATTTAGATGGTTTTATTTCAGATGCAAGTGTGACGATGTTATTTCAGATCCTCCTTTGAGCAGCTGCAGTTTCAGTTCAGTCACTGTGACTCTGACTGACGGAGGTTTTTGTACGACTCTTTATCACTGTGTGAACACAGTTCGACCACTGTGTACACTCTGACAGTAATAATGTCCAGCATCTTCAGTCTGGACTCCACTGATGGTCAGAGTGAAATCTTTTCCTTCATATCTTCCTTTCCCACTGAATCGACTGAAACTGTTATCATAGAGATCTTTTAAATAAGAAATTATGAGTTTAGGAGCTTCTCCGTGTTTCTGCTGATACCAAGCTAAATACCAGTCATATATCCCAGTATCAGTTTTACAGTCTATAGTGGCGATTTGTCCTTCAGAAACATTCACAACTTCAGGCTGAGTCACAGTGATTCCTCTGGACGCTGTTGACAACAACATTATATGAGTTTCATCAAATGACATGAACATTAAAGACTCAGAAATGACAAGCTTTGACTTCTGTTACCTGGAATAAAAGCGGTCAGAATCCAGATGAAGCTGCTGAAGAGATTCATGGTGTGTGTTGGGTTTGTACCGTGGTAAACAGCAGTGTGTTATAAAGTGTGTGAGTCTGAAGGCTATAAACACTCGGAGAACTGAAGCACGTGCCGATGCAAAGTGACTCTCTGAGCAAAAACCAGCTGGAGGAAAACACACATGAAAATGAACACATGCAGAAGAAACTGATCCAGTTTTGTGGCCTTTAATGTGTTTTATTCTCATGATCCAGTGGAGTGTGTTTTCACTTCTGTAGGAGTTTAGAAATCATTTCTTCTTTATTCTGCACGAGTCTCTGGTTCAGAGTTCAGACTTTCTGATGAATCAAATGACAGTTTCATCACTAAAAGAAACAAGTATTTCACTGTGAACTCCATGAGAGGGCAAAGGTCATTCCAGAGGTCACAGGTCATCAACACTTATTAAAATGCTTTAAGAAATACATGATCATTTAGAAACTCCAGTTAAGATGTGTAAAGATCAGTACAGAGTCTTTCTGATTATATTATTTATTTAGATTTATTTAGATTTCATGCATTAAGAGACATTTAGAGACGATGAGACATTCAATAATCCTGATGTTGAGTCTCATATCAGTGTGTGTGTGTGTGTGTGTGTGTGTGTGTGTGTGTGTGTGTGTGTGTGTGTGTGTGTGTGTGTGTGTGTGTGTGTGTGTGTGTGTGTCTTTCTCTGCTGGAGTGTGTGTTCATTTGAGTGTGACGGAGGTTTTTGTACGACTCTTTCACTAGAATGAAACACTGTGGTGGACTTTCGGTGGAGGAACTGAACTGGTGATCAGAAGTAAGTCTCTTCTATTCTCTAATGTTCTCTAACAAGAAAATTTTAATTCATTAATTTTATTTTATTTTTAGATTATTTCAGCAAGATAATTATTAGGGATGATCTTAAAATGCCATGAATGAACCTTAAAAAATCATCTAAAAGATGATCTTATTTGATCATTCATTTATTATAAAAATATGTTTTTGAAAAGCAATTTATCATTTAACTATTTTATTTTACATTAATAATTTAATTATTATTGGTAACATTCGATTGTATTTTAATGTAGCCTATGGATTGCAGTATTTTATGATATATTCAATTATTTCTTGATATAAATAATTTTGTCTATAATTAATAGTAAATTTAACAATTAAGGGTTTTTAAATGCATCCAAATTTTGATAATAGAATGTTTGTGTAAGCATCATCATCAGATAAAGAGATATTTAGTTAATAAGCATTTTAAAAATCAAGATTATGATGATTATGATTGTAAGTGTCTTAACAGTAGAATTTAAAATAGTTGAAACTTTGATTTTTTGTATCAAAATGTATGAAAATTTTTACAAAAACAATTAATATTGAAAGTATAGTATTTAAAATTTATTTCAAAATCTTATGAAGAAATCACAATATATTAATCAGTTTTCATGTGGACAATGTTTTTTAAAAATTAGATTGAGATTAAAGGTTCTGTAATCAATCAAATGAGTGTTTTTTTATTTATTTCATTTTTTTTATAAAATTGTATCATTTGTATCGCTATTTTAAATGTCATATTTCATTTTACATGAATATTTAAAATCTTGTTATTGTTAACATTTAGTTAATTTCATGTATTGACTGCAGATACTTTAAAATCTATTCAATAATTTCTTCATATATAATTTTGTCTATAATTCTTGGTAAATGTAACTATTAAGGGCTTTTTTAAACGTATGAAACAAAAGTTGTATAATGTGGACAACATAAATATGATCTTTATAATTTTCATCAGACAAAAAGAAACTCAGTTGAAGAGCATGAATATGAATCATTCAAACTATTTAAACTATCTAATTTGCTGATGTTTATGATTGTGAGTTTCTGAATAGCAGAATATTTTCAAAATACAATTAATATTGAAATGCTCATTTAAATGAGTTTTCTAGATCTTATAACGACATCTCAATATAACCATCAATTTACTTGGATAATGTTTTTCAGACTCATTCTGTGGATCATTTAAAATGTAACTTGTATATTTAAAATCAAATGATCATTCATTCATGAATGTGTGTGTGTGTGTGTGTGTGTGTGTGTGTGTGTGTGTGTGTGTGTGTGTGTGTGTGTGTGTGTGTCCAGCGGGTCCCTCCGTGTCTCCCTCCGTGTCTCTGCTGTCTCCCTCTTCTCTGCTGATCTCTGGAGACTCCTCCGCTCTGCTCTGCCTGCTCAGCTCTTACTCTCCACAGGGGGCGACGGTGAGCTGGACGCTGGACGGGTCAGAGGTCACCGAGGGGGTTCAGACCAGCGCAGAGAGCGAGCGGGACGGTCTCTACAGTCGCAGCAGCGTCCTGAGCCTCAGCAAAGCACGCTGGGAAGACACAAAGCACTTCGTCTGCAGAGGAACACATGCCGGAGCTGCTCACGAGGCCTCGTTCCTCAAGAGCTCCGAGTGCTGATGTTTCTCCAGTGAAGACCAGCGTATCTGAGCGTCACGTGATTTACAGCTCAATACTGAAGCAGTCTGTCAATGTGCTGCCATTGCTGTTCATTCAATAAAGCTTCATCTGAACGCAAGCGCACATTTGTGTTGGACTGCATCATTGATCAGTGTGTCGTTCCTTCAAAGTCCTGCACTAAAGTTTCAGCGGCTTTTGATTGATTGGAATTAGGGGTGGAACAATAATTACAGTGGATAGTGACAATATGTATCGTATTATTCACCCAAAATGAAAGTTTAGGAAGTTTACAGGGTTTTCATGTCACTACTACATTAAACTACTGTATATAATGTTGAATATAATGTATAATATTGAAATGGGGGAATATTTGTGGGTCCTGATAATGCCAAATGTCTGATGTTACCAGTAAAAGTGGCCGACATTATTTTAGATATATCTAGTCAGAGACATCAAGCATATTCGTCTGAAATAATTCAGTATTTTCAGCTTCAGAATCATGAATATTGTTATTCTGGTGTCTCTATTGTCCTGCATTGGGTTATCAGCACCAAGTCCAAGCCTATTCATTTACACACACAATGTTAAACCAGATTTACCATTTTGATGGAGTATGGCAATAATATGGTATTGTGAGTTCAGGATGGTGACATAAGGGTCTCGTTACACCCCTAATTGTAATAGTTGAGAACAGCTGCATTCAGCAGTAAATGTGAAATGAAGCTCTTGGGGTTTGAACATGGTCACTGGAGACGAGCTGCTCTATTCTGAGACCATCACAATCACTAAACCTGACAATGCAAATGAGATCTTCAACTGAAACGCTCTGAACTGGAACAGTTTCTCCTGTGCTTATGGATTCATTAGTCAGTTTGTTAATAAGATTTCATCTTTATGAGTTACGTGTTGCCTCATCACTTTAATTTTATTATAATATATTAATATAATAATATTGTTGCTTATTATAAGATCATATTGCTTTTCTTAGAGTGTGTGAAAGTGTGTGAGCAGCTGTGCAGTCACTGTGACTCTGACTGACGGAGGTTTTTGTAAGACTCTTTATCACTGTGTGAACACTGGACCATTGTGGTAGTGATAACTCATACAGTAATAATGTCCAGCATCTTCAGTCTGG
Source organism: Vimba vimba (assembly GCA_022828995.1). Taxonomy (NCBI): domain Eukaryota; kingdom Metazoa; phylum Chordata; class Actinopteri; order Cypriniformes; family Leuciscidae; genus Vimba; species Vimba vimba. The sequence goes on from CM040840.1 coordinate 26,299,897, forward strand.
ACTCCACTGATGGTCAGAGTGAAATCACTGTTAGATCCACTGCCACTGAATCTAGATGGAGTTCCTGACTGGAGGCGGTTTGTTCCATAAATCAGGAGTTTAGGAGTTTCTCCAGGTTTCTGTAAGTACCAGCTCAGACACTGTTTGCCATTACAACAGCACTCTGGGTATCTGCTAGTTTTACAGGTTACAGCGACTGATTGTCCAGTTTGAGAGAGCAGCTCTGAGGGAGTTTGAGTCACTGTCTCCTTCCCAACAGATTCTGACAAGAGAGAAAGATTAGAAATCACACACACTTTTACAACCTTATATCTTCACAACACACATAAAGATAACGAGTGAATAACGTTTGTAATCTTGACTGACACAAACCTCGACGTAACACTGCCAGCGTCCAGATCAATATGGTGATGAAAGTCATTTTTGTAGGTTGAAGGTTCAGTTCTAGTGAAAAACAGTTGTTGATCATGTTTGATGTTTGACAGAGTTATAAACACATGCAGAGCACTGAAGCGTGTGTCGCTCATGTAAAACACACTCTATGCAAACACTTCAGGAGTCACAGATTTAACTTTAATGTGCTTTCATAGTCTGGATGCCAGCCGAACTTCGCCCCGCCCACGACATTAGAGGTCGGGAAGTTTGGTCTGGACTTGATCCGTTGTGGAGCAATTAAGCTCGAACCAGAGCTGTTCAGACCAATCAAATTGTCAGGGCGGGCTTTATACGGTGATGGACAGATGATCAACAGTAATGTAATCATCCACGTCACCAAAGAGTGCTTGGGTTGAATATGTTTACAACAAAGATGCCGCCATCGCGTCTGTTATAGAAGATATCGACAGCGCATTCATTTTAAAAAAGGAACAGAGAACCGCGATCAAGCCATTTGTCTATCGGAAAGATGTTTTTGCCGTCCTTCCTACGGGATTCGGCAAAAGTTGAATTTATCAGCTGGCCCCGATGGTCGCTAAGAAGATGGGGCGCAATGAAAACCCTGTGGTCATTGTGGTTTCTCCGTTGCTCTGATTGGTTGTAGGTCTATCCAACTGAGTGCAGAGGCATTTTCTTTCCTGGTTCGGTTGAAACACACGCCTTAATCACAGCAGATCAGAGTCATATTCTGACTAGAACCTGAGTATGAAGTGTTTCTGGTTAGAGGACGATGAACAGCTCTATTCTGAGAGAAACACAATCGCTCCTGATGATGAAATATGAGTTTAACTCACTCACCTTCACTGTTGAGGAGGTTTGTATAATAAATCAGGAGTTTCTCCAGGTTTCTGTAATTCCTGCTGAAATAGTTTATCCTCATCTAGTTGTTCACTGTAACGGGTTTGTTCATATTCATCAGTTTATCAGGTCATGTTATCATCAACTGCCAGTTTATACCTTCCCATAATTTTGTGAATAAGTTTTCAATAAAAAAATTCAGTTAAAAGCACAAATTAAAGTTCTTATCTGGCTTGTTCTTATCCGAGGCGTCTGATTGGTGCAGAGGAGGGAGAGGCGTGTCTAAACTGAACTGATTATCAGAGCTACAATTAAAACAGCAAGCTAATATAAAACTCTTACTGTCTGCAGTATATATATGAATGAATACAGTCAATAGTAAACAAATTACATGTTAGTATGGGATATGTGACAGACTGACTGTGACCCAGGACTTTTATTTTGAAGGGATTGAGCACGGGTATGTGCACACAACAAACTGTTTCCACCATTACACAGAAAAGTACACCAAAAACACTTTATACAATAAGGGTTTATTTAATTTAATTCAGTTATCAAGTTAACTTCATGCATTTCAAATAGCTACACATACCTTCTGGTGTACTCCTCACTCTCCAAACCAGTACACAAGGAAAGTAGCCATGTTTAAACTAGCATGTGCTTATGGAAGATTACTCCATCTGGTTCTGGCCTCATGGGGGAGGGAGGGAACCTAGTATGTAAGTTTTCTTCTTATGTTTTGTCTTTATTGTTTTGAGCCCTTTATATGGTACTAGAAATAAATTATGTATGGTTTAGAGTTGATATGTCATGACAGTTAGTTTGTTTATGTCTTGTCACCACTTTGTAATTTATAGGTTTCTCCCTAAAATGTTTTTTTCCCAAAAATAGGAGGAGCTAAGGCCTATTAAAGAGCTAGCCATTTTAGGGGAGAAAGCGGGTGTGGAGAGGTTGAATCTTGTTTGTATTTGTGGGCCTGTACATCAGCATAGCCAACTTACATTTGTGTGTTGTCAACAATTTTGATTTATTTTCTTTGGTATTATAATTTTGATAATCTGTTTTTTCTATTACTTCACTATTGCCATTGGATATTAATATTTTTTGCACCTTTGGAATTAAAACCACTCTGGCTATTTCTGCCTTAGTCACGTCATTTACACCTCTGGCCGCTGGTACAGGATACTCAAATGAAATAACCATGGAGTATTATGAAAATTAACATCTATTATTAATAAAATGGGGTAAGTAGGGCAAACTGAAATCACTCAGATCTCAAATGTGTCACTGATCTATAAGAGCACAAAATCTCTTTCTGAACTCTATAATTATTAAGAGTGTCAGATTAATTTAGATGGTTTTATTTCAGATGCAAGTGTGACGATGTTATTTCAGATCCTCCTTTGAGCAGCTGCAGTTTCAGTTCAGTCACTGTGACTCTGACTGACGGAGGTTTTTGTACGACTCTTTATCACTGTGTGAATGTATAAACACAATTATTATCAGAATTTGTTCTGCAATGTAAACTCGTACAGTAATAATGTCCAGCATCTTCAGTCTGGACTCCACTGATGGTCAGAGTGAAATCACTGTTAGATCCACTGCCACTGAATCTAGATGGAGTTCCTGACTGGAGGTGGCTGGTCCAATAAATCAGGAGTTTAGGAGCTTCTCCAGGTTTCTGTAAGTACCAGGCTAAACATTCATCCCCACTACTCCATCTCTCCACATCTCTGCTGGTTTTACATTTGATATTGACAGTTCCTCCTGGTTGTTCTGCTGTTATTGAGGGACTCTGAGTGACGGTGATCTGTCCTCTACACTCTGAAACACAACAAGAAGAAAATACACTCAAAACTTTGACAATATACTTGAAGAAATGAATTAATATCAAACGTGTGCTCCACAAACCTTGAGCAAACGCTGTGAGAGTCCAGATGAAGATGATGATGGTCATGTTGATGAAGATTGTTGTGTGTGTCAGTGATGAAGTGTTAAACTCACAGCACTAACACTCTCACACACTGAAGATCTGATCAATATGCAAACACACTCCACATCATTTACCTGAAGACAGACACTTTTTAACAGACACAAAACACAATCACTGAAGTGAGAACAGAGTAAAAATGAATGTTTTTCATAATATTTGATCTTCTACAATAGCCAAACTGTTAAAAATTAAAGAATTCAATTTAGTTCTGAATACATCTACAAGACCAACTTCAGTATATGAACCTGAATATCTGCTGTGAGAATATTTTTACTGTAGTTGGAGTGAAACGTCGCTGTTAATCCACAAATTTTACTCCAAATCCATGTGTGTTCCTGCAGTTTATGAACAGACATGAGGATCATCACACACTTTGTTTAATGTGTCCTTCATCCAAACTTCCTCCTGTTCCTCGACGAGGTGTGAACTGTGTCTATAACTCTAGTCAAAGCAAACTCCTGTTGTAAGTTGATTCTCCACATTGAGGATGTTTTGTCTTGGTCTGAGGAGGAAAATGCCTCAAGAGGCTCGGGTGATTCTGTACACTGTTAAAAAAATCTGTAGAAATTACAGTATTATTGGCAGCTACTTGCCAGTAACTTACTGTAGATTTAAATTGACGTTATTTACTGGCAACAGTTTGTTCAAAGTTAAATGAACATTAAACATTAACAAGTCTTTATCTTTATAGATATATATTTTTTTATGTGATCTTAAGGAATATTTATTATTGAAGTGTATGTATTTGTTCATTTTATTTTTATTTTGGATGTGGTTGAATGTACAAGGTACCTTAGTCATCTGTAGCTTGCCTGACCATCTTTATCAGACTACAACGAGGACCACAATGGAAATAAGTTTTTAACTTTCTTGTGTTATCCTCGACAGTTCTGATTAATGTATAATGTCACTGTGATGACTTCATGTTATGCATTTATTTTTTTACTGTCTAATAAATCAAATCAAATCAAATTTACAGAATAAAACTAAAATAACAGCCTCATGCAAAGCATTCTGGGAACCAAAATCTCAAGGAAAAAAACAGAAAAAGGTTGATGAAGATTTCTGGTTCCCAGAATGCTTTGCATTAGGTTGTTATTTTATAGTTTTATTCTGTAAAGACAAGGACTTGTTAATGTTTAATGTTCATTTAACTTTGAGCAAACTGTTGTCAGTAAATAACATCGATTTAAATCTACAGTAAGTTACTGGCAAACAGCTGCAAAACTACAGCAAATTTTTTACAGTGTAGCCAAGATCGGCCCGTGATGCTGAACGTCCTCAAGACACTCGGCATCATGTATTTTTCTAATGTCAGGTTTATGCATCTTTTACTCTTTATCGCTGAGCATTTGATGTTTTGTATTGATTATCTTTTAATTGATTATGTAATTGGCATGACACATTTACCTGACTAATAATTAATTGTTACATTTGGATTTATTCTGATTTACTCTGAAATGATTAACTCTGGTAGATTACATTAAGTCCATAACACCAACTCTACACTCAGGTTAGTAACGGACTGACATCAGCCGAGGAGGAGCAGAGGAGCTCGCCGACTGAAGTTTCAGAGATCCGACTAACACATCGTAGTCAATGTATAGACTAATCTAAACAGGGTGAGCATTATTCTAACTAAGTGTACGTGTGAAACCACGGCATAATTATACAAAGTTCCCATTAGAAGTAGTTAAGTTAGTCAGCTTAGTCCTATGGTAATGATTGTGGCCTCGGGTTAGATATAATCTTACATTAATTAAGTGTGTTCAGATCTATGGGGACTAAATAACTGATTAAACTGATCAAGCCCAGATTTAAGATGCCGGTAATTCAATTTAGAAAGAAGAATATATAAAATCATAAATGCAGAAAAAAAATGGTGGAGGATTGAAAAATATCCACTGAAGTGAAAATCAAAAGTGACTGAATTTCTAGATGAAGGATGTAATAGGAAACAGGGAGACAAATATGAATTCTGAAAAATCACAATCATAAAGGTGAAAAACTGATGAAGCTCAATAAAGTGATGTTCAATAAGATCATATTGAGTCGTTTCTTCATTCGTTGTGTGTGTGTGTGTGTGTGTGTGTGTGTGTAAGTGTGTGAGCAGCTGCAGTTTCAGTTCAGTCACTGTGACTCTGACTGACAGAGGTTTTTGTACGACTCTTTATCACTGTGTGAACACATATTTACTGTTGATGTAGTGGCGACTCAGACAGTAATAATGTCCAGCATCTTCAGTCTGGACTCCACTGATGGTCAGAGTGAAATCACTGTTAGATCCACTGCCACTGAATCTAGATGGAGTTCCTGACTGGAGGCGGTTTGTAAAATAAATCAGGAGTTTAGGAGCTTCTCCAGGTTTCTGTAAGTACCAGCTAATAAGGGGTTTTCCATCACCATAACAGCACTCTGGATCACTGCTAGTTTTACAGGTTACAGTGACTGATTGTCCAGTTTCATAGAGCCGCTCTGAGGGAGTTTGAGTCACTGTCTCCTGCCCAACAGATTCTGACAAGAGAGAAAGATTAGAAATCACACACACTTTTACAACCTTATATCTTCACAACACACATAAAGATAACGAGTGAATAACGCTTGTAATCTTGACTGACACAAACCTCGACATAACACTGCCAGCGTCCAGATCAATATGGTGATGAAAGTCATTTTTGTAGGTTGAAGGTTCAGTTCTAGTGAAAAACAGTTGTTGATCATGTTTGATGTTTGACAGAGTTATAAACACATGCAGAGCACTGAAGCGTGTGTCGCTCATGTAAAACACACTCTATGCAAACGCTTCAGGAGTCACAGATTTAAGTTTAATGTGCTTTCATAGCCTAGATGCCAGCCGAACTTAGCCCCGCCCACGACATTTGAGGTCGGGAAGTTTGGTCTGGGGTACGTTCAAGTAGTGATGGGGACGAGACCGCCCATGCCGAGTCCGAGTCAAGACCGAGTCTTTGAGGAAGCAAGTCCTAGTCGAGACCGAGTCCTTTAGGAGTCGAGACCAAGACCATAAAAACATGTCAGTTTTCATATTCATGATTTAATATCACCCCAGTTAATAATCAACAGTTAGGCCTACAGACTAAGCTAGATAGATACTCACCGGCAGCAGAGCCATAGAGATAAATAAACGCCTCTGACGGCAGTATCTATGCATTGCACAATGGGATGTCATTTTCAAATAATGCCCGTCAACATTGCATTTTATTATTATTGTTATTATGTGTTGTGTGGTTTTTATATATGAACATAAAAAAATGCGTTGGTCTCGAGGACTCAGTCTGAAATTACGAGTCCTTCTCCTCCCCACTGTGGTCCGAGACCGAGTCAAGACCGAGTCTTTGAAGGAACAAGTCCGAGACGAGTCTAATGCCGGGCGTACACCAAAGGATTTTCACAGTCCCAGACTAAAGACCGGCATTTTTTAGGAATCTTACTGGAGTCTCGGCGCGCTCCCGTCGTCTCGATCGCTAAATGTGAGGTGATAATCTGCAGTCGGCGACCCGATTTATGCCCGTCTTTCTCTAGTCTTTCATATCAAACATGTTTGATATTATCGCAAGTCTTAGCGTAGTCATAGTGACGTAAAACAATCAACAACCAATAAATTCGCTACCCTTGCTGTGAGTATTGTCCATACTCTGTATTCTATAGTAGGTATCTTTTCTTGTATTATGTACCCTCGAATATTCACTGTGAAACACTTGTTCATAATTTCAACACAGCATTTAAAATTATACCCTTTCAAGATATTTAGTTCAAACTATTGTTCTCATCATATAATGATATAGATTCATGCCCCATATACAGTTATGTGAAAAAGTTAGGTCATCCCATTAAATAGTCAACTCTTTATTAAGAAATGTTCACATAACAATGTCTAATTTGATTTTTTTTTTTTCATTCCTGGAAAAGAAAGCGATTTATTGTAATTCAACAATATAAACTACATATTTTTACTCATCAAACTAAAAATATGCATAAAAATGCCTATTTTAATGGAGGAAAAAATTAGGACCCCTAATAACTAGTGATGTTGTTGAAATTACTTCAGTGAGGTAAAATTGTGGAATGGCTGATGTCAAAGTCCTTTGATATCTTTTTAAATCCTTTTCCACACTCATAAGCAGCGTGGGGGAAATATATGGGGGTTATGTACCCTCAAATTTATTATTTGTCCTAATTTATTCCTCCTCAAAAATTGCATTCTTTTAAAATTACATTTCACAGAGAGTCTTAAAAAGGCCTTCCTTATTTTTAAATAGTTTAGTTAAATCACTGGGTCCTTCAGTATTGTTCAAATTGTTATTACATGTCCATATGTTGAAAAATAGACAGGCTTTCGTGGTGTCCTATTTTTTTCACATGACTGTATGGTTGCCTTTATATAATTTAATAATAATGATAATTTATTATTAATATTATTATTATTTTAATTATTATTTAATGATGATAATCACATAATTTGGACAGTGACTCCCACCCCCTGCAGAACACCATCACTGCACTGAGCAGCTCCTTTAGCGATAGACTCCTTCACCCCAAATGTGTGAAGGAGAGATCTTATCTGATATACCACCACTGTAGGCCTACCTTCAGAAATATTTTGGATCATGCAACATAATGTGATACATTATGATATCTAACTTTAGCTGCTTCTCCTCCATTTTTGTTAAATCACTGCTGAGCATGATAGGAGGAATTTGGTGGGAATAAAAAGCTAAAATAATCTAGTTGTAGTCTTGTAAATAGTGTCACTACAAGATTCAATGTTTGTAAAATCTTTAGTCTGAGACTAAAAACTGTGAACCCCAAGTCTTTAGATGTGAGCTGATAATCTTATAAAGTCTTTTCTAAATCTTTTCAAAGTCTTTAGGTGTACAGAAAGCATAAGAAAGCAGAAATCGGTCTCGAGACCGGACTCGAGTACTACATCACTACGTTCAAGTTCATAACGGTGCGCAACGTTTTTCTATGGTTTCCGGGTTGAACGTCATGTTTCCTGTGCAACGGGGTTTGAGATACGTTTTCTCTTGTTTGGTGGGTGTGTCAGAACTGCAGTCCAATCAGCAGCAACATGTATATAAAGCACGCGGTATTAAAGTGAACTCGCACAATGGGTTCAAGGAAAGTAATTTATAAATGTGTTCGATGTAGCTCGGTATACACAACAACTGAGGATATTAGAAGACATGTTTGTCGTAAGTTTTATTGTAAAAATATAGGATATCAACATAATGTAGTTGTTTATATTTTTAGCTTCATTGCAAGTATATGACATTTGGTATAGAAATAAACAATGGTAGGCTAATTAAGTGCTTTTCCTAAAAATGAGAAAGAAAATACAGGGTATTAAAACAGTATGAACTACAAATAAAGTCAGTATGTGAGGCTAAATAGATGTGTTTTAGTCTGAATTAGGTAAGATGTGTGCTTCCATTTCAGTTTCAGCAATCCCTTCACTCGATTGGGATGTTCTCTTTTGTTCTGGGTGGCAAGTGCAGTAACTGTAACATCGGGCATATTTTGTAGTATTTCACATTATTTCACAGTATTTTGTAAATATTCACATATTTATACCGACTTCATCAGGCTCCGAAAATTCTTCACAAAGAACACAAAGAATGGCCTTCTCAGCTGCCATAGTTGCAACTCTTGCGTCATCAGAACAGTGTGTTCAACGCATCACCGTTTCTGTTTAAAAAACGTTGTGCAACGTTTTGTCGGGGTTGAACGCAGCCCTGGACTTGATCCATTGTGGTAGCCTGGGAAAACCCAGACAAACTTCCGGCAAATTTAGATTTGCTCTGCAAGTAGTCTGGCAAAGAGCTCATTCAAGCCGATTTCTAAACCGTCCAAATCGCGGCACCAATCAGAAACGTTGAGGCGGGCTTTACACGATGACGATCGCTCTGATTGGTTTTAGGTCTATCCAATTGCGCCCAGAGGCATTTGAGCGACGTTTGTTGGTGAAGCGCACCAACTTTTAAATGCATTATTATATTCAAATTGCAAACACATGAGGACAGTCTCCATGAAAGACCCACTGGCAGATGAACGTGCTACTACATTTCTCTCCGAAACGGTAGGAAATTAAATTAGATTTAATAGAGGATTTTAACTGTGACAAGATGATTGACAGGGCAGTTTACGTGCGACAGATCCGTCCGATAAAGATGACGAAGTAGTATGTCCCAAAGCTTGCCTACTTTTTTGCTACACATTCAAAAGTAAATACCTTTTCTCAGAGTGCGAATTACCCCACCATAATTGGGGGGTACTGCTCCTTCACTTCTTCTATGACCATCATGGTCCACTACTATATCAATCCCCACCGTGATCGCCAAGTGCAACATGTGTTGTGCAACACACATACAAGGTCTAAACATGCGACAAACTGATAATCAGTAGGCTACAGAATATCTCATTGTTATTATATATCCAAAAGAGAACTGTTTTGATCAACTCCAAAAAGTTAGAAGTTAAGTGCACTGAAATACCATTCTAGTTACTAGTAAAAGTAATACCTTTACAAGAAGCCTATTGCCTATTTCATGAAATATTGATTTGGTTTATTTTTAGATTTCATAAGACCTGGAGGTAAGACCCAACCCTCTCATATACTGTATAAACAGAAACCAATTTTCCATTATAGTCTATTGTAGTCAGTGTCAAATCAACACAATTACTTGGAGATATGTGAAACCTGAGCAATCTTTAATGTGATTAACCTCCTGCTGCCTGCTCAATGTCTTGTGCAATGTCGTCCTCCAGCCATCTATCAACTGCCTGCTGTATGTCCTGCACTCTGCCCTCATCCTGTCGTCTCCCTGCGGCCTGCTCACGGCTTTCATCCTGTGCCTCTCCTGTCTGCTGGGCACCCCTTTCCTTAACACATATTCAGTGTATAAAACCTAACCGCACCTACACTTTTAACGTAATTGTTTGTAGATCTTAGTCTTTGTGAATATAAAATCAAATCCTAGTTTCATTAAGATAGTATTAGGGCTCTCAGATGAAAATTTATCGAACTAAAAATATGAAATAATAGAATGTAAAAACAATACTAACCAATTAAAAACAAATTCAAATACTAGCATGTACTATTTAGCCTAGGCTACTTGGCTCTTTTTATGTTTCCACAGGTTTAACTGATGTTATGTAGGCTTAGCTACATCAGACCCTATTGTGCATAATATAAAAACAACATGGATCTGTGCCAAACTAATTTCAAAAGGGCACAATCATTTATTCAAGATAAAATGAGAATGGACACCTAGGCTATGGAGTTCATCTCTTTGGAAATGACAATCGATTTTACCTCACCACAATGTAAAGCTTGATTTAAATAGAGAATTATCTTGCTACCTAACCTTGCTAACTAACCTTGTTAACTACTAACCTTGGCAACTAACCAAGGTCCACTTTGCTAGCCTCAGTGGGTAAGTAGCAGGTAAGTAGCCGGTAATTCAATGTATGAAGACGTGACATGAGCTATGAAAGAACAAAACATGTTAATAAATGAAGGTTGTAAAATCAACAAGCTAGACGTCTGCTAGCAACTTACATTTACCCATGCACGTCAGCAGCAAACCGAATTTAGCCTACTGGAGGAATTTCCCTAGCATTTTGTCATTCAACGTTGACACTTGCTTAAGAAGTTGAAGTCGTTCTCTATCTCCGTTGCTTCTAGCCACGGTGGAGTTTTCAATAAAAAAAATTCAGTTAAAAGCACAAAAAAGTTCTTATCTGGCTCGTTCTTATCAGAGGCGTCTGATTGGTGGAGAGGAGGGAGAGGCGTGTCTAAACTGAACTGATTATCAGAGCTACAATTAAAACAGCAAGCTAATATAAAACTCTTACTGTCTGCAGTATATATATGAATGAATACAGTCAATAGTAAACAAATTACATGTTAGTATGGGATATGTGACAGACTGACTGTGACCCAGGACTTTTATTTTGAAGGGATTGAGCACGGGTATGTGCACACAACAAACTGTTTCCACCATTACACAGAAAAGTACACCAAAAACACTTTATACAATAAGGGCTTATTTCATTTAATTCAGTTTCCAACTTAACTTCATGCATTTCTAATAGCTACACATACCTTCTGGTGTACTCCTCACTTGCCAAACCAGTACACAAGGAAAGTAGTCATGCTTAAACTAGCATGTGCTTATGGAAGATTACTCCATCTGGTTCTGGCCTCATGGGGGAGGGAGGGAACCTAGTATGTAAGTTTTCTTCTTATGTTTTGTCTTTATTGTTTTGAGCCCTGTATATGGTACTAGAAATAAATTATGTATGGTTTAGAGTTGTCACCTCTTTGTAATTTATAGGTTTCTCCCTAAAATGTTTTTTTCCCAAAAATAGGAGGAGCTAAGGCCTATAAAAGAGGTAGCCATTTTATGGGAGAAAGCGGGTGTGGAGAGGTTGAATCTTGTTTGTATTTGTGGGCCTGTACATCAGCATAGCTAACTTACATTCATGTATTGTCAACAATTTTGATTTATTTTCTATGGTATTATAATTTTTGATAATCTGTTTTTTCTATTACTTCACTATTGCCATTGGATATTGATATTTTTTGCACCTTTGGAATTAAAACCACTCTGGACTGTGTTATTTCTGCCTTTGTCACGTCATTTACACCTCTGGCCGCTGGTACAGGATACTCAAATGTAATATCCATGGAGTATTATGAAAATTAAGATCTATTATTAATAAAATGGGGCAACTGGGCAAACTGAAATCACTCAGATCTCAAATGTGTCACTGATCTATAAGAGCACAAAATCTCTTTCTGAACTCTATAATTATTAAGAGTGTCAGATTAATTTAGATGGTTTTATTTCAGATCCTCCTTTGAGCAGCTGCAGTTTCAGTTCAGTCACTGTGACTCTGACTGACGGAGGTTTTTGTACGACTCTTTATCACTGTGTGAACATATTTACACTGTTGATGTAGTGGAAACTCTGACAGTAATAATGTCCAGCATCTTCAGTCTGGACTCCACTGATGGTCAGAGTGAAATCACTGTTAGATCCACTGCCACTGAATCTAGATGGAGTTCCTGACTGGAGGGTGTTTGCTTTATAAATCAGGAGTTTAGGAGCTTCTCCAGGTTTCTGTAAGTACCAGGATAGAGGCTGATAACCCCAACCCTGGTAGACTTCAGGACTGGTTTTACAGGATATAGTAAATGTGTCTCTTAGTTGAACAGATTTCACTGCAGGCGTCTGAGTGACTGTCGGTTCACCGACTGATTCTACATCAAGAAGAATAAATAAACATTCAGAATTACATATTCGGGTAATATTTCAAGCACTGTTAATCAGTTAAAATAGTGCAGTATAACTTCATATTTCCTCACCTGTGAAACAGCTGGAGAACATCCAGATGAAGATGAAGATGATGAAGCTCATGGTTGCTGTTGGTTTAGATTCTCAGTGTTCAAACTCAGAGTTATAAATCCTCCTGAAGCGCACACACACACACACACACACACACACACACGATGTGCTGCGATGCAAATCATCTCTATGTAAATCTGTGTAAGGATTCCAACACATGATGCTCATAAATCATAACAGTGTTTAGGAGATTTTTTCAATGTTACGAGTCATAAACATTTATTCATGTGTCTGAAGCTTCAGGCTTTCTGATGATTCAAATGACAGAGTTGCTACACTAGTATGGCCCTGTCCCAAATGGCACACTCCGGACTTGTGGACTTCCTCAGAGTCCACACTTTGGTGACGTCATGTAGTGCAGACTTATAGGGCCCTTGGCGCAAGTCCACATTGAGAGGTATTTTTGGGACAGACTTGATCGGCACGCCGGAAATAACGGCCTGGTTGTTGGTGGACAGGAGAAATCACATTTTTGCGCTCCGACGTCTTATCTGCATGTCAACTACACAGCCTAATTTTACAGTTCTATATTTTGATATTGTGCATATCACCTGGGCATTAGACAATAGATATATCATGCTTAATTAAATGATGTATACAGTTGTACATAATAATACATAATGTTTCATTTGAACTAAGATTACAATTTTTAAACATAATGAAAATGTACATGCGTTTCGGATGAATTTAAAGGTTACAATATTCATACTATGTTTACATATGACTCAGTAAAGCCCTGACATTCGGTTCTATTTATTTAATGAATCATAATGTGATTGTATTATTAAACGCGCTATTATTACGTTTGAGACATCAACCACTGGCCGATGACCATAATGTTTGTATAAACTGTAGGTAACTGGTAAAATGTACATCTAGGTCATAAAAACCGTAATATTTTCTTCTCAGCCATGTCAACAATTATCCGTGAGTGAAATCTCCTCCCATCTGTTGTCTGATTGGCCTTTCGCAAGGATTCCTGGGTAGTTAAAGTGCGTGGAGCCTGCTTCTATGCGGGCTTCGCGGAAAACCGCTTCAAGGGTACAAAGGGGAAAATGCTGAATGGGACGGCCTACGGACTCGTAGACTCAGCGAGCACGCACAATTCAAGTCCACGAGACCGAAAGTCTGCATGAAGTGCACCATTTGGGACAGGGCCTATGTCACTGTGAACTTCATTACAGGTCAAAGGTCATTCCAGAGGTCACAGGTCATCAGAATGTATTAAAATTGCTATAATCATTAACAATGCTTTGAGATGAGTGAGAGAGTCAGTAGTTTTGATAGAACAGGTATGATGAGTGATATCTTTATTATTATCTTGATAAACTTCGAGGGAAAGATAAAGCTGCTCGAAAAAGCTCAGAAACATATGGTGGCAGTTTTTTTTTTTGATTTGATATTAATATACAGACTTTTCTCTGATTCTGAGCATATTAGAGTCAAACTCGTCTGTCACAGGACTGATCATAATAGAGATGATTTCAGTCATAAGTCAGTTTTGAGCATATGTGTAGTTCCTGTGTGTGTGTGTGTGTGTGTGTGTGTGTGTGTGTGTGTGTGTGTGTGTGTGTGTGTGTGTGTGTGTGTGTGTGTGTGTGTGTGTGTGTGTGTGTGTGAAAGTGTTTGAGCAGCTGCAGTTTCAGTTCAGTCACTGTGACTCTGACTGACGGAGGTTTTTGTACGACTCTTTATCACTGTGTGAACACCCAGTTACTGTTGATGTAATGTTCACTCAGACAGTAATAATGTCCAGCATCTTCAGTCTGGACTCCACTGATGGTCAGAGTGAAATCTGTTCCATAATATTTTCCATTGCCAGTGAATCTAGATGGAGTTCCTGACTGTCGTGAATTAATTAAATAAATGAGAAGTTTAGGAGTTTCTCCAGGTTTCTGCAGATACCAGGAGAGACAGTCGCCACAACCATGAGTACGATGTCCAATTTCTCTGTTAGTTTGACAGTTTATAGAAACTGTTCCTCCTTGAACGGCTGCTTCTGAGGGACTCTGAGTCACAGAAACCTGGCCTGTAATTTCTGTGAATGACATTTCATTAGATCATTATTACAACAATTATTAAAGTCAAAGTATCCAGTACAAAATCTAGACTGAACATCAAAAGCATGAATATAAATCACATCTTGAGTTATTAACAGAGTAAATGAACCTTGAACAGAAAGAATGAGAGTCCAGATACAGACGCTGATGATCATCATTCTTCTTATCGGTGGTTTACTTTCAGTCTGAGTGAAGAAAAGCTGTCAGTGATGAAGTGTTAAACTCACAGCACTATAAACACTCTCACACACTGAAGATCTGATCAATATGCAAACACACTCCACATCATTTCCCTGAAGACAGAAGAAACACTCACATTATGTTTGTGCAACAGCTTTGTATAGATGTTTATTTACTTGTTGCATTATTTTGGGCTGAGCTAAAACACAATAATGAGTGATTTGATGAAGACAGTAAATGTTCTTGATTGACTGTAATAGTGGAGAACAGCTGCGTTCAGCCGAGAGACGGAGGAGAGAAACGCCTGTTGTTTGAGCGTCGGTAACTCAGTGCTTGTTTGTTCTTTATCTCTCAAAATTTGAGACATGGTTTCCACATTTGTCTGCAGATTATGTGAGTTATTGTCAAACACAAAGAGGTCGTTGTTGAGACATAACCCTGTCCTGTTGTAACTCAGGCTGGGGATCGATGGAACAATGAGAGATAATTTGTTGAAATAAGATCCACACAATCTAAATGTGTGCAAGAATGTTTTTGAAGAACAAAGAATATTCAGTTTTGAATAAAGTCAACAATTTTAAGTAACAAAAAATGTATTGTATTTTTTAAGGACTTCAAATTTAGCACAAAAACAACTGCTGTGTGTGTGATCATGTGTGTGTGTTCTCAATTCCTGTCACACAACAGTTCAGTCTCTAGCTATGTTGCCATCCTCCTATTTTATGTGAATTTTGGGATTGACTATCACATAAACAAAACGTCAGATGGAAATGCCGAGATGAACATAAATCCTAAAAATATGCAGAAAAATCGTATGAGCTCGACTGAGGTGATCATGTTTTTATCTGATAAGAAGACATGCACATAAACTATAATGGAAACATATTCATGAATCCCTCAATGCGCAACAAAAAACTCGCATGATTTTGTCTTAACAGGGAATGTGATTGATAACTGGAATCATCTTAAGGGTTTGGTTGTAATATTTTTAATGAACTGTTAAACTATCCTCACCGCAAACAGCCGTAACATAGCTAACTGATTTAGCATGTGGGTTTGAAGTTAGCATGAGTGTAAAGCATCAAATTAAACTAGAGAAATATCTACTTTAGATAATGCAAGTCAAATGTATCTACAATACAATGATTGTTCGGAAAAAAATATTCTTGATAACAATTTCCTTCTGAAAATATGTTTTTGGTCATAAAACGTACACTCTCAGAAAAAAAGGTACAAAAGCTGTCACTGTGGCAGTACCTTTTCAAAAGGTAGACCTTTGTACCTAAAGAGTGCATATTAGTCCCTCAAAGGTACATAATGGTACCAAAAGTGTACATATTAGTTCCAAAAGTGTACATATTAATTCCAAAAGTGTACATATTAGTACCTAAATGGTACATATTAGAACCCTTTTGAAGGGTACTGTCCCAGTGACAGCTTTTGTACATTTTTTTCTGAGAGTGTACAATGTTGATCGAAGTCACATGACACTTCTCCTGTGAGGTGATGCGGTGTGTGATATTGATGACATCACCATAGCTGACGTGTCAAACTGACCCAGTGTTACAACACCGGTCTCCCCTAAATGTGAAATGAAGCTCTTGGGGTTTGAACATGATCTGCTCTATTCTGAGACCATCACAATCACTAAACCTGACAATGCAAATGAGATTTTCACCTCAAACTCACAGTTTCACTCTTTTACTGGTTCAACGCTCTGAACTGGAGCAGTTTCACTTCTGCTGATGGAGGGATGAGACCGTTATGAAGTTTGAGTGGTAGATTATATGACTTGTATGACTTATATAACGTAATGAGACTCTTCACTGGTAGATCACGTGTGACTGGACTAGAGGAGTAAATGTAGATGTTGATCTGATCAATTCACGATTCATAGGTTTTTGATTATTTTCAAGAAAGATTTCTTTCTTATTCACAGTGCAATGCGTCTATAAAATACCTAGGAAAGATATTCCATATTTCATAATTTCAGTAAACTATCCACATATTAAAATAATAGCTGATACATTCAAAGTCTCATATTCAAATAAAATAAAATCATATATCCTTAAATGTCTCTGATCGCCCATAAACACTGATCTCAGTAAAACTGCAGTATTTTATCTTGTAAAAATAACAGTGAAGTTTCCACACAATGAAGCGCTTTATTTCAGTGTTGAGCAATAACATCTTTATGAATGTTTTAAGTGTGTGTGACTCGAGACTGAAGTGTTGCTGTGAGAGATCTGTCTTCTGCTCATGTGAGACTCAGACGCATCGCTGGATTCATAATTAATGCGTCCAGAAAACAGTGAATGGTCACAGACAGACTGATTGTGGGACGGTGGAGCGTCTGATCATGTTAAATACGGTTTCTCTCTTTCACTGAATCAGTTCATCTGTGACTCTTGTACATGATGATCTAAACAGCGGCTTTATGGAAGATGATTAATAAACTATTCAAGCAACAACATGTTTATGATTCACTTTACAGTATGAGTGTATGATTAAGAAGAAAAAATAATAATGTTTTATAAAAATATATGAACAACTATATGAGAATAAATAAACCAACAATTATCTGAAAAAATATGATCAAAATAATTTCTTATTATCTTCAGTAATATTAATGAAGTGCTGAAAAATTTATATTAAGTTCATTTTTGTGTTTCTTCACTGATGTGTGTGTGTGTGTGTGTGTGAGAGAGTGTGTGTGAGAGAGTGTTTGAGCAGCTGCAGTTTCAGTTCAGTCACTGTGACTCTGACTGACGGAGGTTTTTGTACGACTCTTTATCACTGTGTGAATGCATAATCACCCTCACAATAACTATAAGAATTTGTTCTGCAGTGATAACTCTGACAGTAATAATGTCCAGCATCTTCAGTCTGGACTCCACTGATGGTCAGAGTGAAATCACTGTTAGATCCACTGCCACTGAATCTAGATGGAGTTCCTGACTGGAGGCGGTTTGTGTAATAAATCAGGAGTTTAGGAGCTTCTCCAGGTTTCTGTAAGTACCAGCTGAATAAGTACACACTCCCAACACTGTACACATCTCTGCTGGTTTTACATTTGATATTCACAGTTCCTCCTGGTTGTTCTGCTGTTATTGAGGGACTCTGAGTGACGGTGATCTGTCCTCTACACTCTGAAACACAACAAGAAGAAAATACACTCAAAACTTTGACAATATACTTGAAGAAATGAATTAATATCAAACTTGTGCTCCACAAACCTTGAGCAAACGCTGTGAGAGTCCAGATGAAGATGATGATGAAGGTCATGTTGATGAAGATTGTTGTGTGTGTCAGTGATGAAGTGTTAAACTCACAGCACTATAAACACTCTCACACACTGAAGATCTGATCAATATGCAAACACACTCCACATCATTTCCCTGAAGACAGAAGAAACACTGTTTTGTCTTTTAGTGTCTTTGCTAATAAACTTCTGTGGATCATTTTCAGAAACAGAAACTCATGATTTACTTCGTTATTTTGGGTCGATCTTCTCACTCTAAACACTGTTTTAATGATCAGTTTCATTCAGACTTTGATGCTGAGAGAATTTAATACCTGAGCTGCAGATTTATATCATCCATGATACTGTATAACAGGTCAAAGGTCATCCAATAGAGAATGACCATCTAAATCTGGCTGAAGATTTCATTATAAAGCAGGTCAATAGAATTAGCAGAGTTTAAATCACATGTGTTTGTAAATGTGATGAATGTATTTCGGGACTGATTATGAAACAAAGGATTTCAGCCTTCATTCAATATCAAGTATTTATTTTTAAAATGAATTCTTTGGACTATTTTTTAGATGAAGATTTTGTGGCTCTTTTTCAATCAGTCATGGTTGATGTTGAGAAGATCTGCAGTTGAGTCTCATATCAGTGTGTGTGTGTGTGTGTGTGTCGTCCGTCTCTTTCTCTGCTGGAGTGTGTGTTTGTTTGAGTGTGACGGAGGTTTTTGTACGACTCTTTCAATAGAATGAAACACTGTGGTTCACTTTCGGTGGAGGAACTGAACTGGTGATCAGAAGTAAGTCTTTCTTCAATAACTTAATAAAAACATATGATGTGTGTGTTTAAAAGCAGGTTTAAGGTTATTTAAGAACATTTGGCAACAGTATTCGTAATTAAGGTTATATTACAAAAATATAT
This sequence comes from Vimba vimba, assembly GCA_022828995.1. Lineage (NCBI taxonomy): Eukaryota > Metazoa > Chordata > Actinopteri > Cypriniformes > Leuciscidae > Vimba > Vimba vimba. The sequence goes on from CM040840.1 coordinate 26,318,962, forward strand.
TATTGATAACCTTTACTTATATTTCACATTTTATTCACAAATTTCAATTGTATAGTAAAATTCCATCAAACTGAAATGAATAATCCTTGTAATCGTAATTGTAAATGTAATCTTTACATATTATTAATATTAAGAATTTTAAATCAGTTTAAAAAAAAACATTTGAATTTTTTTATATTTATAAATACGAATCACATAAACTATTTTAATACACTTTTAAAATGATTAATTAATTGTATAAATAATATGTAAGGATTATTCTATTCAATTTAATAGAATTGTACTGAAATTTGTGAATCTTAAAAAGGCTTAATGTTTTTGAGTGTATAACGTTTATTTTATAACAATGTTTATATTAGCCTAATATTTTCAAAATACAAACTATTATATTGACATAATACATTAGTTTACTAAATCTTATAATAAATAATCCCAATAAAATGATCAATTTACAATAGATGGAGATGTTTAAACATTTTACTTAATTCAGAAAAGAACAAATTAGAGAACTGGGGCCGTATTCACAAAGAATTTTAAGGCTAAAAGTAGCTCTTAACTGGCAAATTTAGGAGCAACTCCTAAAAATAATGGGCGTGTCACTCGTAACTTTAGGACTCCTAATTATTTTCACTAAGAGTAATTCACGAAGCATTTTAGCCCTAAAAGTAGCACCTAAGTCTGGGACAGCTTAAAAGAAGTCGAGAGGACTCCTAACTCACTAAGACCTATTCACAAACCGCTTTTAGTGGCATTTCACGTCGCGATGTTTTGAAATGCGTATGCGGCGGCTACAGGAGCTTCCAATCGCGAGGGAACAATTTTGCATTGTAGGCATAACTAGGGATGCAATAACGCCACCAACAACAACCGAAACTAGGCTACTCATTGCATGTAAACTATTTGTAACGTTTCATTGTGAATCAAATTAAAATGTTCTTCTCTTTGCAAACGTAGGCAGAGGCATATAGTGACAGATTAATTCAATAATGTTGCAAAGATATTGCATCAATCCATATGTTTCATTAGGCTACTAGGCTATTTGTTTTGCCTTACTCTTTATTCATTTAGGCTATTTATTCAGTTATTCATCATCTTCCGTCCTTCGCACTACTTGTGTAGCGCACGCATTCTCAGACCTGTCACCTGTCACTCATCATCGAAGGGGAGGAGTTTGGAATCATTCCCGCATTACAATCATCAGCCAATCAAGGTGGTCACTTCAGTCAAGCTCGTGCATGAGTAATGACGTCATCCATAGCAACGAAGACTCACTCTTAGTTTAGGAGTTGTCATTTTTCTTTACTAAGAGTAGGTCTGAAAGGCGTTGTGAATAACTTTTAAGAGAAAACTCCTAGCTAAAATCTTTTAGTGCGATTTAGGGGTACTCCTAGTGGTAAGATAAAATGCTTTGTGAATACGGCCCCTGATTTATATTTTTACATATTTTATAATTGATACACTGTAAAAATGTACAGTAAAAAGGCAGTCGTGATCCCCAGACTTGTTCTTTTTTACTATCAAAAACTTTCAATTTATATTTTACTGAAATGTCCAGGGCCCGTATTCATAAAGATTCTAAGAATCCTCTCAGAAAACTCTTAATTTAGCTTAAAAACTTTTATGTAGGAGTCTTAGCTTAAGAGCGATTCAGGACCGATCTGAGAGCAACTCTGAGTAAGGAAAATACAAAAACTTTTATCTTAGTGAGGAGGCGGGGTTGACCCCGTTGCTATGTATGACACAATCTTTTGAAGACTGTGATTGGTTGGTTGTCCAAGAAGAAAAAAAAAAAAAGTGATTTTAAGTATAGGGTCTATTCTAAGGCCTTCACTTTGAACTTACATGCGTAATTTTTCCTATTTGATCGTTCTCACACACACACACACACACACACACACACACACATACACATTATGTATGTGTATATAAATCCTTTTTTTATTTACCATGCTGTTGATTTCCTATAAGGTATTTGATTGCGTAGAATGATAAAAATTGTTCCACTCTTTCCAGTTACACTGATTGTTGGCATGTCTATTTAAGCGGTGGTTTGAATGTTGGTTTTAATGTATCAAACATGGAATTTTCCCAGTTGCCAAATATCATAATGTAGTGATTACTTTCATTTCAGGCGCTATGGCATTTCTGCGATGTGTCGGAGATATTAGCGTGTCTCTAAAAAGATCTGTCACAAACATGATCCCTGCACGATCTAATCTATAGCGTCTTATTAACTCACTGTCATCCATCGTCTGCAACACATTTCTTCTCCCTCTTCGTCTTTCTGCCATTTTCTCCTCTGCTAAAGAAACTCTTAAGCCTCTTAAAAGTCCTCGTCCGTGCTCCTAACAATTTTGACCTTAAGACCTCTTTTAAGGGTTAAGATGCTTTCTGAATTACTTTTTTCTTTACTAGGAGTTTTTCTTTAATTTTAAGAGTAAACGCCCACATTTCTAAGAATTTTCTTAGAATTTTGTCACTAGGAGCTACTCTTTGCAATAAGATTCTTTATGAATACGGGCCCAGGTTTTTACTGTAGCATTTTTAGTCTTAAAGCAGTTACAATATTTTTTTTACAGTGTACATTTCTTAATAGTAAATAATAATTTAGCTAATGGAGAATATTTTCAAACTTAACTCTAGTGTGTATATGGTATATGAATAATTGGAGCATTGTGGAATTACAGTGAAATGATGACATGATTGTGATTTTTATTGCATTACCATCTGAATAATTGAGGTTTGTGTGTGTGTGTGTGTGTGTGTGTTCAGCGGGTCCCTCCGTGTCTCCCTCCGTGTCTCTGCTGTCTCCCTCTTCTCTGCTGATCTCTGGAGACTCCTCCGCTCTGCTCTGCCTGCTCAGCTCTTACTCTCCACAGGGGGCGACGGTGAGCTGGACGCTGGACGGGTCAGAGGTCACCGAGGGGGTTCAGACCAGCGCAGAGAGCGAGCGGGACGGTCTCTACAGTCGCAGCAGCGTCCTGAGCCTCAGCAAAGCACGCTGGGAAGACACAAAGCACTTCGTCTGCAGAGGAACACATGCCGGAGCTGCTCACGAGGCCTCGTTCCTCAAGAGCTCCGAGTGCTGATGTTTCTCCAGTGAAGACCAGCGTATCTGAGCGTCACGTGATTTACAGCTCAATACTGAAGCAGTCTGTCAATGTGCTGCCATTGCTGTTCATTCAATAAAGCTTCATCTGAACGCAAGCGCACATTTGTGTTGGACTGCATCATTGATCAGTGTGTCGTTCCTTCAAAGTCCTGCACTAAAGTTTCAGCGGCTTTTGATTGATTGTAATTAGGGGTGGAACAATAATTACAGTGGATAGTGACAATATGTATCGTATTATTCACCCAAAATGAAAATTACTGTGTTAAAAAATTCAAGTTTACAGTGTTTTTGTGTCACTACTACATTAAACTACTGTATATAATGTTGAATATAATGTATAATAATGCAATGGGGGAATATTTGTGGGTCCTGATAATGCCAAATGTCTGATGTTACCAGTAAAAAGTGGCCTACATTATTTTAGATATATCTAGTCAGAGACATCAAGCATATTCGTCTGAAATAATTCAGTATTTTCATCTTCAGAATCATGAATATTGTTATTCTGGTGTCTCTATTGTCCTGCATTGGGTTATCAGCACCAAGTCCAAGCCTATTCATTTACACACACAATGTTAAACCAAATTTACCATTTTGATGGAGTATGGCAATAATATGGTATTGTGAGTTCAGGATGGTGACATAAGGGTCTCGTTACACCCCTAATTGTAATAGTTGAGAACAGCTGCATTCAGCAGTAAATGTGATATGAAGCTCTTGGGGTTTGAACATGGTCACTGGAGACGAGCTGCTCTATTCTGAGACCATCACAATCACTAAACCTGACAATGCAAATGAGATCTTCAACTGAAACGCTCTGAACTGGAACAGTTTCTCCTGTGCTTATGGATTCACGAGTCAGTTTGTTAAAGGAGAACTTGGTAACTTTTTTAACTTAATAAAACTTTCTAGTATTCATTTGGATGGTTAAACAACCTGTTCTGGTGATATTGGTGACTTTCCCCGCTCCCCCCAGCGTTCTCAGGCGGAAAACCAACCTTGCAACTTGGGGACTACCGTCCCGGCAAGATAGAAATTGGAAGTCTCGTGAGAAGCAAGAACGAGCTTTAATCTTTAATATAAAAAATTAACTATAAATTTCAACTATACATGGATGTGTTAAATTCCACACAAAAAACATTAGTTTTGAAATGTTGATATTGATCCAATGTTTGAAAAAGCTGTTATATATAGCACTGTTAAATTACACAATAAATATAAAATAAATGGGAAATTATTATTATTTGATGGTGGACTGCACCAGTTTGGTAATCTGGTGTTTAATTTTAAAATTCTATGTAAAGATATTAATTAAAATTATATAAATGTTCATCTGCTCTGAAATTGAGAGTTGTGTTTTGTGATGCTGTTAATATATGAAGGATGAACATAAAATAATAGATAGACTTATTAAACTGATAAAGCAGAACATCTTTATGATGCAGTGATTCAGTTTAGAATAAAAAAAAAAAATATGGTGAAAGATTGAAAAATATCCACTAAGTGAAGATCAATCGTGACATTTGAAACATTTCCTCACAAATGACTGAAAATAACAGGAGAAAAATGACTTATGAAAAATCATGATCAAAGCTGTCATAGACTGACCAAGCTCAAACTTTTATATTATTATAATATATTAATATAATTATATTATTGCTTATTATAAGATAATATTGCTTTTCTTAGTGAGTGTGTGTGTGAAAGTGTTTGAGCAGCTGCAGTTTCAGTTCAGTCACTGTGACTCTGACTGACGGAGGTTTTTGTACGACTCTTTATCACTGTGTGAACACATTATCACTGTGAAAACTCTTACAGTAATAATGTCCAGCATCTTCAGTCTGGACTCCACTGATGGTCAGAGTAAAATCACTGTTAGATCCACTGCCACTGAATCTAGATGGAGTTCCTGTGTAGAGTTCTTTTGCATAACGAATCAGGAGTTTAGGAGCTTCTCCAGGTTTCTGTGAGTACCAGAAAAAAGCTTCATCCCCATCACTGTATCTGTGCACATCACTGCTGGTTTTACATTTGATATTCACAGTTCCTCCTGGTTGTTCTGCTGTTATTGAGGGACTCTGAGTGACGGTGATCTGTCCTCTACACTCTGAAACACAACAAGAAGAAAATACACTCAAAACTTTGACAATATACTTGAAGAAATGAATTAATATCAAACTTGTGCTCCACAAACCTTGAGCAAACGCTGTGAGAGTCCAGATGAAGATGATGATGAAGGTCATGTTGATGAAGATTGTTGTGTGTGTCAGTGATGAAGTGTTAAACTCACAGCACTATAAACACTCTCACACACTGAAGATCTGATCAATATGCAAACACACTCCACATCATTTCCCTGAAGACAGTCACTCATTAACACACACAAAACACAATCACTGAAGTGAAAAAAAATCAGTCTTATTCATAATATTTGAATTATATCATTCAATTTAATTCTCAATACATCTATAATACCAACTTTAGTATGTGGTTCACTTTCAGCAGCGACACCAAACTGATGATGGCAGTAAATCAGTACATATTAAGATTATTAATACAACAGCTGACTGTTAAATACTTTGTAGAAAAGATGAACTTTTAGCATTTTTAAAAAAAATATATTTCTTTATGTGCAATTACACATTGAATGTTTGTCAAAACTGTAAAGATGATTTTCATTGTCAAAGGATCTTTTTTTCATCTCCTGAACTAGAAACAATCATTTCTGACATTTACTTGATTTGACGAGTTTTCAGCTGTTTTCTTCCTCAAAGATAATTCAATTCTAAAGGGTTAAAAATACATTGAAAGAAAATAACATTTGGCTGGTATTTTGGCACCGCTTTTTATTTTGGTATTAATTGATATTTTTCTAATCTATTGTTAAATGAACAGCAATATTTCCAAACTGGCTTTTATATTCTTAATAGTATTTCCTCTTAATGATCAGCTCTGTCTGAGACTTCAGGAGTAAAAAGGTTTATTGAAATGAATTTTAATTAATTATAAAGTTATAGTGGATGTGACACACAAAGTTTGCTTAAGGTTTTATTCAGTCTTAAATTGTAGTGAATTCAGTTCTTGTGTTTCTTCACATCTGATCTTTGATGCTTTTAACCAAGCGAGTTTCAGTGAAGTTGATCATGAAAATGACACTTCAAATCTATAATATAACTTCTATTTAACTTTCATCGCTTTAGTGATCACAGGCTTTGTGAAAACTCTTCTCTAAAAACATTCAGATCAACTTTTTGAAAGTTAAAGCTGATAAAGTGAATCAAGTTCAAACATTACAGAGAAACATATTCTTCTATTTCTAATGCTGTTTTTTTTAGACTCTTATTTGTCGTTTTCAGTCGATTCTTGTTTGTAAAACTAACACTTGATGACCTGAAATTAGTTTTTGTCTTTGTTTTCAACTTGTTAAAACACTAAATTGTATAATTAATATTTTTTGCTCAATAAAACTGGATATTGAGACTGCAGAGAATATCAAAGATGACACATTTACTAACAACAGTCTTTATGTTTCTGCATCGACTGAAAGTGGAACTTGATTGAGTTTTTCTGGCAGTTTGAAACTCAATGATATTTCCTTTTTAAATAATTTAATAATGAAGTCTAGACTGTGAACCGTATTCTGAACATCTGCATCTGCTCTGCTTTCTGCCTTTCATACAAGACTGTGTGTGTGCTTTATCATTCAGGCATGATTTTATTACAATTCAGTCAATAAATAAAATATAATTGTAACTTTATGTCTTTGTGTCATTTTTGTTTCAGGTCTTTCATTAGATCAGGGCTTTAACTCACATTTTATAAGTAAACTTCAGTCAGTGGAGCATGAACACTCCTGCAGATTCATGATGAAACAAGAACATGCGGACAAATTATAGATATAGTTTTAGATAAATGTAATAAGATAAAGAGATAAGATAAAGTATTTAGTAAGTTAAAAACTCAATGAATGCTTTGTTTCATTTAATATCTATGAATAACTTGACTGACTGAGTGTGTGTGTGTTTGAGCAGCTGCAGTTTCAGTTCAGTCAGTTTTTGTACGACTCTTTATCACTGTGTGAACACATATTTACTGTTGATCAAGTGGCGACTTGTACAGTAATAATGTCCAGCATCTTCAGTCTGGACTCCACTGATGGTCAGAGTGAAATCTGTTCCTCCATATTCTCCATCCCCACTGAATCGACTGAGACTGTCATCATAAAGACTATCTACACCATAAATGATGAGTTTAGGAGCTTCTCCATGTTTCTGCTGATACCAAGCTAAACCCCAGCTATCTATCCCAGCATCAGTTTTACAGTCTATAGTGGCGATTTGTCCTTCAGAAACATTCACAACTTCAGGCTGAGTCACAGTGATTCCTCTGGACGCTGTTGACAACAACATTATATGAGTTTCATCAAATGACATGAACATTAAAGACTCAGAAATGACAAGCTTTGACTTCTGTTACCTGGAATAAAAGCGGTCAGAATCCAGATGAAGCTGCTGAAGAGATTCATGGTGTGTGTTGGGTTTGTACCGTGGTAAACAGCAGTGTGTTATAAAGTGTGTGAGTCTGAAGGCTATAAACACTCGGAGAGCTGAAACACGTGCCGATGCAAAGTGACTCTCTGAGCAAAAACCAGCTGGAGGAAAACACACATGAAAATGAACACATGCAGAAGAAACTGATCCAGTTTTGTGGCCTTTAATGTGTTTTATTCTCATGATCCAGTGGAGTGTGTTTTCACTTCTGTAGGAGTTTAGAAATCATTTCTTCTTTATTCTGCATGAGTCTCTGGTTCAGAGTTCAGACTTTCTGATGAATCAAATGACAGTTTCATCACTAAAAGAAACAAGTATTTCACTGTGAACTCCATGAGAGGGCAAAGGTCATTCCAGAGGTCACAGGTCATCAACACTTATTAAAATGCTTTGAGAAACACATGATCATTTAGAAACTCCCAGTTAAGATGTGTAAAGATCAGTACAGAGTCTTTCTGATTATATTATTTATTTAGATTTAATAGTTTTCATGCATTAAGAGACATTTAGAGACGATGAGACTGTTCAATAATCCTGATGTTGAGTCTCATATCAGTGTGTGTGTGTGTGTGTGTGTGTGTGTGTGTGTGTGTGTGTGTGTGTGTGTGTGTGTGTGTCTCTTTCTCTGCTGGAGTGTGTGTTCATTTGAGTGTGACGGAGGTTTTTGTACGACTCTTTCACTAGAATGAAACACTGTGGTGGACTTTCGGTGGAGGAACTAAACTGATGATCAGTAAGTCTTTTCTATTCTCTATAAAAATGTTCTCTAATAAGAAAATTTTAATTAATTTATTTTATTTTATTTTTAGATTATTTCAGCAAGATAATTATTAGTGATGATCTTAAAATGCCATGAATGAACCTTAAAAACATCTATAAGATGATCTTATTTGTCAACAAGATAATTCATTTATTATAAAAATATGTTTTTGAAAAACAATATCATTTAACTATTTTATTATTTACTTAAGTTTTATATTTCATATTGTTTTTAAATGTTATTTTTAATTTTACATTAATAATTTAATTATTATTGGTAACATTTGATTGTATTTTAATGTAGGCTATGGATTGCAATATTTTATGATATATTCAATTATTTCTTGATATAAATAATTTTTCTATAATTTAACAATTAAGGGTTTTTAAATGCATCCAAAGTTTGATAATAGAATGTTTGTGTAAGCGTCATCATCAGACAAAGAGATATTTAGTTAATAAGTATTTTAAAAATCAAGATTATGATTATGATTGTAAGTGTCTTAAAATAGTTGAAACTTTGCTGAAAATTACGATTGATTATTTGTATCAAAATTTATTAATATTTTTACAAAAACAATTAATATTGAAAGTAGTATTTAAAATTTATTTTAAAATCTTATGAAGAAATCACAATATATTAATCAGTTTTCATGTGGACAATGTTTTTTTAAAATTAGATTGAGATTAAAAGGTTCTGTAATCAATCAAATGTGTTTTTTTATTTATTTCATTTTTTATAAAATTGCATAATTTGTAGCGCTATTTTAAATGTCATATTTCATTTTATATGAATATTTAAAATCTTGTTATTGTTAACATTTAGTTCATGTCATGTATTGACTGCAGATACTTTAAATATATAATTTTGTCTATAAGTCTTGGTAAATGTAACTATTAAGGGCTTTTTTAAACGCATGAAACAAAAGTTGTATAATGTGGACAAAATAAATATATTTTTTTATAATTGTGACCCTGGATCACAAAACCAGTCTTATGTTGCACGGGTATATTTGTGGCAATAGCCAACAAAACATTGTATGGGTCAATAGATTTTTCTTTTATGCCAAAAATCATTAAGATATTAAGTAAAGATCATGTTCCATGAAGATATTTTGTAAATTTCCCACCTTAAATATATAAAACATTTATTTTTGTGAATGGATGCAGCACAATAGCCAATAGAAATGGACAACTTTAAAGGAGATTTTCTCAATATTTCGATTTTTCTGCCCCCTCAGATTCCAGATTTTCAAATAGTTGTATCTCAGCCAAATATTGTCCTATCCTAACAAACCATACATCAATGGAAAGATTATGTATTCAGCTTTCAGATGATGTATAAATCTCAAGTAAAAAAAAATTACCCATAAGACTTTTTTGTGGTCCAGGGTCACAATTTTCATCAGACAAAAAGAAACTCAGTTGAAGAGCATTTTGAAATTTAATCATTTAAACTATCAAATTTGCTGATGTTTATGATTGTGAGTTTCTGAATAGCAGAATATTTTCAAAATACAATTAATATTGAAATGATCATTTAAATTAGTTTTCTAGATCTTATATCGACATCACAATATAACCATCAATTTACTTGGACAATGTTTTTCAAACTCATTCTGTGGATTATTTAAAATGTAACTTGTATATTTAAAATCAAATGATCATTCATGAATGTGTGTGTGTGTGTGTGTGTGTGTGTGTTCAGCGGGTCCCTCCGTGTCTCCCTCCGTGTCTCTGCTGTCTCCCTCTTCTCTGCTGATCTCTGGAGACTCCTCCGCTCTGCTCTGCCTGCTCAGCTCTTACTCTCCACAGGGGGCGACGGTGAGCTGGACGCTGGACGGGTCAGAGGTCACCGAGGGGGTTCAGACCAGCGCAGAGAGCGAGCGGGACGGTCTCTACAGTCGCAGCAGCGTCCTGAGCCTCAGCAAAGCACGCTGGGAAGCCGCAGAGCGCTTCGTCTGCAGAGGAACACATGCCGGAGCTGCTCACGAGGCCTCGTTCCTCAAGAGCTCCGAGTGCTGATGTTTCTCCAGTGAAGACCAGCGTATCTGAGCGTCACGTGATTTACAGCTCAATACTGAAGCAGTCTGTCAATGTGCTGCCATTGCTGTTCATTCAATAAAGCTTCATCTGAACGCAAGCGCACATTTGTGTTGGACTGCATCATTGATCAGTGTGTCGTTCCTTCAAAGTCCTGCACTAAAGTTTCAGCGGCTTTTGATTGATTGTAATTAGGGGTGTAACAATAATTACAGTGGATAGAGACAATATGTATCGTATTATTCACCCAAAATGAAAGTTTAGGAAGTTTACAGGGTTTTCGTGTCACTACTACATTAAACTACTGTATATAATGTTGAATATAATGTATAATAATGCAATGGGGGAATATTTGTGGGTCCTGATAATGCCAAATGTCTGATGTTACCAGTAAAAAGTGGCCTACATTATTTTAGATATATCTAGTCAGAGACATCAAGCATATTCATCTGAAATAATTCAGTATTTTCAGCTTCAGAATCATGAATATTGTTATTCTGGCGTCTCTATTGTCCTGCATTGGGTTATCAGCACCAAGTCCAAGCCTATTCATTTACACACACAATGTTAAACCAAATTTACCATTTTGATGGAGTATGGCAATAATATGGTATTGTGAGTTCAGGATGGTGACATAAGGGTCTCGTTACACCCCTAATTGTAATAGTTGAGAACAGCTGCATTCAGCAGTAAATGTGAAATGAAGCTCTTGGGGTTTGAACATGGTCACTGGAGACGAGCTGCTCTATTCTGAGACCATCACAATCACTAAACCTGACAATGCAAATGAGATTTACACCTCAAACTCACAGTTTCACTCTTTTACTGGTTCAACGCTCTGAACTGGAGCAGTTTCACTTCTGCTGATGGAGGGATGAGACCGTTATGAAGTTTGAGTGGTAGTTTATATGACTTGTATGACTTATATAACGTAATGAGACTCTTCACCGGTAGATCACGTGTGACTGGACTAGAGGAGTAAATGTAGATGTTGATCTGATTCAATTCACGATTCATAGGTTTTTGATTATTTTCAAGAAAGATTTATTTCTAATTTACTTTGATATATTTTGATATTGAAATTCACAAACTAATTCACAGAGTGCAAATAAGTTTTCAATTTAGATTTAAAAATAGATTGAAGGTGCAAGACAATTGGGTCCATAGATGAGGAGCGGCAACAGCGAAGGCTCTATCTCCCTTAGATGTTAGACGGGAGCGAGGGATAGATAAAAGAGCCCTGTCTGAAGATCTTAAAGATCTAGTGAATGACAGAGGAGCAAGAAGATCTCTAAGATATAATGGAGCTCTATAATGGATCATTAAGAGCTTTAAAAACAAACAACAGAATTTTACACTGAATTCTAAAATGGATCGGGAGCAAATGAAGCGAAGCTAAAATTGGGGTGACATGATCGTATTTCTTTGTCCTGGTCAGCAGCCTTAGAGGCATTTTGCACCATCTGGAGGCGTGCAAGAGATGATTGAGGAAGACCCAAATACAATGAATTACAGTAATCCAAGCGTGAGGTAATAAAAGCATGAATAACCTTCTCCAAGTCTTGGATTGACAAAAATTATTTAAGTTTGGAAATTAACCGCAATTGATAAAAAACTATTCTTTACAACAGAATTAATTTATTTAGATAAACATAATTCTGAGTCAAGATTGACTCCAAGGCTCCTGACCTGAGAGGAAACTGAGGGGAAATGGTTACCCAGCTCCTTATGAGACTATTCCTCAGTTTTGGAGGGCAAAAAACAATAATTTCTGATTTGTCCTCATTAAGTTGGAGACAGTTAATTGATAACCATTCCTTAATGTCCCGGATGCAATCCATCAAGGTCTGAATGGAATCGCCAGCTTTCAACGGCAGATACAGCGGTGTATCATCGGCATAAAAATGAAACGAAACATTGTGCTTCTTAATAATATCCCCCAACGGACGCATATATGAGTCAAAAAGAAGCGGACCCAGAATAGAGCCCTGAGGTACTCCACTAATAATAGCAGCAGAAGATGAAGAGAACTTGCCTATCTCCACAGAAAAAGACTTGTCTTTAAGATATGATCTAAACCACTGTAAGGCTGTACCCTTAATACCGAATAAATGCTCTAAACGCCTAAGAAGAATATTATGGTCTACAGTATCAAAAGCAGCTGTAAGATCAAGTAAGAACAATACAGCATTTTTACCAGCATCAACTGTAAGTAAAATGTAATTGAGCACTTTTAGCAAGACCGACTCTGTGCTTTGATGGGCAGTGAAACCAGATTGAAAATGTTGTAATAACTTGGCTGCATTTAAAAACAAGTTCAATTGAGACAGCACAACTTTTTCTAAAAGTTTTGATAAAAATGATAACTTAGAGACAGGCCGATAATTATTAAAGCAACCCTCATCCAGACCTTGTTTCTTAAGCAGAGGCTGAACAACCGCATGCTTAAACTATTTGGGACTACCCCAGTGTTCAAAGATGAATTAATCAACACTTGGACGCTGGGGCCAGTTATAGGAAAAGCTGCTTTTATAATCTCTGAGGGAATAACATCAAGTGGGGTGGTAGTTATCTTTGTAAACTCCACCCACTGGTACCAAAAACGGTATCCGGTGTCGTGGTCGAAGGGAATTCAGTGTGTATGTCTTTTCGGGGGCTTTTGGAAAAATCACTTTAATTTATTAAACAGTTGATTTCTAATTTTAATTCTGACTCCATGAATAATTTAATCTGACTCCAAATTGAAGTGACTCTTTTTTTAAATTTTCTATCTTAACAGCTGACGTCGCGAATGTGCGCTCACGATCACAAACTAGCCAGTCCTGAAAGTCAGAGGGTGCAGTGCAACTATACCCTAAGCGGCCGCTCACTGCTGACTCATAACAAAAGTGTAATTTTGTTTTAATAGTTGCGAGCTTGCAACGTGCTAAGTCAGTGATAGTCAGAAATCAGAAGGTATCCTTAATGATGTGCCCCATGCTCCATTCATTAGTGCCTTCGGTTTGATCTATCCTGGACAGAGAGATGAACAACCATATGAGAATAGATAAACCAACAATTATCTAAAAAAAATTATCAACATCATTTCTTATTGATATTAAGTTCATTTTTGTGTTTCTTCACTGTTGTGAGTGAAAGTGTGTGAGCAGCTGCAGTTTCAGTTCAGTCACTGTGACTCTGACTGACGGAGGTTTTTGTACGACTCTTTATCACTGTGTGAACACTGGACCATTGTGTACACTCTTGCAGTAATAATGTCCAGCATCTTCAGTCTGGACTCCACTGATGGTCAGAGTGAAATCACTGTTAGATCCACTGCCACTGAATCTAGATGGAGTTCCTGACTGGAGGACATTTGCTCCATAAATCAGGAGTTTAGGAGCTTCTCCAGGTTTCTGTAAATACCAGAACATACAGAGTCTCGAGTTGCAGGTTCCTACATTACTACTGACTTTACAGCTCATCTCTACAGTTTCTCCTGGTTTGGCAGGTTTCACAGGAGTCTGAGTCACTGTGATCTGAGATCTACAGCCTGAAAAACAAAAAAAGTATATATTATTTGACATTTTTAAACTGTGTAAAAATTATATTATTTAATGATTCATTTCAAATATAAACTGTTCACCTTGTAGTATAAAGCCGTATAACAGTGTCCAGATGAAGATATTGATGAAGGTCATGTTGATGAAGATTGTTGTGTGTGTCAGTGATGAAGTGTTAAACTCACAGCACTATAAACACTCTCACACACTGAAGATCTGATCAATATGCAAACACACTCCACATCATTTCCCTGAAGACAGTCACTCATTAACAGACACAAAACACAATCACTGAAGTGAGAACAGAGAAAAAATTAAAGGTGGGGTATGTAATTCTCTTTTTTGGCCATTTTTTCAAAATCACTTGAAATCCTATTCCTAACCCACTTACAGCCACTGAGTTAGAATCACTGAAATAAAAATTAAGCAATTTAATCATCTGTGGAACGGGCAGGACTCGAAAAACTCCAGCCAATCATTTCCAAGACCACCTAGAATCATTGGACAGTAAGTGCGTCAATCAAACGGTCGTACCATCCCCCCTCCCCCATCCATGTCCATGTTCTTTGAATGGGTATAGTCAAAGTAAAGAAGGTAGGACCATTTGAGTTGTGTATTTTCAAAATCTGCCGGCCGTTTTGCAAATCACATACCCCACCTTTAACCTTTTATATATAATATTTGATCTTCTACAATAGCCAAAATGTTCAAAATGATATCAAAAATACAAAAGTTTTAAAGTTCTGTAAAGTTCTGATACATCAAGACCAACTTCAGTATTAATCTGAATATCTGCTGTGAGCAGATCCGGATCCAGACTCAAATCACTGAAGGTTTTCTATAGTAAAGTGCAGATTTACAGTGAGACATTTAACATTATTCACATGTCATCACTTTTACCGATAATTGGAATATATACTGTATATATATTTTAAATATACTTTGCGACAAGTATTTTTATTAGTCTGCCTTTACATTGCTCTAATGTGTTATTATTGTAACATGTCACATCCATACGGAGTGAATCCAGCATTTATATGTAAAGTCACTTCAGAAACTTTGCAGCACTGGCCGTCGGTTCTCTAGCAGCATAAAAAAACTATAGTTTTATTCAATGGATTATATAGACTTTGAGAATATTTTTACTGTAGTTGAGTGAAACGTCGCTTTTAATCCTCATATTTTACACAAAATCCATGTGTGTTTCTGCAGTTTATGAACAGACATGAGGATCATCACACACACGAGTCTCTGTCAGTCACTGAATAACTGATTGATTGAGAGTCGCGTCTGTCACAAACTGCTCTGAGACATGAGGGTTTGAGGATCCAAATGCAGTTTTATTGAACAGAGGGAAGACTTGAAGACTTCGCAGGGAATGAATGTGAACACCAGGCTATTATAGAGTGAGTTAAACAAGGTAATGACACAGGTGAATGTGAGTGTGGATGATAGTCTGAACTCAGGATTATGGGGAATGGAGTGTGTGGGTGTGTGTGTGTTGTCCGGGGTGGAGCGCCCTCTGATGGTCATCCTGGACACTCTCACTGATGACCGTTACAGTCACACATCATAGAAACATCTTCACTTTTATTAATGTTTATAAAATACATTTAAATAAATATGGTGACATGCATGTGCTGTTTTTGATGGAAGACAGGACCTGTTGGGTAATCTTTAATTTTTGAATAAATGTTTATATTATTGCTAATTCCTCCATACATAGATATTAATATAAATTATTATCATCTGCTCTGAAATTGAGGGATGTGTTTATATGATGCTGTTAATATCTGAATAATGAGAGATTAACTTAATAAATCAACAGACTTATTAAACTGCTCAAGATGAACATGTTTATGATTCTGATGATGCAGTTTAGAAAGAAGAATATATTAAATCATAATGCAGAAAATCTGCAAATATCCACTGAAGTGAAAATCAAAAGTGACTGAATTTCTAGATGAAGGATGTAATAGGAAACAGGAGACAAATATGAATTCTCAAAAAGTTAAAAAACAGATGAAGCTCCAGAATGTTTAATAAGATCATATTGAGTCGTTTCTTCACTGTTGAGTGAGTGAGTGAGTGAGTGAGTGAGTGAGTGAGTGTGTGTGTGTGTGTGTGTGTGTGTGTGTGTGTGTGTGTGTGTGTGTGTGTGTGTGTGTGTGTGTGTGTGAAAATGTTTGAGCAGCTGCAGTTTCAGTTCAGTCACTGTGACTCTGACTGACGGAGGTTTTTGTACGACTCTTTATCACTGTGTGAATGTATAATCACCCACACAATCATTCTCAGAATCTGTTCTGCAATAGTAACTCTGACAGTAATAATGTCCAGCATCTTCAGTCTGGACTCCACTGATGGTCAGAGTGAAATCACTGTTAGATCCACTGCCACTGAATCTAGATGGAGTTCCTGTGTAGAGTTTTTTTGCATAACGAATCAGGAGTTTAGGAGCTTCTCCAGGTTTCTGTAAGTACCAGAATAAAGCTTCATCCCCATCATCCCATCTGAACACATCTCTGCTGGTTTTACATTTGATATTCACAGTTCCTCCTGGTTGTTCTGCTGTTATTGAGGGACTCTGAGTGACGGTGATCTGTCCTCTACACTCTGAAACACAACAAGAAGAAAATACACTCAAAACTTTGACAATATACTTGAAGAAATGAATTAATATCAAACTTGTGCTCCACAAACCTTGAGCAAACGCTGTGAGAGTCCAGATGAAGATGATGATGAAGGTCATGTTGATGAAGATTGTTGTGTGTGTCAGTGATGAAGTGTTAAACTCACAGCACTATAAACACTCTCACACACTGAAGATCTGATCAATATGCAAACACACTCCACATCATTTACCTGAAGACAGTCACTCATTAACAGACACAAAACACAATCACTGAAGTGAGAACAGAGTAAAAATAAATGGTTTTCATAATATTTGATCTTCTCTAAAAGTCAAAATGTTAAAAATTATATAATTCAATTCAGTTCTGAATACAACTTTAGTATATTAATCTGAATATCTGCTGTGAGACTTTGAGAATATTTTTACTGTAGTTGGAGTGAAACGTCGCTGTTAATCCCCAAAGATGTTACAGATGTGAGACTCAGTTGATCTGAAGTTCAGTTAGTGAAGCGTTCAGGAGGTTTTTCTTCTGATGATCTATTAGTTTATTTTACTGGTTCACTTTCAGCAGCGGCTCCAAACTTATGATGATATACTTTATAAAACTATATACAGTATTCAGACACCTTCAACATTTCTCACATTATCAGTTTATCCGCTATAGTTTAGAAAATGATAATAAAATATGACAAATATTAAACTGTGTCAGAACAAATTCATCTTGATAATGTCAGAAAATTTTGAGCAAAACATGATCAGGTCAAAGTGTCTGAATCATTTTTGGTCCCAATTTTTTTTAATAAAATTTACTGGTAATCTCTTTATGAACAATTATTAGGTATAATATGTCACAGTTTACTTTATTTTGCTATCCTCATTACACAAATGAACTATAGTGTCCTGCACACACTATTAAAAAAATATACAAAATGATATATCTGGTGTCTGAATAATGTTTGGTTTGACTGTAGAAAAGACGCACTCTCAGTTTGTTCAGTTTCTTCTTGAGTGTAATTAGAGACATTGAATGTTTGTCAGTAACACTGTAAAGATGGTTATGGTCTTAATAGTATTTCTCTTAATGATCAGCTCTGTCTGATACTTCAGGAGTAAAAAGGTTTATATTTGTAGAAATGAAGTATAAAGTTAGATGGAGTGATGTGTGGAGACAGCGAGCTTCAGTTCCCAACACCAGCTTTAACAACGGCCGAAAACAACTCAATGTCAAAAACTAGTTCTCTTACGAGAGGTTCTCTCGTTTTGCGTAAGTTGCTTACGCATCGGGAAAGTCTTCTTTCTTCGAGATCTGAAGCCAAAAATTATCCTTAATTTTGTATTCATTGTCAACGCAGTGCGGCAGCCGGCAGACCTAGGCAGGCTGTATAAGCGTGCTCATTGGCTGCTCGGCGGCAACTGCTTAAGCCTATCAGTGAGCACTCTGAAACGTGGCCTCCAATGAGGGTGCTTCGCGCCCTCCACACCCTTCTAACCGTCAGAATGGGTGTGGCCAGCGTGTATATAACCAGTGCTCACAGGCTAAAAATCTGATTTTCTTGTCTTCAGCGACGCTCTTTGCATCGCTGGATCTTGAGAGCCGCCGCCGTTGAAACCAGCGACCAGCAAGCCGAGGACAGCGCTTGAAGAAGCCGGCCGCCTTCGCCGCCTTCAGCCTTCCGTGCCTGCTACGCTATCCGCCGTCATATCCTTTTACTGCTGTGTGTTCGCCTACTGCGACACACGTTTTCTCTCTCTCTAAAAGAGCACGGGGTGTTTTTCTCAAAATGCCCCGTTTTTCCTGCAGCTCGTGCTGCGCCCCGCTCAGCCATGGAGACCGCCACCTCATCTGCGCTCTCTGCCTGGGCCGCGAGCACGCCGCCGCCGCACTCTCCACGGGCGGCTGCCCTGAGTGCAAGGAACTTTCAATGTCGACCCTGCGGGCTCGACTTGAAGTTTTTGACCATGATGTCGCTCCGCCTGTCCCTGCTGGGCCGCACAAGAAGAAGCGCTGCTCACAACGACCACCGGAGAGCGACGAGGCGCTTAGAAGCTCGCCGGATCCTCTCCCTCGAGCTTCTCTCTCGCCTTCCCCGCCCCCCCTCACGGCTGCACAGCCGCCGGCTCCCGCCCGCGCCACCGCCGTTTCAGGGGATGAGGCGGACGAGCCTGATGAACGCGCCGCGGACAGCTGTTCCATCCTGGCCTCTGACAGCGAGGACTGGTCTACTGCCTCTTCTTCAGTCCAGGATTCGGGCCGTACTCGAGCGGGCGAGGACGCGAAACTTTTTCGCCTCCTCACGCGAGCTGTTGAACAGCTGGGCCTTGATTGGTCTCCTCCCGAGGAGCCAGCACCGAACAGACTCGACGGCTGCTTCCTTCATCATCGCCGCCGACAGCCAGCGTCCAGAACCGCACCCTTCCTGCCTGAGCTGCACAGCGAGCTCTCTAAATCGTGGAATGCTCCATTCTCCGCGAGAGTTTCCTCACACGCCTCATCGACGCTCTCACGGGTTGACGGCGCTGCTGAGAAGGGGTATAATGTCATTCCCCCCGTGGAAGAGGCGGTCGCAGCGCACCTTTGCCCGCCCTCTGGTTGGCGCTCAAAGGCTGCCCTCCCGTCTAAGGCTTGCAGGACCACATCAGCCCTCGTCGGCCGCGCTTTCGCCGCCGGACAGGCTGCATCTGCACTCCACTCTATGGCCGTACTGCAGATCCTCCAAGCTAACCTCCTCCGTGATCTGGACGAGAAGGGTTCAGAGTCTGCTTCCGTCACGGATTTGAGGAGCGCGACGGATCTCTCCCTTCGCGCCACGAAATCCGCTGCCCAGGCCATTGGACGGTGCATGGCCTCTCTGACTGTCGCAGAGAGGCATCTCTGGCTCACGCTCGCGGATATGAGGGAGTCTGAGCGCGCGGTGTTCCTTAACGCCCCCCTCTCCTCCACCGGTCTGTTCGGCCCAGCGGTAAACGGGATCGTGGACCGCTTTTCGGAGGTTCAGAAGACCACACAGGCGATGAATCTGTTTCTTCCTCGGCACTCCAGGCCTGCTGCACGCCGTCCTTGTGACCAGCCTGCGCAAAGTTCTGCCCAGTGCCCAGCTCGACCTTCCGCCCTCGCTCTCGCTCGACCAGCCGCGTCAGGCCGCCTCCTCCCCGGGGACCCCGGCAGAGGATCGCGGTGAAACCTGAGCCTGCAAAGACCTCCTAGCCCGAGGAAAGAAGCGACGATCGTGTCTCGCCGCGGCCGGACCATCGTCAAAGCATCACGCTCTGTCAGTCCCCGTTGCTACGGTTACTGCAGACACTCATCTCGCAGCCAACGAGCCGGTGAATTCACCCTCTCGCCTGCACACAACCGCCGTTTTCACGGTGACCCAGATAAATCTCGTAAAGAGCATTATGCCTGGTCGCGCTGCTCGCGCTGTATGTGTTTCAAATGCAGTAAATGTGCCCAGTTATCTGTGTTCACCTCTGCACACAAGCACCATAAACCCCGTGTCTCTCACAGAGCCCGCTCGCATAAAGCAGGCAGATGCCGCTCGAGCCTTCAATGTAGGTCACGTGTCCACCCCGCTGTGCCCACACCTACTCACTGCCCGCTCTGTTACACAACCCCTCACGACCGGTCATGTTATAAATACAGATGCTGTGCCCGCTCCCTTGCGCTCACACATCCTCTCGAAAACGCCCCCGACGCCGCTTTCAAGCGTCGTGCCTCACACTGTATGTTCCCCGTCCAAAGCCACCGGGACGCTGTGTGTGAAACGGCCAGTAATCGCTGTTTGCGACCCGCCGTATCTAAGCACCGAGAGCGCGCGCCCCTCTGTTTCGAGCTCTCGAGCCCGCGATCAGCGGCGATCAGAGCCCGGAGGCCATTCTGCCCCTGGCTGCACACGCGAAAGCGTGGGAAGCGATTCCAGGCGCGTCAGAATGGGTGCTGAGCACAGTAAAACAGGGCTATACTCTGCAGTTCGCTCGCCGCCCTCCGCGCTTTCAAGCGCATATCGAGACCAGAGTGAATGGGGAAGTAGCACATCTACTTCGAGCAGAAATAGCTACACTTCTGTGCAAAAGGGCTATAGAACCGGTTTCCCCTTCCATGAGCGAGTCGGGCTTTTACAGCCGTTATTTCTTCGTTCCCAAGAAGGACGGAGCTCTCAGGCCAATCCTGGATCTGAGACGTTTGAACAAAGCTCTTATGAGAAGACCGTTCAAAATGCTCACAACCAGACAAATTCTCGCGCAAATTCGCCCGAGGGACTGGTTTATATCTCTCGATCTAAAAGACGCGTACTTTCAGATCCAGATAATACCCCGTCACAGGCCATTCTTGAGATTCGCCTTTGACGGTCAGGTATATCAGTACACCGTCCTGCCGTTCGGTCTGTCTTTGGCACCCCGTACATTTACGAAGTGCATGGACACGGCTCTCGCTCCCCTGAGGGGTCGGGGAATGCTAATTCTGAACTACCTGGACGATTGGCTGATTCTAGCACAGTCAGAGGCCGAACTCATCGCCCACAGAACAGTGCTTCTAAGCCACTTGGACAGCCTGGGGCTTATGGTCAACTGGACCAAGAGCTCGCTAGTGCCCAGTCCCAGGCGTTCAGCCAGCGTTGTAGCGGGCGCATTCGTAAGAGACCCAGCTGAAGCACTACTGCAGCTGAGGCCATACATCCCAGCAACCTCTGAAATGTTTTGAGAGGTGCGGTGCTGCCTGGCCGGAAGGACGCGGCCAGGCGTCGAATGCAGCGTGCGCGCTGTGTCGACAGGCGGGCCGTCATTGCCACAGCGCGCACGCTGCATTCGACGCCTGGCCGCGTCCTTCCGGCCAGGCAGCACCGCACCTCTCAAAACATTTCAGAGGTTGCTGGGATGTATGGCCTCAGCTGCAGTAGTGCTTCAGCTGGGTCTCTTACGAATGCGCCCGCTACAACGCTGGCTGAACGCCCGAGTGCCTCACAGAGCATGGGCTTCCGGCGGCATCCGAATCAGAGTGACTCAGAGCTGCGTTTCAGCACTGAAGCCCTGGTTAGCGGCCGACTGGTACCAGCGGGGAGTGACAATGGGAGCCATCTCACACCGCAAAGTTATCTCGACGGACGCTTCCACCTCAGGTTGGGGCGCTCTTTTCGAGGGCAAACCGATTTTTGGCCTGTGGTCAGACCAGGAAAAATGCCTCCACATAAACTGTTTGGAGATGATGGCGGTCGAGAACGCGCTCAAGCGCTTCCTCCCATTCAGAGCGGAGATCGACCTCTTTGCGTCGGAAGACAACGCTCACTGCCCGAAATTTTTCTCGAAAAACGAGGACGCGCTGTCCCAGACATGGCCCAGCCTCCCGCTGTATGCTTTTCCTCCGATCTCCCTGTTGCCACAGGTCATTTCGAGGATCAGAGAAACGCACCACTCAGTGCTTCTTATAGCCCCGCACTGGGAGAACCAAACTTGGTACCCAGAGCTAGTGAGGCTGTCGCACTCACCCCCATGGCCGATCCCGGTGAGAAAGGATCTCCTCTCCCAAGCCGGCGGATCGATCTGGCATCCCCATCCAGAGCGTTGGTCTCTGCATGCATGGGTGATCAACGGATACCCGTTGACCTGCCAGAAGGGGTCGTGAACACGATCACACAGTCTAGAGCCCCCTCTACGAGACGGCTCTACGCGTCTAAATGGTCGGTGTTTTCTAAATGGTGCGCTACTAAGAGCTTGGATCCACGCGCATGCGGGGTCCCGCGGGTGCTCTCCTTCCTACAGGAGCTGTTGGAAAAGGGCAGGTCCCCTTCCACGCTCAAAGTGTATGTGGCGGCCATCGCAGCGTTCGCTGAGACGACGCGCGGCCGGGCAATAGGAAGGAACGAGCTCATTATCCGCTTCCTCAGAGGAGCTAGATGGATGAATCCCCCGCGGCCCCTTTCGGTTCCTATTTGGGATCTGTCCTTGGTCCTGGAGGCCCTGAAGGCTCTTCCCTTTGAACCGCTCGAATCTGTGGATTTAAAGTACCTGTCGCTTAAAACCGTTTTTCTGATAGCTCTGTCTTCAGTCAAACGTGTGGGGGATTTGCACGCATGTCTCGAGTTCGGACCGAACGACTCGAAAGTCATTCTCAGACCGAGACACGGTTACATCCCCAAAGCGATTGGAACCCCTTTTAGGGCACAAGTCATTTCCCTTTCGGCTCTGCCAGCATCCGATAATGGGGACAGTGATAACCTCCTATGCCCTGTCCAGGCGCTGAGAGTTTACATCACGCGCTCCGCCGCTTTCAGGTGTTCAGAGCAGCTCTTTGTTTCCTTTGGCGGACGCACCAAGGGTCTCGCCGCCTCGAAACAGAGCCTGTCCAGGTGGATAGTGGACGCGATTGCAGCAGCTTATGCCTCCAAACACCTGCAGTGCCTTCTGGGTATCAGAGCCCACTCTACTAGAGTCCAGCGGAATTTCTATCCACGACATTTGTATGGCGGCGGGCTGGGCCTCCCCATCAACATTCGTGAGGTTTTATAACCTGGAAGTTCCCGCCTTACAGGCAAAATTACTGTCAGTATAAGTGACAAATATGCTCTGCCCAGTCTCTCATGTGCAGACTACGTTCACATGCTGACGATATTTCTGGTATGATACTTAGGGTGAAGTGTTTATACTCAGACCGGCTGGGCCGCTCTGTTTCTCATTCCCCTTCGCGCGCTGTTTTACCGGTGCCGGCCCGCGCTGCTGGCCGCCCGTATTCTACTCTGTGGCGCGGGGGGTTATTCTCTTCATGAAAGACCCTCCCTGGGATTCATGGGCTGGATGCTCGGCGCACACGGCGTTGACAAAGGGTTCCCGATGCGTAAGCAACTTACGCAATACGAGAGAACCTCTCGTAAGAGAACGTACTCGGTTACCTAATGTAACCTCGGTTCTCTCTAGAAGAGGGAACGAGTATTGCGTAACCTGCCGTGTCGCGCCACGAGCTTTTTGCGCTTCAGACTGCGAAAACCAGATTTTCAGCCTGTGAGCACTGGTTATATACACGCTGGCCACACCCATTCTGACGGTTAGAAGGGTGTGGAGGGCGCGAAGCGCCCTCATTGGAGGCCACGTTTCAGAGTGCTCACTGATAGGCTTAAGCAGTTGCCGCCGAGCAGCCAATGAGCACGCTTATACAGCCTGCCTAGGTCTGCCGGCTGCCGCACTGCGTTGACAATGAATACAAAATTAAGGATAATTTTTGGCTTCAGATCTCGAAGAAAGAAGACTTTCCCGATGCGTAAGCAACTTACGCAATACTCGTTCCCTCTTCTAGAGAGAACCGAGGTTACATTAGGTAACCGAGTACGTTTTATTCTACAAATGTGGAGGATTTCAAGACTTCAAGAGGGAGCAAGGCCAAAACAACACACACAAACCCTCGGACTATTAGGGACAAACTAACTAAGCTACAAAAATAAAGAAAAGTACAATAAAAATACACTAACTCTCTAACGCTTCAACTGGAGAAAACCAAATATAAAGGAAATGGCCGACTCCACATCAGCTTCAGTCGCTCTTCTGCGCCGCTTTATGCCTTTCATTCTAGACTGTGTGTGTGTGTGTGTGTGTGTGTGTGTGATTTTATTAAAACTCAGTCATTAAATAAAATATATTTGTATCTTTGAGTTCTTCTTCGTGTCATCTTAGTTTCAGTCTTTTATTAGATCAGGGCTTTATCTCACATTTTATAGTAAACTTCAGTCAGTGGAGCATGAACACTCCTGCAGATTCATGATGAAACAAGAACATGTGGACAAATCATGAACCTTTAGTGTTAGATACAGTTAATAAGATAAAGAGTGTTATTGTAACGGTCATCAGCTGGAGTGCCCTTGAGAGCCACCTATCATTATTCACTCACTACTACATTTCCCATAATTCACTGCCCGGACTCATCATCCCTGATTATCACATTCACCTGTGTCTCATTATATTGTTTAATTCACCCCATATAAGCCTGGTTCACCTCATCATTCCCTGTGAAGTTTTGTACGTTATTCCACTGCATTTCTGAGCGTTTCCTTTGTTGTCATTGTTCCTGGTTCTTGATCTCTGCCTGTGTCCTGGTTTTCCTGTTTCTGCCTCACCCTCTGGATTTGTCTGTTTGTTGGATTGCCTGCTTGTGTATGACCTTTGCCTGGATTTTGATTACGATTCTGAATAACACTTTAAATAAACTGCATTTGGATCCTCAACCTTCGTGTCTCGGAGCAGTTCGTAACAGTTATAGATTGATTTAAATATTTAGCATGTGAAAAACTGAAATGAATGCTTTCTATTTCATGTAATACCAATGAAAGTATCCTCACTGTTGAGTGTGTGTGTGTGTGTGTGTGTGTGTGTGTGTGTGTGTGTGTGTGAAAGTGTTTGAGCAGCTGCAGTTTCAGTTCAGTCACTGTGACTCTGACTGACGGAGGTTTTTGTACGACTCTTTATCACTGTGTGAACACACCACCACTGTGATAACTCTGACAGTAATAATGTCCAGCATCTTCAGTCTGGACTCCACTGATGGTCAGAGTGAAATCTGTTCCACCTCGTGCTCCATTCCCACTGAATCGACTGAGACTGTTATCATAGAGCTCATCTACAGCTTTAATGATGAGTTTAGGAGCTTCTCCATGTTTCTGCTGATACCAAGCTAAACTCCAGCCATCTATACCAGTATCAGTTTTACAGTCTATAGTGGCGATTTGTCCTTCAGAAACATTCACAACTTCAGGCTGAGTCACAGTGATTCCTCTGGACGCTGTTGACAACAACATTATATGAGTTTCATCAAATGACATGAACATTAAAGACTCAGAAATGACAAGCTTTGACTTCTGTTACCTGGAATAAAAGCGGTCAGAATCCAGATGAAGCTGCTGAAGAGATTCATGGTGTGTGTTGGGTTTGTACCGTGGTAAACAGCAGTGTGTTATAAAGTGTGTGAGTCTGAAGGCTATAAACACTCGGAGAGCTGAAACACGTGCCGATGCAAAGTGACTCTCTGAGCAAAAACCAGCTGGAGGAAAACACACATGAAAATGAACACATGCAGAAGAAACTGATCCAGTTTTGTGGCCTTTAATGTGTTTTATTCTCATGATCCAGTGGAGTGTGTTTTCACTTCTGTAGGAGTTTACAAATCATTTCTTCTTTATTCTGCACGAGTCTCTGGTTCAGAGTTCAGACTTTCTGATCAATCAAATGACAGTTTCATCACTAAAAGAAACAAGTATTTCACTGTGAACTCCATGAGAGGGCAAAGGTCATTCCAGAGGTCACAGGTCATCAACACTTATTAAAATGCTTTGAGAAACACATGATCATTTAGAAACTCCCAGTTAAGATGTGTAAAGATCAGTACAGAGTCTTTCTGATTATATTATTTATTTAGATTTAATAGTTTTCATGCATTAAGAGACATTTAGAGACGATGAGACGTTTAATAATCCTGATGTTGAGTCTCATATCAGTGTGTGTGTGTGTGTGTGTTTGTGTGTGTGTGTGTGTGTGTGTGTGTGTGTGTGTGTGTGTGTGTGTGTGTGTGTGTGTGTGTGTGTGTTCATTTCAGTGTGATGGAGGTTTTTGTACGACTCTTTCACTAGAATGAAACACTGTGGTGGACTTTCGGTGGAGGAACTAAACTGACGATCAGTAAGTCTTTTCTATTCTCTATAAAAATGTTCTCTAATAAGAAAATTTTAATTCATTCATTTTATTTTATTTTTAGATTATTTCAGCAAGATAATTATTTGTGATGATCTTAAAATGCCAGGAATGAACCTCAAAAAAAACATCTAAAAGATGTTCTTATTTGTCAACAAGATAATTAATTTATTATAAAAATATGTTTTTGAAAAGCAATTTATCATTTAACTATTTTATTTTGCATTAATAATTTAATTATTATTGGTAACATTTGATTGTATTTTAATGTAGCCTATGGATTGCAGTATTTTATGATATATTCAATTATTTCTTGATATAAATAATTTTGTCTATAATTTAACAATTAAGGGTTTTTAAATGCATTCAAAGTTTGATAATAGAATGTTTGTGTAAGCGTCATCATCAGACAAAGAGATATTTAGTTAATAAGCATTTTAAAAATCAAGATTATGATGATTATGATTGTAAGTGTCTGAACAGTAGAATTTAAAATAGTTGAAACTTTGCTGAAAATTACGATTGATTTTTTGTATCAAAATGTATGAACATTTTTACAAAAACAATTAATATTGAAAGTAGTATTTAAAATTTATTTCAAAATCTTATGAAGAAATCACAATATATTAATCAGTTTTCATGTGGACAATGTTTTTTAAAAATTAGATTGAGATTAAAAGGTTCTGTAATCAATCAAATGAGTGTTTTTTTATTTATTTCATTTTTTATAAAATTGTATCATTTGTATCGCTATTTTAAATGTCATATTTCATTTTACATGAATATTTAAAATCTTGTTATTGCTAACATTTAGTTCATGTCATGTATTGACTGCAGATACTTTAAAATCTATTCAATAATTTCTTCATATATAATTTTGTCTATAATTCTTGTTAAATGTAACTATTAAGGGCTTTTTTAAACACATGAAACAAAAGTTGTATAATGTGGACAACATAAATATAATTTTTAATAATTTTCATCAGACAAAAAGAAACTCATTTGAAGAGCATTTTGAAAATTAATCATTTAAATTATCAAATTTGCTGATGTTTATGATTGTGAGTTTCTGAATAGCAGAATATTTTCAAAATACAATTAATATTGAAATGATCATTTAAATTAGTTTTCTAGATCTTATAACGACATCACAATATAACCATCAATTTACTTGGACAATGTTTTTCAAACTCATTCTGTGGATCATTTAAAATGTAACTTGTATATTTAAAATCAAATGATCATTCATGAATGTGTGTGTGTGTGTGTGTCCAGCGGGTCCCTCCGTGTCTCCCTCCGTGTCTCTGCTGTCTCCCTCTTCTCTGCTGATCTCTGGAGACTCCTCCGCTCTGCTCTGCCTGCTCAGCTCTTACTCTCCACAGGGGGCGACGGTGAGCTGGACGCTGGACGGGTCAGAGGTCACCGAGGGGGTTCAGACCAGCGCAGAGAGCGAGCGGGACGGTCTCTACAGTCGCAGCAGCGTCCTGAGCCTCAGCAAAGCACGCTGGGAAGCCGCAGAGCGCTTCGTCTGCAGAGGAACACATGCCGGAGCTGCTCACGAGGCCTCGTTCCTCAAGAGCTCCGAGTGCTGATGTTTCTCCAGTGAAGACCAGCGTATCTGAGCGTCACGTGATTTACAGCTCAATACTGAAGCAGTCTGTCAATGTGCTGCCATTGCTGTTCATTCAATAAAGCTTCATCTGAACGCAAGCGCACATTTGTGTTGGACTGCATCATTGATCAGTGTGTCGTTCCTTCAAAGTCCTGCACTAAAGTTTCAGCGGCTTTTGATTGATTGTAATTAGGGGTGGAACAATAATTACAGTGGATAGTGACAATATGTATCGTATTATTCACCCAAAATGAAAGTTTAGGAAGTTTACAGGGTTTTCGTGTCACTACTACATTAAACTACTGTATATAATGTTGAATATAATGTATAATAATGCAATGGGGAATATTTGTGGGTCCTGATAATGCAAAAATGTCTGATGTTGCCAGTAAAAAGTGGCCTACATTATTTTAGATATATCTAGTCAGAGACATCAAGCATATTCGTCTGAAATAATTCAGTATTTTCAGCTTCAGAATCATGAATATTGTTATTCTGGTGTCTTTATTGTCCTGCATTGGGTTATCAGTACCAAGTCCAAGCCTATTCATTTACACACACAATGTTAAACCAAATGTACCATTTTGATGGAGTATGGCAATAATATGGTATTGTGAGTTCAGGATGGTGACATAAGGGTCTCGTTACACCCCTGATTGTAATAGTTGAGAACAGCTGCATTCAGCAGTAAATGTGAAATGAAGCTCTTGGGGTTTGAACATGGTCACTGGAGACGAGCTGCTCTATTCTGAGACCATCACAATCACTAAACCTGACAATGCAAATGAGATTTACACCTCAAACTCACAGTTTCACTCTTTTACTGGTTCAACGCTCTGAACTGGAGCAGTTTCACTTCTGCTAAAATGAGTTATGAGTAATAAATTCACTATAAGCTTGAGATGATAGCTAGGCCTACTTGAAAAAGACTCAAAAACATCTTCGTTACATTGACTTTATCATATAGTGGATTGTACAAAACAAACAATATATGGTTTGTTTGATTTCATATCAGTTTACACATTGGGTTTTCTCTGATTCAGAGCATATTAGAGTCAAACCCGTCCGTCACAGCACAGATCTGTTGTGTTGAGAAGTATACAATACTTGGTGTTCAGCTCATAGTAATTGCTCACTATAACAGATGTAATAATGTGGAACTGCAGCACTTCAGGCTCTAGTGAGAAACTGTGTTGAGTAATGCGAAGAAAAAGAACAAAGGTTTAAGCTGAATCCGAAATCACAAACTTCACTGCTATATATGGGTGAAAAGCAGAATGTGACAAAAGAAGTATGTCCGAATTTACAGTACAAGTCCCCAGATTGACCGACTACAGTGAAGCGACGCACTGACACAACATGACCAATATAGTACGTCCAGATTACATTCATACTACACTCATTAATACTGTAGAATGCACTTTTTTAGCGCTCGTGAAGTAATTACTTATTCAAAAAGGTTTGGCAATTTCGGACGCATCCTCAGTGTTAGTTGAACACAAGTCCTGAAAATGTAAGCCAATCGTCTTGATCGCCCCCAGGTGGCTGGTCCCAGTACAGCTCATTAACCCTGTCCTCTCCATGTAATCGAATGGGATGTGTAACAAATTAAACAATCAAATAACATTTCAAATTAATGATGGTTTGTGTGGTTTTAGGTAGTTTTTGTTACGCTGATGTAAATTCAGTTGTTCGTTTTTTTAAGTAGCTATTTAATGCTATAAAAGCGGGTGTGTGACGACATGATTGACAGCTGAGATTGACGGCTTCTCTGAGTAAAGTAGTCACTGAGGCACCAAATGACTTTGTTCGGGAGGAGATCGGAGTTTTAACTTTAATTTCTACATTTCCATGATTTATTTCACACTGACATGAGTTGTTCTGCAGTAAACTGGACCTTGATGCCGCGGCTCCACTTCACTCTCACTTCTGCGCAGACTCAGTCCCATCATTAGGGCCTGTCACAGTCTCAGATCATCCACAGCACCAGACCCGTCAGCTCCGCCCACTAGATCATTATCACACCAATTATAATCACCTGCACATGCTCATTAGGACTCACACAAACAGTTTCTTCACACTAGCACCTTCGTCTGGTCTCATCTATACCTATGGAAAGACTTACTCGAATACTCACCTTGGAAACTTCCCTGTCCTCAGTCCTTCTTCATCTCTGTCATTACTTCTGCACACACACCAGTCAGCACTACAACCAACAGAGAACTGTGAATGTTAAAGTTAAGTGCAAACCTGCTACTCTGAATCCCATGCTCACCTGTTTACCTCCTGTTTAAGACACTGTTGTTTTACGTTAGATCTGAGTCTTCTCCTTCTGTTACTGTAACAGCGCCATATTGGGACATTGGTGGCTTCACTTTTCTACAGTGGAAGAGAGTGAAGTTGCGTCGTCCATCTTTTTTTACAGTCTATGATTGTACCCCGCATGGAGTGTGTTCTGTTAAAAGGGAGAAAACACCACAAGTTGTGGATGAGGATGAGTGCTTCAGTGCCGAGCAAACCCCTGTTTCTCACTGTCAGTGGGAGACACCGAATCCATTTGAGGCCTGGCAGAAAGTCTTTCATAATGACGGAGATGCGTGGCCGGAGATACGCAGACGAGGGGTCTCGCTGCTTTGCTTGGGGACGGAAGGCCAGCGCCTGTTTTATACTCTGCCAGATCAAGGTACTACTTTTGATGAAGCATGAGTGTGAACTACTGAAGCTGAATGCGAGAATTGTCCAGAACTGTCACAGTTATGCCAGACAATTCAGTCAGGTTGGCCTAAACTGTAAAGGTCTATCCTCAGTGACTTACATCCATACTTTCCTGTTAGACATGAACTGGTTGTTGAATCTCCACTGATTTTCAGAGGGAATCGTTTGATTGTTCATATTGCACTGTGGAAACGCCTCATCCTTCTGGCACATGAGGGACATCAGGGGCTGGTGCGAACAAGTGCGCCACACAAGTGCTGAAAAGTTAGGCCAAAGTGTCTCTATCGCCCCCAGGTGGCTGGTCCCAGTATCGCTCATAAACCCTGTCCTCTATATGTAGTCTATAATGGGACGCGAGGGAAACTAAACAATCAAATTACACTTCAAACTAATTTTTTTTCCAAAGATTTTCTGTCATTTTAGGTAGTTTTTATCATGCTGATGTAAGTTAACGTGTTTGTTATTTTAAATAAGTTTGGTCTTAGTTAGTTATTTGATGCTATAAAAACGGGAATGTGACGCCATGATTGACAGCTTCTCTAAACGAAGTAGTCCCTTTTTGGGGGATATTCGGGGGGAAATTGGTGCTTCAACTTTAATTTCTACATGTCCATAACTGTTTATTTCACACCGATATAAGTTGTTCTGCAGTGAACTGGACTAACAGATTCTGCGGGAGTGTGGACGGGACTCTCACTCTCACGACTGCGCAGAATCAGCTCTCAAATCAGCGCAAGATGTCAGCGCCATATTGGGACTTCACATTTCTACAATAGAAGAGAGTGAAGGTGCGTCATCCATCTTTATTTACAGTCTATGGGTGCGAACCGAACAGTGTCTGAGGGAGTTGTATTAGTGGCCACGAATGGACGATCTTGTTCACACAATCCTCTCTGCATGTGTGATCGGCCAGGCCAGTGATAAATCGGCCGACACATTCACAGCTCCAGTGCAGCCAGTGGGGTTCATGAAATGGCCCATTTCAAACTCTCGAGAAGGGAGATACTGACTGTTAGATTGCAATAACACTGATTGATTATTTCAGCAAATGGCCAGAAGTTGGTTTTGCTTCATCAGTAACTTTGTGTGTGTGTGTGTGTGTGTGTGTGTGTGTGTGTGTGTGTGTGTGTGTGTGTGTGTGTGTGTGTGTGTGTGAGAAAGTGTTTGAGCAGCTGCAGTTTCAGTTCAGTCACTGAGATTTTTGTACGACTCTTTATCACTGTGTGAACATAACCACTGTGATAACTCTGACAGTAATAATGTCCAGCATCTTCAGTCTGGACTCCACTGATGGTCAGAGTGAAATCACTGTTAGATCCACTGCCACTGAATCTAGATGGAGTTCCTGACTGGAGGGTTTTTACATGATAAATCAGGAGTTTAGGAGCTTCTCCAGGTTTCTGTAAGTACCAGAACACACAGGGTCCCGAGCTGCAGGATGGTACATCACTACTGAGTTTACAGCTCATCTCTACAGTTTCTCCTGGTTTGGCAGGTTTCACAGGAGTCTGAGTCACTGTGATCTGAGATCTACAGCCTGAAAAACAATTCATTTATCAGTTTAAAGTATATCATATTTGACATATTGTTAAGCTGAGTAAAAAAATATATATATTTAAATGATTTATTTCAAATATAAACTGTTCACCTTGTAGTATAAAGCAGTATAACAGTGTCCAGATGAAGATGATGATGAAGGTCATGTTGATGAAGATTGTTGTGTGTGTCAGTGATGAAGTGTTAAACTCACAGCACTATAAACACTCTCACACACTGAAGATCTGATCAATATGCAAACACACTCCACATCATTTCCCTGAAGACAGACACTCATTAACAGACACAAAACACAATCACAATCACTGAAGTGAAAACAGAGTAAAAATGAATGTTTTTATAATATTTGATCTTCTACAATAGTCAAAATGTTAAAAACTATAGAATTCAATTCAGTTCTGAATAAATCTACAAGACCAACTTCTGTATATGAACCTGAATATCTGCTGTGAGAATATTTTTACTGTAGTTGGAGTGAAACGTTACTGATAATCCCCAAATTTTACACCAAATCCATGTGTGTTCCTGCAGTTTATGAACAGACATGAGGATCATCACACACTTTGTTTAATGGGTCCTTCATCCAAACTTCCTCCTGTTCCTCGACGAGGTGTGAACTGTGTCTATAACTCTAGTCAAAGCAAACTCCTGTTGTAAGCTGATTCTCCACATTGAGGATGTTTTGTCTTGGTCTGAGGAGGAAAACGCCTCAAGAGGCTCGGGTGATTCTGTAGCCAAGATCGGCCCGTGATGCTGAACGTCCTCAAGACACTCGACATCATGTATTTTTCTAATGTCAGGTTTATGCATCTTTTACTCTTTATCGCTGAGCATTTGATGTTTTGTATTGATTATCTTTTAATTGATTATGTAATTGGCATGACACATTTACCTGACTAATAATTAATTGTTACATTTGGATTTATTCTGATTTACTCTGAAATGATTAACTCTAGTAGATTACATTAAGTCCGTAACTCCACAACTCTACGCTCAGGTTAGTAACGGACTGACATCAGCCGAGGAGGAGCAGAGGAGCACGCCGACTGAAGATTCAGAGATCCGACTAACACATCGGCAAAGTCAATATATAGACTAATCTAAACAGGGTGAGCATTATTCTAACTAAGTGTACATGTGAAACCACGGCATAATTATACTAAGTTCCCATTAGAAGTAGTTAAGTTAGTCAGCTTAGTTCTATGGTAATGGTCGTGGCCTCTGGTTAGATATAATCTTACGTTAATTAAGTGTGTTCAGATCTATGGGGACTAAATAACTGATTAAATTGATCAAGCACAGATTTAAGATGCTGGTGATTCAGTTTAGAAAGACGAATATATCAAATCATAAATGTAGAAAATCAAAAAAAAAAAAAAAAAAAAAAAAAATGAAGGATTGAAAAATATCCACTGAAGTGAAAATCAAAAGTGACTGAATTTCTAGATGAAGGATGTAATAGGAAACAGGAGACAAATATGGATTCTGAAAAATCACAATCAAAAAGGTCAAACACTGATGAAGCTCCAGAAAGTGATGTTCTCTGTGTGTGTGTGTGTGTGTGTGTGTGTGTGTGTGTGTGTGTGTGTGTGTGTGTGTGTGTTTGAGCAGCTGCAGTTTCAGTTCAGTCACTGTGACTCTGACTGACGGAGGTTTTTGTACTACTCTTTATCACTGTGTGAACACTAGATCACTCTCACAATCACCATCAGAATCTGTTTTGCAATGAAAACTCTGACAGTAATAATGTCCAGCATCTTCAGTCTGGACTCCACTGATGGTCAGAGTGAAATCACTGTTAGATCCACTGCCACTGAATCTAGATGGAGTTCCTGTGTAGAGTTCTTTTGCATAACGAATCAGGAGTTTAGGAGCTTCTCCAGGTTTCTGTAAGTACCAGAATAAAGCATCATCTCCATCACTGTATCTCCTCACATCTCTGCTGGTTTTACATTTGATATTCACAGTTCCTCCTGGTAGTTCTGCTGTTATTGAGGGACTCTGAGTGACGGTGATCTGTCCTCTACACTCTGAAACACAACAAGAAGAAAATACACTCAAAACTTTGACAATATACTTGAAGAAATGAATTAATATCAAACTTGTGCTCCACAAACCTTGAGCAAACGCTGTGAGAGTCCAGATGAAGATGATGATGAAGGTCATGTTGATGAAGATTGTTGTGTGTGTCAGTGATGAAGTGTTAAACTCACAGCACTATAAACACTCTCACACACTGAAGATCTGATCAATATGCAAACACACTCCACATCATTTCCCTGAAGACAGAAGAAACACTGTTTTGTCTTTTAGTGTCTTTGCTAATAAACTTCTGTGGATCATTTTCAGAAACAGAAACTCATGATTTACTTCATGTTATTTTGGGTCGATCTTCTCGCTCTAAACACTGTTTTAATGATCAGTTTCATTCAGACTTTGATGCTGAGAGAATTTAATACATGAGCTGCAGATTTATATCATCCATGATACTGTATAACAGGTCAAAGGTCATCCAATAGAGAATGACCATCTAAATCTGGCTGAAGATTTCATTATAAAGCAGGTAAAAAGTAAAAAGAATTAGATTTTTTATCACATTTGTTTGTAAATGTATAATGTGTATAATCAGTCCCGAATGTATTTCGGGACTGATTATGAAAGAAAGGATTTCAGCCTTTATTCAATATCAAGTATTTATTTTTAAGATTAATTCTTTGGACTATATTTTAGATGAAGATTATGTGGCTCTTTTTTGATCAATCATGGTTGATGTTGAGAAGATCTGCAGTCGAGTCTCACATCAGTGTGTGTGTGTGTGTGTGTGTGTGTGTGTGTGTGTGTGTGTGTGTGTGTGTGTGTGTTCATTTGAGTGTGACGGAGGTTTTTGTACGACTCTTTCACTAGAATGAAACACTGTGGTGGACTTTCGGCGGAGGAACTAAACTGACGATCAGTAAGTCTCTTCAATTCTCTAAAAATTGTTTGTTTATTACTTACTTGTTTTGTTTTTAGGTTATTTTAGCAAGCATTTGGCAACATGATAAATTTTTTTTTAAAAAGAGTTTAAATTAAAAAAAAATAACTGCAATATTTCATTGCGAATTTGATTGTTCCACAATTTCTTTAAATTTGTCTTATTTTACAAAAAACACTTTTATTCCCTGAGATTTCATCACGTTTATCTTTTTTTTCTTTTTCTATTTCTAAGCATATTTCATATATTTTTTTAATTGTCTTTTTACATGAGTAATTTCATATATTATAATTGCTAACATTCAATGATTTTTAATATGTTGATTGCAATATTATATTGAATGTAGTTTGTAATATTGTTATATTTTCTGCCATATTCAGTTTTTTTTTAAAGTACATAATTGTGTCCATAATTCTTGGTAAATTTAACTGCTAATACTTTTTGAAATCCATGACACAAAAGTTTGATTATACGGATAAAATAATTATATTTTTTTATTTTAAAAATTCATATTTTGAAATGAAATTTGCTGATAATTATGATTGTGAGAGTCTTAAGAATTTTTCAAAATTCATTTTTGTAGGCGTCGTCATCAGACAAATAGAACAATTTGAAAAATTCATTAATTGAACTGAAATTTGTTGATAATTATGATTTTTCAAAATACAATTAATGATTAGAAATGATTATTCAGAAAATATTTGTACTTTTTATATTATTATTATTATTATTATTATTATTATATTTATTTTATATTTCAAATTTCTGTGAGATTCACTGTATATCATCAACTGATTTATATTTAGAATTACATGATACATTTTTTAGTGCTAGTGAATATTGATTTAACTGAGAATATTTTTAAACTGAATTCAGGATATTTGTAGTTTATGAATGAAAGCAGTTTTGTGGGATTTCTGTAAAGATAAAATTATTGTGATTTCTACAACATGACCATGTCTGACATCTAACTGTGTGTGTGTGTGTGTGTGCGTGTGTGTGTGTGTGTGTGTGTGTGTGTGTGTGTCCAGCGGGTCCCTCCGTGTCTCCCTCCGTGTCTCTGCTGTCTCCCTCTTCTCTGCTGGTCTCTGGAGACTCCTCCGCTCTGCTCTGCCTGCTCAGCTCTTACTCTCCACAGGGGGCGACGGTGAGCTGGACGCTGGACGGGTCAGAGGTCACCGAGGGGGTTCAGACCAGCGCAGAGAGCGAGCGGGACGGTCTCTACAGTCGCAGCAGCGTCCTGAGCCTCAGCAAAGCACGCTGGGAAGCCGCAGAGCGCTTCGTCTGCAGAGGAACACATGCCGGAGCTGCTCACGAGGCCTCGTTCCTCAAGAGCTCCGAGTGCTGATGTTTCTCCAGTGAAGACCAGCGTATCTGAGCGTCACGTGATTTACAGCTCAATACTGAAGCAGTCTGTCAATGTGCTGCCATTGCTGTTCATTCAATAAAGCTTCATCTGAACGCAAGCGCACATTTGTGTTGGACTGCATCATTGATCAGTGTGTCGTTCCTTCAAAGTCCTGCACTAAAGTTTCAGCGGCTTTTGATTGATTGTAATTAGGGGTGTAACAATAATTACAGTGGATAGTGACAATATATATCGTATTATTCACCCAAAATGAAAGTTTAGGAAGTTTACAGGGTTTTCGTGTCACTACTACATTAAACTACTGTATATAATGTTGAATATAATGTATAATAATGCAATGGGGGAATATTTGTGGGTCCTGATAATGCCAAATGTCTGATGTTACCAGTAAAAAGTGGCCGACATTATTTTAGATATATCTAGTCAGAGACATCAAGCATATTCATCTGAAATAATTCAGTATTTTCATCTTCAGAATCATGAATATTGTTATTCTGGTGTCTCTATTGTCCTGCATTGGGTTATCAGCACCAAGTCCAAGCCTATTCATTTACACACACAATGTTAAACCAAATTTACCATTTTGATGGAGTATGGCAATAATATGGTATTGTGAGTTCAGGATGGTGACATAAGGGTCTCGTTACACCCCTAATTGTAATAGTTGAGAACAGCTGCATTCAGCAGTAAATGTGAAATGAAGCTCTTGGGGTTTGAACATGGTCACTGGAGACGAGCTGCTCTATTCTGAGACCATCACAATCACTAAACCTGACAATGCAAATGAGATCTTCAACTGAAACGCTCTGAACTGGAACAGTTTCTCCTGTGCTTATGGATTCATTAGTCAGTTTGTTAATAAGATTTCATCTTTATGAGTTTATGAGTCACAACCCACACTATATTCACACATGAACAAACTTTAATCTTTAATATAAAAAAAAGAACTATAAATAAATTTCCACTGTACATGGATGTTAAATTCCACATAAAAAACATCAGTATGAAATGATGATATTGTTCCAGTGTTTGAAAAGGCTGTTATATATAGCACTGTTAAATTACACAATAAATATAAAATAAATAGGAAATTATTATTATTATTTGATGGTGGACTGCACCTGTTTGATAATCTGGTCTTTAATGTCAAAATTAAAATTATATAAATGTTCATCTGCTCTGAAATTGAGAGTGTTTTGTGATGCTGTTAATATATAAAGGATGAACTTAATAAAATCGATAGACTTATTAAACTGATCAAGCAGAACATCTTTATGATGCAGTGATTCAGTTTAGAAAGAAGAATGAGGATAAATCATAAATGCAGAAAAACAAAAATATGGTGAAAGATTGAAAAATATCCCCTAAGTGAAGATCAAACGTGACTGAATTTCCTCACAAATGACTGAAAATAACAGGAGAAAAATGACTTATGAAAAATCATGATCAAAGCTGTCATAGACTGACCAAGCTCAAACCTTTATATTATTATAATATATTAATATAATAATATTATTGCTTATTATAAGATCATATTGCTTTTCTTAGTGTGTGTGTGTGTGTGTGTGTGTGTGTGTGTGTGTGTGTGTGTGTGTGTGTGTGTGTGTGTGTGTGTGTGTGTGTGTGTGAAAGTATTTGAGCAGCTGCAGTTTCAGTTCAGTCACTGTGACTCTGACTGACGGAGGTTTTTGTACGACTCTTTATCACTGTGTGAACACATAGTTACTGTTGATCCAGTGATAACTCTGACAGTAATAATGTCCAGCATCTTCAGTCTGGACTCCACTGATGGTCAGAGTGAAATCACTGTTAGATCCACTGCCACTGAATCTAGATGGAGTTCCTGACTGGAGACGATTGGCCCAATAAATCAGGAGTTTAGGAGCTTCTCCAGGTTTCTGTAAGTACCAGGCTAAAATATCATCAGAACCATCATTGTAAACATCTCTGCTGGTTTTACATTTGATATTCACAGTTCCTCCTGGTTGTTCTGCTGTTATTGAGGGACTCTGAGTGACGGTGATCTGTCCTCTACACTCTGAAACACAACAAGAAGAAAATACACTCAAAACTTTGACAATATACTTAAGAAATGAATTAATATCAAACTTGTGCTCCACAAACCTTGAGCAAACGCTGTGAGAGTCCAGATGAAGATGATGATGAAGGTCATGTTGATGAAGATTGTTGTGTGTGTCAGTGATGAAATGTTAAACTCACAGCACTATAAACACTCTCACACACTGAAGATCTGATCAATATGCAAACACACTCCACATCATTTCCCTGAAGACAGTCACTCATTAACAGACACAAAACACAATCACTGAAGTGAGAACAGAGGAATATATTTTTTTATTTT
This sequence comes from Vimba vimba, assembly GCA_022828995.1. Lineage (NCBI taxonomy): Eukaryota > Metazoa > Chordata > Actinopteri > Cypriniformes > Leuciscidae > Vimba > Vimba vimba. The sequence continues at coordinate 26,357,852 of CM040840.1, forward strand.
TTTTCATAACATTTCATCTTCTACAACAGCCAAAATGTTATCATTCAGTTCTGAATAAATCTACAGGACAAACTTTAGTGTATGAACCTGAATATCTGCTGTGAGAATATTTGTACTGTAGTTGGAGTGAAACGTCGCTGTTAATCCCCATATTTTACACCAAATCCATGTGTGTTCCTGCAGTTTATGAACAGACATGAGGATCATCACACACACGAGTCTCTGTCAGTCACTGAATAACTGAGTTTGATTGAGAGTCACACATGATATAAACATGTTCACTTTAATAAATTCAGTTAGTAATGCAGTGATGATGAGCTTCATAAAGCAGGGGAAGTCAGTGAGTTTCTGCATGTTGATGTGTGTGTTGTTGATCTTAAGTTCAGTTAGTGAAGCGTTCAGGAGGTTTTTCTTCTGATGATCTATTAGTTTATTTCACTGGTTCACTTTCAGCAGCGGCTCCAAACTGATGATGACAGTAAATCAGCACATATTAAGATTATTAATATAACAGCTGACTGGTAAATACTTTGTAGAAAGGATGCACTTTTAGCATATTTTTTTTATATTATTTTTTTTGTGCAATTACACATTGAATGTTTGTCAAAACTGTAAAGATGATTTTCATTGTCAAAGGATCTTTTTTTTTCATCCACTGAACTAGAAACAATCATTTCTGACATTTACTTGATTTGACGAGTTTTCAGCTCTTTTCTTCCTCAAATATAATTCAATTCTAAAGGGTTAAAAATATATTGAAAGAAAATAACATTTGGCTGGTATTTTGGCACTTTTTATTTTGGTATTAATTTATTTTTTTCTAATCTATTGTTAAATGAACAGCAATATTTCCAAACTGGCATTTATATTCTTAATAGTATTTCCTCTTAATGATCAGCTCTGTCTGAGACTTCAGGAGTAAAAAGGTTTATAGAAATTCATTTTATTAATTATAAAGTTATAGTGGATGAGACACACAAAGTTTGCTTAAGGTTTTATTCAGAGTCTTAAACTGTAGTGAATTCAGTTCTTGTGTTTCTTCACATCTGATCTTTGATGCTTTTAACAAAGCGAGTTTCAGTTGATCATGAAAATGACACTTCAAATCTATAATATAACTTCAATTTAACTTTCATCGCTTTAGTGATCGCAGGCTTTGTGAAAACTCTTCTCTAAAAACATTCAGATCAACTTTTTGAAAGTTAAAGCTGATAAAGTGAATCAAACATTACAGAGAAACAGTTCTTCTATTTCTAATGCTGTTTCTTTTAGACTCTTATTTGTCGTTTTCAGTCGATTCTTGTCTGTAAAACTAACACTTGATGACCTGAAATTAGTTTTTGTCTTCGTTTTCAACTTGTTAAAACAATAAATTGTATAATTTATATTTTTTTGTAAAACTGTTTTGTAAAAAGTATAAATACTTTTTTGTATTTATAATAAAACTGGATATTGCGACTGCAGAGAATATCAAAGATGACACACTTACTAACAACAGTCTTTATGTTTCTGCATCGACTGAAAGTGGAACTTGATTGAGTTTTTCTGGCAGTTTGAAACTCAATGATATTTCCTTTTTAAATAATTTAATAATCAAGTCTATCCGTATTCTGAACATCTGCATCTCTGCTTTCTGCCTTTCATACAAGACTGTGTGTGTGCTTTATCATTCAGGCATGATTTTATTACAGTTCAGTCAATAAATAAAATATAATTGTAACTTTATGTCTTTGTGTCATTTTTGTTTCAGGTCTTTCATTAGATCAGGGCTTTAACTCACATTTTATAAGTAAACTTCAGTCAGTGAAGCATGAACACTCCTGCAGATTCATGATGAAACAAGAACATGCGGACAAATTATAGATATAGTTTTAGATAAATGTAATAAGATAAAGAGATAAGATAAAGTATTTAATAAGTTAAAAACTCAATGAATGCTTTATGTTTCATTTAATATCTATGAATAACTGTGTGTGTGTGTGTGTGTGTGTGTGTGTGTGTGTGTGTGTGTGTGTGTGTGTGTGTTTGAGCAGCTGCAGTTTCAGTTCAGTCACTGTGACTCTGACTGACGGAGGTTTTTGTACGACTCTTTATCACTGTGTGAACACATAGTTACTGTTGATGACATGGAAACTCTGACAGTAATAATGTCCAGCATCTTCAGTCTGGACTCCACTGATGGTCAGAGTGAAATCACTGTTAGATCCACTGCCACTGAATCTAGATGGAGTTCCTGACTGGAGTTTTTTTACATAATAAATCAGGAGTTTAGGAGCTTCTCCAGGTTTCTGTGAGTACCAGGATATACCTTCCTCCCCACCACCCCATCTGTACACATCTCTGCTGGTTTTACATTTGATATTCACAGTTCCTCCTGGTTGTTCTGCTGTTATTGAGGGACTCTGAGTGACGGTGATCTGTCCTCTACACTCTGAAACACAACAAGAAGAAAATACACTCAAAACTTTGACAATATACTTGAAGAAATTAATTCATATCAAACTTGTGCTCCACAAACCTTGAGCAAACGCTGTGAGAGTCCAGATGAAGATGATGATGAAGGTCATGTTGATGAAGATTGTTGTGTGTGTCAGTGATGAAGTGTTAAACTCACAGCACTATAAACACTCTCACACACTGAAGATCTGATCAATATGCAAACACACTCCACATCATTTCCCTGAAGACAGTCACTCATTAACAGACACAAAACACAATCACTGAAGTGAGAACAGAGTAAAAATGAACCTTTTATATAATATTTAATCTTCTACAATAGTCAAAATGTTTAAAATTATATCATTCAATTCAGTTCTGAATAAATCTACAATACCAACTTTAGTATATGAACCAGAATATCTGCTGTGAGAATATTTTTACTGTAGTTGGAGTGAAACGTCGCTGTTAATCCCCAAATTTTACACCAAATCCATGTGTGTTCCTGCAGTTTATGAACAGACATGAGGATGTCTAAATTAACCAAGACACGCTGAAACAGATCAATAATGAGCAGTTCTGGGAAATGAGTCTCTGGAGACGTTGAGGGACGAGGCTTGATCTGCCGGTACAGAAGGACAGATGTTACAGATGTGAGACTCAGTTGATCTGAAGTTCAGTTAGTGAAGTGTTCAGGAGGTTTTTCTTCTGATGATCTATTAGTTTATTTCACTGGTTCACTTTCAGCAGCGACACCAAACTGATGATGATATACTTTATAAAACTATATACAGTATTCAGACACCTTCAACATTTCTCACATTATCAGTTTATCCGCTATAGTTTAGAAAATGGTAATAAAATATGACAAATATTAAACGGTGTCAGAACAAATTCATCTTGATAATGTCAGATAACTTTGAACAAAATATGTTCAGGTCAAAGTGTCTTAATCATTTTTGGTCCCAATTTTTTATAAAATTTACTGGTAATCCACTTTATGAAGAATTATTGGGTATAATATGTCACAGTTTACTTTATTTTGCTATCCTCACTTACATAAATGAACTATAGTGTATTGCACACTCTAGTAAAAAAATATGCAAAATGATATATCTGGTGTCTGAATAATGTTTGGTTTGACTGTAGAAAAGACGCACTCTCAGTTTGTTCAGTTTCTTCTTGAGTGTAATTAGAGACACTGAATGTTTGTCAGTAACACTGTAAAGATGGTTATGGTCTTAATAGTATTTCTCTTAATGATCAGCTCTGTCTGATACTTCAGGAGTAAAAAGGTTTATATTTGTAGAAATGAAGTATAAAGTTATAATAGATGGAGTGATGTGTGGAGACAGCGAGCTTCAGATCAACACCAGCTTTAACAACGACCGAAAACAACTCAATGTCAAAAACTAGTTTTATTCTACAAATGTGGAGGATTTCAAGACTTCAAGAGGGAGCAAGGCCAAAAAAACACACAAACCCTCGGACTATCAGGGAGAAACTAACTAAGCTACAAAAATAAAGAAAAGTACAATAAAAATACACTAACTCTCTAACGCTTAAACTGGAGAAAACCAGATATAAAGGAAATGGCCTTTAACTCCACATCAGCTTCAGTCGCTCTTCTGCGCCGCTTTTTCTTTCTAGACTGTGTGTGTGTGTGTGTGTGTGTGTGTGTGTGTGTGTGTGTGTGTGTGTTTGTGTGATTTTATTAAAACTCAGTTATTAAATAAAATTTATTTGTATCTTTGAGTTCTTCTTTGTGTCATTTTTGTTTCAGGTCTTTCATTAGATCAGGGCTTTAACTCACATTTTATAAGTAAACTTCAGTCAGTGGAGCATGAACACTCCTGCAGATTCATGATGAAACACGAACATGCGGACAAATCATGAACCTTTAGTGTCAGATACATTTAATAAAATAAAGAGTGTTATAGATTAATTTAAATATTTACACTAGCATGTGAAAAACTGAAATGAATGCTTTCTATTTCTTTTAATATAAATGAAAATATCCTCACTGTTGAGTGTGTGTGTGTGTGTGTGTGTGTGTGTGTGTGTGTGTGTGTGTGTGTGTGTGTGTGTGTGTGTGTGTGTGTGTGTGTGTGTGAAAGTGTGTTTGAGCAGCTGCAGTTTCAGTTCAGTCACTGTGACTCTGACTGACGGAGGTTTTTGTACGACTCTTTATCACTGTGTGAACACATAGTCACTGTTGATGTAGTGTTCACTCTGACAGTAATAATGTCCAGCATCTTCAGTCTGGACTCCACTGATGGTCAGAGTGAAATCACTGTTTGATCCACTGCCACTGAATCTAGATGGAGTTCCTGACTCTAGTTTTTTTACATAACGAATCAGGAGTTTAGGAGCTTCTCCAGGTTTCTGTAAGTACCAGAATATATAATCTCCATTACTGTTTCTGAGTACATCACTGCTGGTTTTACATTTGATATTCACAGTTCCTCCTGGTTGTTCTGCTGTTATTGAGGGACTCTGAGTGACGGTGATCTGTCCTCTACACTCTGAAACACAACAAGAAGAAAATCAGCAGAATAAATGAAAGATCTTTGCTAAAACAAGTAAATGTAAAGTAGTAAATGCAATGAAAGTGAGTGTCACCGTTGAGGAGCAGCAGCAGAGAGCAGAAGATCAGTGTGTGTGTCCTCATCTTTACTGGGAATGAGTGAAACTGAAGGACAGAGATGTTGGATGAACAGTCTGACTGACAGACGCTGATATTGAGCTTCAGTCTCAGGGGTGGGACACAAATTCAAAGCCGTTTCCTCTCAAATGAGTCTCAGTCACGACAGAAGAGCAGAAATGAGAAATATGACAATGTTCAGAAGTTCATTTTCCCTCATCAAACACTCAATAATAGTTTGTTTCTCTGTGATTCACTCTCAGCAGCAAACTGGATGTTGGCAGTAAGTAAATCATCAAATCAGTTTAAAAATAATAATTATTATTATTAATCTAAGGTGGAAACAGGCTTGAATATCTTTTTTTTTCTGATCTGTCGTCTGCTCTGCTTTGTGTGTTTCATACACAACTGTACGTGTGCTTTATCATTCAGTCATAATTTTATCACAATTCAATCAACATAGTTTGAAATAAAATAATAACTTCATGTCTTTGAGTCCATTTGTGTTGTTTTCATTTCAGGTCTTTCATTGGATCAGGGCTTTTGCTCACATATTAATAAACTTCAGCGAAGCATTAAAACACCTGCAGATTCATGATGAACCTCACAGAGATTATGATAGATAGATTGAAGATAAACATGCATGACAGACACATATCACTCATCTCTCATTGTGTTTTATGTTTAATAGTTATTTAAAGTGTTTCAGTATTATAGAAACATCAAACTCTGAGGATGATGAACATCTGCTCTATTCTGAGAGAAACACAATCACTCCTGATGTTGAAATATGAGTTTAACTCGCTCACTTTCACTGTGGGACTGAAACCAGACAGTTTTTGACTAATATGAGGCTTGTTCATATTCATTAGTTTACACTGTTAATACTTGTGAACAAGTTTTCAACAAAAATTCAGTTAAAAGTGTAGATTAAATCTATAGCTTATTAGTTAAAACTTAATGTCAGTAAGTTAAGGTGTGGTTATAATGCCCTTTTCACAAGATGTAAAATAAGTCTGTGATGTCCCCAGAGTGTGTGTGTGAAGTTTTAGCTCAAAATACCCCACAGATATTTTTATATAGCATGTTAAAATCGTCACTTTTTGAAGGTGAGCAAAAACGCACCGTTGCAAATGAGCTGCTGCTCCCGGCACAGAGGACGGAGCTTCAAGAGCTGGTGTTTGTGTGTGTGTTAGCAGTTCCAAAAATGTCAAAAACGTTTATGTTCAAACCAGCCGTTGGTTGAAGTCTGTAAAAAGCAATTTCTTTAAATGAAAATGTGAGGTTTGTAACTGTAACGGTCATTAGCTGGAGTGACCTTGAGAGCCACCAGAGGGCACTCCACATCAGACTATCATGATTCACTCACAACTACATTTCCCATAACACACTGCCCGGACTCATCATCCCTGATCGCATCCACCTGTGTCTCATTATCTTGTTCAGCTCACCCCATATAAGCCTGGTTCATCCTTTCACTCACTGCAAAGCTTTGTATGTTGTTACACTGCTTTTCTGAGCGGTTCCACTGTTGTCTATGTTCCTGTTTCTTGATATCTGCCTGTGACCTGGGGCCTCATTTATAACTGTTGCATACGCACAAAACAGGCCCTGAAAGAGGCGTATGCCACTTCCAACGCATAAGTTGTGATTGATTTATAAAAACAAACTTGACGGGAAAATTTGCGCACCTGCACGCAAACTCTGACCCATGCGTACAAACGGTTTGGAGACGGAGCAGTTTGGCGACACCGATGGTGAGCTGGAGTTAAATGTCTTTTTGGCCACTTTTAGACAGAAAATTTTAAAGACATATACAGAAAGATAATACAAAATATAATTTCACTCACCAAGCCTATCACTTGAAGCAAATATCCATCCCTTCTTAAATGTCCGCGCCTGCGAGTGTGTTGGGCCGTTTAGTGAAACTGACGCAAATAACAGTTTAAATAAATAAAATAATGATTTAACATATGTTTTACTTCTGATATAAACATTTAGATGAAATATGCCATTCAAATTAATGGAGTTAAACACTTAAACATGAAATCATTACTGAGAAGTTACAACATTTAGAAATGTTCAAATGCTCAATCAATAGAAATATTTGTTGTGGATGCGATGTTTTTGAACACTTTTCCTGTGGCGTGCTGTGTTTTAATGTTTTAACCACAGAGATAATACCATGCTTATCATGATAATACCAGATTGTTTCGTGCAAATAATGCCCAAGGCCTATCTGTTTACATTAAAAATACAAATCAATTAAAAATACAATTCAGCCAGTGGAAAAGATTGAGAAAAACTTTCTCTGAAATGTATTTTCAGAGAACCCTCAGGATTTGTGTGTTTGTATGGACTGCCTGCCTGTGTATGACCCTTGCCTGGATTTTGGATTACTCTAATAAACTGCATTTGGATCCTCAACCTTCTTGTCTCGGAGCAGTTCGTAACAGTAACTTTGCAGGTGTTTATGCTCAAACAGCAACATTACACTCTAACTAAAGTTAGAAAAGTGAAATCATAAATAAATGTATAAACAAAGTAATAATTCCAGCGCTCAATAGGAGGGAGAGGCTTAGATATGTATCCGACTTATTGATCAATGCAGAAATACACTATTTTCTATGAAACCAGTGTTTTCATCATTTAAGTATATTAAAATAATATGGTAAGAAATTCCAGTTTCCAATATCATGACGCTGTCCATCACTCACACTAACAAATCAACGCATTTTCATCTAAAATATCAACGCATTGTGCAGCATATTGCTGTAAGACCCACTGAGGAAAACCTTTCAGAGGTGAGAATGCGCTGCTGTGTGTTTATATGTAGAACTCAATAAGCAATATCCATATGCAGAATTATCTTAATGATCAACTAAATGCTGTGAAAATATGTCTACTGCAGATATAGATCTTCATACATGTGAATAAGGTTGTTATGAAGGGAATGAGCCAGTAGAGGTCAGTGATTATCTTCATCATCTGTCAGTGATCCTCTTCTTTGAGCGGATGAACTGCTGGATCATCAGGATGAGAGTCGAGGTCTAAGAGCAGCGCTGGCCTTCACTGGTGTGTGTTCATACAGGACTGTGTGTGTTTATACAGTGTAAGTTGAGACTGTACTGACTGATTGATAAGGAGCAGAACCTGCCTGTAGTTTATAAAGAGATTGATCAGTGTGTGATGTTTATATACTTGTAATTTGTCAGTATTGTAGTTTCTTACAGTATAACCACATCTTGATCCACATGTTGAGTCTCAAATAAAAGCAACTAATGGAACTTTGTGCTTTTTAATCGACGTCCCACAGTGATTATATTCACTAGATCTCATGAAACTTTATTAAAAGGCTTCAGATGCAGTCGACAGTTAACTTGCTCTTGACTGTATTTGACAGATCCAATATGGCAATCTGCTGATATAGAGCTCAGTCATATATCACTGATCTAGAAGAGCACAAAATCTCAAAGCTGTGCAGAGATCAGTCAGTCCGTCAGTTTCCACCATATTTATATTCTCCATAAAGAGTATGAATATGAGGAAATTTAAAACAAATACCACTGAGACTCACCCTTATGAAAAGAAAATATATTTCCCATATATGAATTATCAATATATTATATGGTTTAACAGTATATTTGAACATATACAGAATAATTGTGTTAATAGGCTATGTTACAATATATACATGTATGTGCAATATATGTACACAATAATTAATAATATTTCATATTTATTCATATATAGCCATGGTCAGTGCATATATTGCAGTATTGAAAAATATAAGCACTAGTTTCCCATATATGGAAATGTATTATGTAATATATCGCATTATATTTTGCAGTATATTCCCATATATTTTTGTTCTGTAAGGGCAGGGACACTGGTGGACTTTGTCTAGTTGTTTCTATCAACGTATGATTTTATTTCTGACCTCTATAATCTAATAAAGAGTTTAATTTAGATGGTTTTATTTCAGATGCAAGTGTGACGATGTTATTTCAGATCCTCCTTTGAGCAGCTGCAGTTTCAGTTCAGTCACTGTGACTCTGACTGACGGAGGTTTTTGTACGACTCTTTATCACTGTGTGAACCACTGAATGCTCTCAGGCCAGTATAAACTCTGACAGTAATAATGTCCAGCATCTTCAGTCTGGACTCCACTGATGGTCAGAGTGAAATCACTGTTAGATCCACTGCCACTGAATCTAGATGGAGTTCCTGACTGGAGGCGGTTTGTCAAATAAATCAGGAGTTTAGGAGCTTCTCCAGGTTTCTGTAAGTACCAGGCTAAATAATCTCCATTACTATCACTGTACACATCACTACTGGTTTTACATTTGATATTCACAGTTCCTCCTGGTTGTTCTGCTGTTATTGAGGGACTCTGAGTGACGGTGATCTGTCCTCTACACTCTGAAACACAAGAAGAAGAAAATCAGCAGAATAAATGAATGATCTTTGCTAAAACAAGTAAATGTAAAGTAGTAAATGCAGTGAAAGTGAGTGTCACCGTTGAGGAGTAGCAGCAGAGAGCAGAAGATCAGTGTGTGTGTCCTCATCTTTACTGGGAATGAGTGAAACTGAAGGACAGAGATGTTGGATGAACAGTCTGACTGACAGACGCTGATATTGAGCTTCAGTCTCAGGGGTGGGACACAAATTCAAAGCCGTTTCCTCTCAAATGAGTCTCAGTCACGACAGAAGAGCAGAAATGAGGAATATGACAATGATAAGAAGTTCATTTTCCCTCATCAAACACTCAATAATAGTTTGTTTCTCTGTGATTCACTCTCGGCAGCAAACTGGATGTCGGCAGTAAGTAAATCATCAAATCAGTTTAAAAATTATTATTATTAATTATTATTATTATTATTAATTATTAAAAATTCAGTTAAAAGTGTAGATTAAATTTGTATCTTGCTTATCAGTTAAAAATTAATGACAGTAAGTTCAACACAAAATACATCCATAAATAAAAATAAATAAATAAATGCATAAACAAACAAAGTAATAATTCCAGTGTTCAATAGGAGCGAGAGGCTTAGATATGTCCGCCTTATTGATCAATGCAGAAATACACTGTTTTTCTGTGAAACCTGTGTTTATAATTACGATAATACATTACAATAATATGATAAGAAATATCATTTTGCAATATCATGACGCTGTTCATCACTGACACTAACAAATCAATGCATTTTCATCGAAAATATCAACGCATTGTGCAGCATATTGCTGTAAAACCCACTGAGGAAAACCTTATGGCAATATCCATTATGCAGAATTATCTTATTAATGATCAACTAAATGCTATAAAAATATGAGCCAATGTCTATTGCAGATATAGATATTTATACATGTGAATAAGGTTGTTATGAAGGGAATGAGCCAGTAGAGGTCAGTGATTATCTTCATCATCTGTCAGTGATCCTCTTCTTTGAGCGGATGAACTGCTGGATCATCAGGATGAGAGTCGAGGTCTAAGAGCAGCGCTGGCCTTCACTGGTGTGTGTTCATACAGGACTGTGTGTGTTTATACAGTGTAAGTTGATACTGTACTGACTGAATGATAAGGAGCAGAACCTGCCTGTAGTTTATAAAGCAGTTGATCAGTGTTTGATGTTCTTATACTTGTAATTTGTCAGTATTGTTGTTTCTTACAGTTTAACCACATCTTGATCCACATGTTGAGTCTCAAATAAAAGCAACTAATGGAACTTTGTGCTTTTTAATCGATGTCATTCATTCATTCATTCATTCATTCATTCATTCATTCATTCATTCATTCATTCATTCCCACGGTGATTATATTCACTAGTTCTCATGAAACTTTATTAAAAGGCTTCAGATGCAGTCGACAGTTAACTTGCTCTTGACTGTATTTGACAGATCCAATATGGCGAACGGCTGATATAGATCTCAGTTATATTACCAGGGACGGCTGGCCAAAAGAGGGCGCTAGGGTGCTTTACAAATACATGTAAAGGCAGTGGTTGTCAAACTGGGGTATGTGAGGTGACAGGTGGGGGTACGGGAACAAAATGCTGAATTTTGCCGTTCATTTAATACTACCTTACTTTAAAATGAGATTTAAACTGAGCATGCATTTCTATCAGGTAAAATGCTGTAAATACATGACATCCGATCAAATTACCTCATCTTTTGCCGTTTTGCGGTCAAAACTTTATGCATTTAAAGGGATAGTTCACTTTGAAATTAATTTTTGATATGTTTTAGCTTACCTCAAAGGCATCCAAGATGTAGGTGTCTTTTTTTCTGGAGTAGTTTCAATTTTGATATTTTTAGGTCAAACCGTTCTTGTCTGTCAGTCATATAATGCAGGTCTATGGTCACTGTCTCAAAGCAGCATGCACAAAGTCCAAATTAAACAATTCCCCATCGTCCAAATTAAACAATTCCCCATCGTAAGTACACATTGATGGCTTAAGACACGAAACGAGCGGTTTGTGTGAGAAAACGAACAGTATTTATATAGTTTTTGTCCTTTTGTAAACACACACACCCAAATGATCAGAGGACGCGGATGCTTCGGTCTGCGCAAGCGCCGGAAAGCGACGGAAAAGGTCAGAGGGCGCGGGCGCTTCGATCTGCGCAAGCGCCGGAAAGCGCAGGAAATTATCTCTCGCGCGTGTACGTCACTCATTGTTTACACAGAGATTTCGGAAGCCTTACCTTTCACTGTGAAGATCTAAACATATTTAGACGTACAGGAAATGGCAATGGAAGACGATTTCGATATATCAACAGACAACGTTGAATTTTTTACACAACCATATTTATTTGAACCAGAGTACACCGATCAAGAACTCAGAGCGATAGAGGAAGCATCCGCTGCAGCAGCACGTCTTCAAGCCTCAGAGAGACAGAGATCTCTGCAAAATTGGTGGTGTTCTTGTAGCAAGTGTTGTGAGATGCCAACAGAAGTAGAGAGCATATGTTGTCACGAATGGAACATAGCAATGCCACAGCTACAAGACGACGACGAGGACATTGACAGTACCCCGTCATACACCTGCCAACGTGCAAAACGCTGCGGCTCAACAGCGGAGAAAACTCGGGATCTTCAGTCAGGCAGGTGTATGACGGGGTACTGTCAATGTCCTCGTCGTCTTGTAGCTGTGGCATTGCTATGTTCCATTCGTGATTCGTGATTCTTGATCGGTGTACTCTGGTTCAAATAAATATGGTTGTGTAAAAAATTCAACGTTGTCTGTTGATATATCGAAATCGTCTTCCATTGCCATTTCCTGTACGTCTAAATATGTTTAGATCTTCACAGTGAAAGGTAAGGCTTCCGAAATCTCCGTGTAAACAATGAGTGATGTACACGCGCGAGAGATAATTTCCGGCGCTTGCGCAGATCGAAGCGCCCGCGCCCTCTGACCTTTTCCGTCGCTTTCCGGCGCTTGCGCAGACCGAAGCACCCGCGTCCTCTGATCATTTGGGTGTGTGTGTTTACAAGAGGACAAAAACTATATAAATACTGTTCGTTTTCTCACACAAACCGCTCGTTTCGTGTCTTAAGCCATCAATGTGTACTTACGATGGGGAATTGTTTAATTTGGACTGTGTGCATGCTGCTTTGAGACAGTGACCATAGACCTGCATTATATGACTGACAGACAAGAACGGTTTGACCTAAAAATATCAAAATTGAAACTACTCCGGAAAAAAAGACACCTACATCTTGGATGCCTTTGAGGTAAGCTAAAACATACCAAAAATTAATTTCAAAGTGAACTATCCCTTTAAGCAGCGTAGGCTATATGACAAGTCTCGTGCAGATTGCTGCCTCGGCAGATCGCTCTACACTACCGTTCTCGACAATGCACGTTACCTTTGTAAAAGTAGGGATTTAGCACTTACTAGCATGAAGAACAAATACAGACAGGATGTGCATGGAGATCGATATAAGAATCAAACTCTCTTCGATACAAGACATACCCTGTTTGAGTCCCTGTGTTTAATGTTGATCACATTATATGAAGATCCACACGATTGCAAATGTGACATTGATTTTATACAACAGTTCAACAAATAAAATATTAATATTAAGTGATGTTCATTTTCAACACAGTTGTCAGTATTTTTTTACAACAAAATAATAATAGCTCCAACGAAAGCCACAGCAGTGCTTGTGAACGAATCTGCGGCTTTGAACGAATAACGAGTCAATGATTCAATGATTAATTCATAAATACAGCCACTTGCTTAATTTCTGAATGAATGACTCGATGACTCATCACCTACTGGCGGTTTTAATTTAATATTTAAAAGCATCACTTCGTTTTTACCATCATTGCATATTTCTCTATTGAACATTTATTATGAACATTTATTATTTAAAGCATTATTTATTTTATAAAGGTATTTGTAAAGGTAAAAATGCACTGGAAAAATCGATTTAAGGGGGCAAATATTGTCCCTTACTGAAAAAGGTGTGACTGAAGAGTGTGGGTACGCAGAAGGATGTTAAAAACCTTATGGGGTACAAAGTTTGAGAACCACTGGGACTGGGTTAAGGAATAGAACAAAATAAACATCAACATCAAAGCACAATACACATACCAAGAGCAGAAAGTAGGCCTAATATTCAGAGGTCACTTACAAAGTTAGGTTAAAGACACAAACAAAGAGGGATTCAAACAAAAAGCATATCAATAACAATGTAGAATTTACAGACTGTGAGCTGAAGAGTAATATAAAGATAAAAAAAATGTGTTTTTGAAGGAGAGAAGGGTGGATGTTTGACGGATGTCTTGAGGAAGAGCATTTCACAACCTCGCTCGGAGCCACTACGCTAAAAGACTCCCATGGTTACCAGACTATTGAAACCGACTGAATATGACACAGGCCCACCTAAGATATTTTTCACCAGCCGCCACTGCATATCACTGATCTATAAGAGCACAAAATCTCAACGCTGTGCAGAGATCAGTCAGTCCGTCAGTTTCCACCATATTCTTATTCTTCCTAAAGATATGAGGAAATTTAAAACAAATACCACTGAGACTCTGGCACCCTTATGAAAAGAAAATATATTTCCCATATATGAATGATAAATATATTAAATGGTTTAACAGTAAATTTGAAAATATACAGAATAAAATATTGTGTTAATATATTACAATATATTGAATAATACATAATGAATTGCCGCTTTTCATATATTGAAAAATATGTAATATACCATAATGTATGTAATATTATATTCAGTAATACTGAACTAGAAATCTGTTGTAACTCATTCCGTGAATGTGTGTGTGTGTGTGTGTGTGTGTGTGTGTGTGTGTGTGTGTGTGAACATACATTCACATTTATATGGGAACATGTATGTGCAATATATGTACACAATAATTAATAATATTTTATATTTATTAATATATAGCCATGGTCAGTGCATATATTGCAGTATATTGAAGAATATAAGCACTAGTTTCCCATATATGGAAATGTGGCATATATATTATATTTTGCAGTATATTTCCATATACAGTATTTTTGTTCTGTAAGGGCAGGGACACTGGTGGACTTTGTCTAGTTGTTTCTCTCAATGTATGCTTTTATTTCTGACCTCTATAATCTAATAAAGAGTTTAATTTAGATGGTTTTATTTCAGATGCAAGTGTGACGATGTTATTTCAGATCCTCCTTTGAGCAGCTGCAGTTTCAGTTCAGTCACTGTGACTCTGACTGACGGAGGTTTTTGTACGACTCTTTATCACTGTGTGAACACATTACCACTGTGAAAACTCTGACAGTAATAATGTCCAGCATCTTCAGTCTGGACTCCACTGATGGTCAGAGTGAAATCACTGTTAGATCCACTGCCACTGAATCTAGATGGAGTTCCTGACTGGAGTTTTTTTACATAATAAATCAGGGGTTTAGGAGCTTCTCCAGGTTTCTGTAAGTACCAGAATAAACCTTCATCCCCATCACTCCATCTGTGCACATCACTGCTGGTTTTACATTTGATATTCACAGTTCCTCCTGGTTGTTCTGCTGTTATTGAGGGACTCTGAGTGACGGTGATCTGTCCTCTACACTCTGAAACACAACAAGAAGAAAATACACTCAAAACTTTGACAATATACTTGAAGAAATGAATTAATATCAAACTTGTGCTCCACAAACCTTGAGCAAACGCTGTGAGAGTCCAGATGAAGATGATGATGAAGGTCATGTTGATGAAGATTGTTGTGTGTGTCAGTGATGAAGTGTTAAACTCACAGCACTATAAACACTCTCACACACTGAAGATCTGATCAATATGCAAACACACTCCACATCATTTCCCTGAAGACAGTCACTCATTAACAGACACAAAACACAATCACTGAAGTGAAAAAAAATCAGTCTTTTTCATAATATTAGACCTTCTACAAAATGTTAAAAATTATATCATTCAATTTTATTCTCAATGCATCTACAATACCAAATCTGAATATCTGCTGTGAGAATATTTTTTTTACTGTAGTTGGAGTGAAACGTCGCTGTTAATCCCCAAAAACCAAATCCATGCAGTTTATGAACAGACATGAGGATCATCACACACACGAGTAGTAAATCATCACATAATAAGATTATTAATACAACAGCTGACTGTTAAATATTTTGAGGAAAGGATGCACTTTTAGCATATTTTTATATATATTTATATTTGTGCAATTACACATTGAATGTTTGTCTAAACTGTAAAGATGATTTTCATTGTCAAAGGATCTTTTTTTTCATCCACTGAACTAGAAACAATCATTTCTGACATTTACTTGATTTGACGAGTTTTCAGCTCTTTTCTTCCTCAAAGATAATTCAATTCTAAAGGGTTAAAAATACATTGAAAGAAAATAACATTTGGCTGGTATTTTGGCACCACTTTTTATTTTGGAATTAATTGATATTTTTCTAATCTATTGTTAAATGAACAGCAATATTTCCAAACTGGCATTTATATTCTTAATGGTATTTCCTCTTAATGATCAGCTCTGTCTGAGACTTCAGGAGTAAAAAGAAATGAATTATAATTAATTATAAAGTTATAGTGGATATGACACACAAAAGTAAAAAGTTTTTGCTCTGTTTTTCTGAATTAATGACTTAACTATCTCATAATTATGACATAAGTCATTAATTCAGAAAAACAGAGCAAATATTTTTATGAAAAATTATCTCATAATTTTGAGATAATTAAGTCATTAATTCAGAAAAACAGAGCAAAAACTTTTTATTCAAGAAAAATTATCTCGTAATTCTGAGATAATTAACTCGTTAATTCAGAAAAACAGAGTAAATTATTTTTCCTCAAGTGAATGCAATACGCTTGCATATGATTTTGCAATTCAGTCAATAAATAAAATATAATTGTAACTTTATGTCCGTTTTGTGTCATTTTTGTTTCAGGTCTTTCATTAGATCAGGGCTTTAACTCACATTTTATAAGTAAACTTCAGTCAGTGGAGCATGAACACACCGGTAGATTCATGATGAAACAAGAACATGCGGACAAATTATAGACATAGTCTTAGATAAATGTAATAAGATAAAGAGATAAGAAAAAGTATTTAGTAAGTTAAAAACTCAATGAATGCTTTGTTTCATTTAATACCTATGAATAACTTGACTGAGTGTGTGTGTGTGTGTGTGTGTGTGTGTGTGTGTGTGTGTGAGCAGCTGCAGTTTCAGTTCAGTCACTGTGACTCTGACTGACGGAGGTTTTTGTACGACTCTTTATCACTGTGTGAATGTATCATCACCCTCACAATCACCATCAGAATTTGCTCTGCAATGGAAACTCTGACAGTAATAATGTCCAGCATCTTCAGTCTGGACTCCACTGATGGTCAGAGTGAAATCTGTCCCATCTTGTTCTCCTTTCCCACTGAATCGACTGAGGCTGTCATCATTAAGCTCATCTACCCGATAAATGATGAGTTTAGGAGCTTCTCCATGTTTCTGCTGATACCAATGTAAACCATAGCCATATATCCCAGTATCAGTTTTACAGTCTATAGTGGCGTTTTGTCCTTCAGAAACATTCACAACTTCAGGCTGAGTCACAGTGATTCCTCTGGACGCTGTTGACAACAACATTATATGAGTTTCATCAAATGACATGAACATTAAAGACTCAGAAATGACAAGCTTTGACTTCTGTTACCTGGAATAAAAGCGGTCAGAATCCAGATGAAGCTGCTGAAGAGATTCATGGTGTGTGTTGGGTTTGTACCGTGGTAAACAGCAGTGTGTTATAAAGTGTGTGAGTCTGAAGGCTATAAACACTCGGAGAGCTGAAACACGTGCCGATGCAAAGTGACTCTCTGAGCAAAAACCAGCTGGAGGAAAACACACATGAAAATGAACACATGCAGAAGAAACTGATCCAGTTTTGTGGCCTTTAATGTGTTTTATTCTCATGATCCAGTGGAGTGTGTTTTCACTTCTGTAGGAGTTTAGAAATCATTTCTTCTTTATTCTGCACGAGTCTCTGGTTCAGAGTTCAGACTTTCTGATGAATCAAATGACAGTTTCATCACTAAAAGAAACAAGTATTTCACTGTGAACTCCATGAGAGGGCAAAGGTCATTCCAGAGGTCACAGGTCATCAACACTTATTAAAATGCTTTGAGAAACACATGATCATTTAGAAACTCCCAGTTAAGATGTGTAAAGATCATACAGAGTCTTTCTGATTATATTATTTATTTAGAAGAGACATTTAGAGACGATGAGACAGTTCAATAATCCTGATGTTGAGTCTCATATCAGTGTGTGTGTGTGTGTGTGTGTGTGTGTGTGTGTTGTTCGTCTCTTTCTCTGCTGGAGTGTGTGTTCATTTGAGTGTGACGGAGGTTTTTGTACGACTCTTTCACTAGAATGAAACACTGTGGTACACTTTCGGTGGAGGAACTGAACTGGTGATCAGAAGTAAGTCTTTTCTATTCTCTATAAAAATGTTCTCTAATAAGAAAATTTAAATTCATTCATTTTATTTTATTATCAGATTATTTCAGCAAGATAATTATTTATGATGATCTTAAAATGCCATGAATGAACCTTAAAAAAAACATCTAAAAGATGATCTTATTTGTCAACAAGATAATTCATTTATTATAAAAATATGTTTTTGAAAAGCAATTTATCATTGAACTATATTATTATTAACTTAAGTTTTATATTTCAAATTGTTTTTAAATGTTATTTTTAATTTTACATTAATAATTTAATTATTATTGGTAACATTTTATTGTATTTTAATGTAGCCTATGGATTGCAGTATTTTACAATATATTCAATTATTTCTTGATATAAATAATTCTGTCTGTAATTGATAGTAAATTGAACAATTAAGGGGTTTTAAATGCCTCCAAAGTTTAAAAATATAGGCAAAATAAATATAATTGTGTAAGCGTCATCATCAGACAAAGAGAAATGTAGTTAATGTAGTTAGAAATGTGGTTAATTTTGCTGATTGTGATCAAAAGATTGTCTTAACAGAGGATTATTAAAAGGTATAGTTAAAACTTTGCTGAAAATTACGGTTTTATTTTTTTTAAATGATTGAGATTAAAATGTTCTGTAACTTCTGAAAAAAAATCAAATGAATATTTTTTTGCTTATTTAATTTATTATTATTATTATTTTTTAAATAATTTTATCATTTTATAATTTATATTTTAAATGTCATATTTCATTTTACATGAATATTTAAAACCTTATTATTGCTAACATTTCATTCATTTTATGTATTGACTGTAGTACTTTCAAATCTACTAAATGTCTTGTTGATATATAGGCTACATAATTTTGTCTTTAATTTAACAATTAAGGGTTTTTTAAATCCATGACACAAAATTTGATAATAGGGCCAATATGAATATAATTTTGTTGAGGTCATCAGACAAAAAGTAACTCAGTTGAAGAGCATTTTGAAAATTAATCATTAAAACTATTTCAAATATCAAAATTTACTGATGTTTATGATTGTGAGTTTCTGAATAGCAGAATATTTTCAAAATTCAATTAATATTGAAATGATCATTTAAATTAGTTTTCTAGATCTTATAACGACGTCACAATATAACCATCAATTTACTTGGACAATGTTTTTCAAACTCATTCTATCGATCATTTAAAATGTAATATTTGTATATTGTATATTTAAAATCAAATGATCATTCATGAATGTGTGTGTGTGTGTGTGTGTGTGTGTGTGTGTGTGTCCAGCGGGTCCCTCCGTGTCTCCCTCCGTGTCTCTGCTGTCTCCCTCTTCTCTGCTGATCTCTGGAGACCCCCCCGCTCTGCTCTGCCTGCTCAGCTCTTACTCTCCACAGGGGGCGACGGTGAGCTGGACGCTGGACGGGTCAGAGGTCACCGAGGGGGTTCAGACCAGCGCAGAGAGCGAGCGGGACGGTCTCTACAGTCGCAGCAGCGTCCTGAGCCTCAGCAAAGCACGCTGGGAAGCCGCAGAGCTCTTCGTCTGCAGAGGAACACATGCCGGAGCTGCTCACGAGGCCTCGTTCCTCAAGAGCTCCGAGTGCTGATGTTTCTCCAGTGAAGACCAGCGTATCTGAGCGTCACGTGATTTACAGCTCAATACTGAAGCAGTCTGTCAATGTGCTGCCATTGCTGTTCATTCAATAAAGCTTCATCTGAACGCAAGCGCACATTTGTGTTGGACTGCATCATTGATCAGTGTGTCGTTCCTTCAAAGTCCTGCACTAAAGTTTCAGCGGCTTTTGATTGATTGTAATTAGGGGTGGAACAATAATTACAGTGGATAGTGACAATATGTATCGTATTATTCACCCAAAATGAAAATTACTGTGTTAAAAAATTCAAGTTTACAGGGTTTTCGTGTCACTACTACATTAAACTACTGTATATAATGTTAAATATAATGTATAATAATGCAATGGGGGAATATTTGTGGGTCCTGATAATGCCAAATGTCTGATGTTGCCAGTAAAAAGTGGCCGACATTATTTTAGATATATCTAGTCAGAGACATCAAGCATATTCGTCTGAAATAATTCTGTATTTTCATCTTCAGAATCATGAATATTGTTATTCTGGTGTCTCTATTGTCCTGCATTGGGTTATCAGCACCAAGTCCAAGCCTATTCATTTACACACACAATGTTAAACCAAATTGACCATTTTGATGGAGTATGGCAATAATATGGTATTGTGAGTTCAGGATGGTGACATAAGGGTCTCGTTACACCCCTAATTGTAATAGTTGAGAACAGCTGCATTCAGCAGTAAATGTGAAATGAAGCTCTTGGGGTTTGAACATGGTCACTGGAGACGAGCTGCTCTATTCTGAGACCATCACAATCACTAAACCTGACAATGCAAATGAGATTTACACCTCAAACTCACAGTTTCACTCTTTTACTGGTTCAACGCTCTGAACTGGAGCAGTTTCACTTCTGCTAAAATGAGTTATGAGTAATAAATTCACTATAAGCTTGAGATGATAGCTAGGCCTACTTGAAAAAGACTCAAAAACATCTTCGTTACATTGACTTTATCATATAGTGGATTGTACAAAACAAACAATATATGGTTTGTTTGATTTCATATCAGTTTACACATTCAGTTTTCTCTGATTCAGAGCATATTTGAGTCAAACCCGTCCGTCACAGCACAGATCTGTTGTGTTGAGAAGTATACAATACTTGGTGTTCAGCTCATAGTAATTGCTCACTATAACAGATGTAATAATGTGGAACTGCAGCACTTCAGGCTCTAGTGAGAAACTGTGTTGAGTAATGCGAAGAAAAAGAACAAAGGTTTAAGCTGAATCCGAAATCACAAACTTCACTACTATATATGGGTGAAAAGCAGAATGTGACAAAAGAAGTATGTCCGAATTTACAGTACAAGTCCCCAGATTGACCGACTACAGTGAAGCGACGCACTGACACTGGTAGATCACATGATAATGACAACATGGCCAATAAAGTACGTCCAGATTACATTCATACTACACTCATTAATACTGTAGAATGCACTTTTTTAGCGCTCGTGAAGTAATTACTTATTCAAAAAGGTTTGGCAATTTCGGACGCATCCTCAGTGTTAGTTGAACACAAGTCCTGAAAATTGAAGCCAAACGTCTTGATCGCCCCCAGGTGGCTGGTCCCAGTACAGCTCATTAACCCCGTCCTCTCTATGTAATCGAATGGGATGTGTAACAAATTAAACAATCAATTAACATTTCAAATTAATGATGGTTTGTGTCGTTTTAGGTAGTTTTTGTTACGCTGATGTAAATTCAGTTGTTCGTTTTTTTAAGTAGCTATTTAATGCTATAAAAGCGGGCGTGTGACGACATGATTGACAGCTGAGATTGATGGCTTCTCTGAGTAAAGTAGTCACTGAGGCACCAACTGACTTTGTTCGGGAGGAGATCGGAGCTTTAACTTTAATTTCTACATTTCCATGATTTATTTCACACTGACATGAGTTGTTCTGCAGTAAACTGGACCTTGATACCGCGGCTCCACTTCACTCTCACTTCTGCGCAGACTCAGTCCCATCATTAGGGCCGGTCACAGTCTCAGAGCTATCCACAGCACCAGACCCGTCAGCTCCACCCACTAGATCATTATCACACCAATTATAATCACCTGCACATGCTCATTAGGACTCACACAAACAGTTACTTCACACTAGCACATTCGTCTGGCCTCATCTATACCTATGGAAAGACTTACTCGAATACTCACCTTGGAAACTTCCCTGTCCTCAGTCCTTC
Organism: Vimba vimba; assembly: GCA_022828995.1. Lineage (NCBI taxonomy): Eukaryota > Metazoa > Chordata > Actinopteri > Cypriniformes > Leuciscidae > Vimba > Vimba vimba. The sequence continues at coordinate 26,379,727 of CM040840.1, forward strand.
TTCATCTCTGTCATTACTTCTGCACACACACCAGTCAGCGCTACAACCAACAGAGAACTGTGAATGTTAAAGCTAAGTGCAAACCTGCTACTCTGAATCCCATGCTCACCTGTTTACCTCCTGTTTAAGACACTGTTGTTTTACGTTAGATCTGAGTCTTCTCCTTCTGTTACTGTGACAGCGCCATATTGGGACATTGGCGGCTTCACTTTTCTACAGTGGAAGAGAGTGAAGTTGTGTCGTCCATCTTTTATTACAGTCTGTGATTGTACCCGCATGGAGTGTGTTCTGTTAAAAGGGTGAAAACACCACAAATTGTCGATGAGGATGAGCGCTTCAGTGCCGAGCAAAGCCCTGTTTCTTACTGTCAGTGGGAGACACCGAATCCATTTGAGACGTGGCAGAAAGTCTTTCGTAATGATGGAGATGCATGGCCGGAGATACGCAGACGAGGGGTCTCGCTGCTTTGCTTGGGGACGGAAGGCCAGCGCCTGTTTTATACTCTGTAGATCAAGGTACTACTTTTGATGAAGCATGAGTGTGAACTCATGAAGCTGAATGCGAGAACTGTCCAGAACTGTCACAGTTATGCCAGACAATTCAGTCATGCAATCTGCAAAGGTCTATCCTCAGTGACTTACATCCATACTTTCCTGTTAGACATGAACTGGTTGTTGAATCTCCACTGATTTTCAGAGGGAATCGTTTGATTGTTCATATCGCACTGTGGGAACGCCTCATCCTTCTGGCACATGAGGGACATCAGGGGCTGGTGTGAACAAGTGCGCCGCACAAGTGCTGAAAAGTTAGGCCAAAGCGTCTCAATCGCCCCCAGGTGGCTGGTCCCAGTATCGCTCATAAACCCTGCCCTCTCCATGTAGTCTATAATGGGACGCGAGGGAAACTAAACAATCAAACTATTTTTTTTCAAAAGATTTTCTGTCATTTTTAGTTTTAATCACATCACGTTATTTGATGCTATAAAAACGGGAATGTGACGCCATGATTGACAGCTGTGATTGACAGCTTTTCTAAACGAAGTAGTCACTTTTATTGACTACGTTTATTTCACACCGATATAAGTTGTTCTGCAGTGAACTGGACTAACCGATTCTGCGGGAGTGTGGACGGGACTCTCACTCTCACGACTGCGCAGAATCAGGTCTCAAATCAGCGCAAGATGTCAGCGCCATATTGGGACTTGCATTTCTACAATAGAGGAGAGTGAAGGTGCGTCGTCCATCTTTATTTACAGTCTATGGTAGAGTCCTGCACAGGTTTGGGTACCCGACGGGTGACCTGCAAATTTTGCTCAAACAGGTGAAAAATATCCAACTGTGTCGGATGCGGGTGCGGGTGCGGGGCGGGTACGGGCTAAACACAGGTTTAAAACAATCACGTGCAGACGTAAAAATATATGCATATTTTTAGGAACACATCTACAAAAATATGCCAGTATTTCAAGTTGATAAAATAATTTAAAATCCACATCAGTTTATTATTTTTGTCCACGCCCTCCCAGGAGTCTCTATACTTCACTTTTAAAAATTCATCATAACCGCGCGATCTGCTTAAAGTCATCGAGATGGATGCTGAGGAGTTGAAGAAAAGAATAGCTAGTGGAGATTGTAAAGTTGTCGACAATACGTCATCAAAAATCAAGTCCAGTGTGTGGGAGAAATTTGGAGTTATCTGAAGAAAACAATATTGTGAAAGGCTTTGCTGCAAACATTTTCGTGTTGGATAGCCGCAAATGTGGAACTTCATCGCTGAGGAAGCACGCAGATAACTGTGGTAACAAACCAAGCAGTTCTGTCGAATGGTATATTTTCAAATTTAACACTGTTAAGTGTGTGTGGTGCGCAGGGCGTGTTTGAACCCAAAATTGTTAGTTGCGTGGCATTCTGTTACGAACTGCTTCGAGACTTGAAGGTTGGGATCCAAATGCAGCTTTTAATAAACAGAGTAATCCAAAGAACAGGCAAGGGTCATACACAGGCAGGCAGTCAAAACAAAGAAACAAACAAACAAAACAGGCAGGGACCAGAGGCAAGAGAGTAATCCAGGGACCAGAGGCAAGATATCCAAAACCAAGAAACAAGAAAACCAGGGAAACGCTCAGAAATGCAGTGTAACACTTAACAAGACTTCGCGGTGAGTGAATGAATGAACATGGTATAAATAGACTGAGACTAACAGGATGATGAGACACAGGTGAATGCAATCAGTGAATGAGGTACAGGTGAATGTGATCAGTGATAAGTGATGATGAGTCCGGGCAGTGAGTTATGGGAAATGTAGTTTGTGAGTGATAATAGTCTTATGTGGAGTGCCCTCTGGTGGCTCTGAAGGGCACTCCAGCTGGTGACCGTTACATAGCCCCCCCTCTAAGGAGCGGATTCCAGACGCTCCTAAAATTGTCCAGGAGGGAGGTGGAGCGGAGGCGGACCCGGGGGTGGGATGGAGGGCCAGGCCCGTGGAGCGGCAGAGGACCTGGAGACTGCGGCAGGATGGGAGGCCAGGGCGGATCAGGCTGTGCAGGCGACCAGGGCGGAGCAGGCTGTGCAGGCGACCAGGGCGGATCAGGCTGTGCAGGCGGCCAAGGAGAAGACAACCCTTCAGGCGGCCAGGGAGGAGACGACCCTTCAGGCGGCCAGGGAGGAGACGACCCTTCAGGCAGCCATGGCACAGGAACAGACACAGGGACAGGAACAGACACCGGCTCAGGGACAGGAACAGACACTGGCTCAGGGACAGGAACAGACACTGGCTCAGGGACAGGAACAGACACCGGCTCAGGGACAGGAACAGACACCGGCTCAGGGACAGGAACCGGCTCAGGAATAGACACCGGCTCAGCGGCGGCCATCTTGTCCGAAGACACTGACTCGGCGGAGACCATCTTGTCCTGAGACACTGGCTCGGCGGAGGCCATCTTGTCTGGAGACACTGGCTCGGCGGTGGCCATCTTGTCCGAAGACACAGGCGTGGAGTCGGCAATCTTGTCCGAAGACACAGGCGTGGAGTCGGCCATCTTGTCCGAAGACACAGACATGGAGTCGGCCATCTTGTCTGAAGACACAGGCGTGGAGTTGGCCATCTTGTCCGAAGACACAGGCGCAGAAAGAGGAAGAGGAACAGATTCAGGCTCAGTATCAGGATCAGATTCAGGCTCAGGAACAGATTCAGTCTCGGTGGGACGAGACTCTTGACGGGCGGACGTGACGTGAAGCTCAGTCTCTGGATCGGCTGACGTGACGTGAAGCTCAGTCTCTGGATCGGCAGAAGTGGCGTGAAGCTCAGTCTCTGGGTCAGCAGAAGTGACGTGAAGCTCAGTCTCTGGGTCGGCAGAAGTGACATGAAGCTCAGTCTCTGGGTCGGCTGACGTGACGTGAAGCTCAGTCTCTGGATCGGCAGAAGTGGCGTGAAGCTCAGTCTCTGGGTCAGCAGAAGTGACGTGAAGCTCAGTCTCTGGATCGGCAGAAGTGGCGTGAAGCTCAGTCTCTGGGTCGGCAGAAGTGACATGAAGCTCAGTCTCTGGATCAGCAGAAGCGACGTGAACAGTCTCTGGATCAGCAGAAGCGACGTGAGCAGTCTCTGGATCAGCAGAAGCGACGTGAGCAGTCTCTGGATCAGCAGAAGTGACGTGAACAGTCTCTGGATCAGCAGAAGCGCGCTCTGAGCTTGACGGGACCAGCGGCGGCGAGGGCTTTGAGCTGGGTAGGACCAGCGGCGAAGAGGACTCTGAGCTGGTTAGGACCAGCGATGAAGAGGGCTTTGAGCTGGACAGGACCAGCGATGAAAAGGGCTCTGAACTGGACGGAACCAGTGGCGAAGAGGGCTTTGAGCTGGACAGGACCAGCGGCGAAGAGGGCTTTGAGCTGGGCAGGACCAGCGGAGAAGAGGGCTCTGAGCTGGACGGAACCAGCGATGAAGAGGGCTCTGTGCTGGACAGCGATGAGGGATCTGTGCTGGGCAGCGATGAGGGCTCTGTGCTGGACGAGACCAGCAGTGAAGGCTCTGTGCTGGACGAGGCCAGCGGTGAAGAGGGCTCTGTGCTGGACGAGACCAGCAGTGAAGGCTCTAGCTTTGCGGGCATGTCACTTGCTGTCTCAGGCGCGGCGGGCATGACGCTCTCAGTCTCAGGGGCGGCGGGCATGACGCATACTGCCTTGGCTTCGGCAGATTTGGCGTGAAGTGCAGGCTCGGCTGGACGGGCGTGAAGTGCAGGCTCGGCTGGACTGGCGTGAAGTGCAGGCTCAGGGGATACTGTCGATTTGCGGGGCTCCTCCGCAAAACCCAAAGTGAGAGGTGAACCGGCCAGCAAAAGAGCATTGACAATATACTGTTTAAGACTCCAGCTAGGGTGATGAAGTGGCATAAGGGAACTAAGCGGCTCGGATAGTCCTCCACGGAAAAATATCATTAAGCAAACTTCATCAAAAGATGTTAAAGGTGCCAGCTTAATAAAGTCAATAATATATTCCTCAATGGGACGGTTTTCCTGACGGAGACACATAATCTGTGCTCCTGGACTCCTGGAGGTCATTGCTGCTGGATCTGGGTGTGGCGAAGTCTTCTGTTACGAACTGCTTCAAGACTTGAAGGTTGGGATCCAAATGCAGCTTTTAATAAACAGAGTAATCCAAAGAACAGGCAAGGGTCATACACAGGCAGGCAGTCAAAACAAAGAAACAAACAAACAAAACAGGCAGGGACCAGAGGCAAGAGAGTAATCCAGGGACCAGAGGCAAGAGAGTAATCCAGGGAACAGGGCAAGATATCCAAAACCAAGAAACAAGAAAACCAGGGAAACGCTCAGAAATGCAGTGTAACACTTAACAAGACTTTGTGGTGAGTGAATGAATGAACATGGTATAAATAGACTGAGACTAACAGGATGATGAGACACAGGTGAATGCAATCAGTGAATGAGGTACAGGTGAATGTGATCAGTGATAAGTGATGATGAGTCCGGGCAGTGAGTTATGGGAAATGTAGTTTGTGAGTGATAATAGTCTTATGTGGAGTGCCCTCTGGTGGCTCTCAAGGGCACTCCAGCTGGTGACCGTTACACATATAGTGTTGTAGCCGCGTCTGTTCGATTGATTAAATGTTATAAGGCTACTCAGTTTTGTGGTAGCCTTTTGACAGCTTCGGCTGAAGTTGTCCTTGTGTTAATGGTCGTGTAATAACTTCTGTATGACCTGGCAATAAACATTTTTGTAAGTGTGTCTATAATGTGATAGTCTAAACTGATTTTATTTCGGGTGCGGGTCGGGTGTCGGTTCTATTTTAAGCGGGTCGGGTCGGGTGCGGATTTTAATTAGTGCTGCTGTCGGAAAACGGGCCGGATGCGGCTTTAAAGGAGAACTCGGGTCAATTTTAACATTGAGCTCATTTTTTTGTAAATTTGGAGTGCTGTCAATACAGAGAACAACGACAAAAATCGGTGTTGCCTACACCGTGTTATCCTCTTTTTAAAATTTGCACCCTATTGACTTCAATGGGGCAAGTTTTAAACCTGCTTTTAGCCTCTTAACATCCTTGATGTGTCATTACAAGTGCACAGGTCATGTGAGTGATTCCTTCAGAGTGAACACGGTGAATCTGACTGCAGTAGATGTGAAAGATATGAATAAAAATTATGTTTATTCAGCCAGCGCACATACCTGTATCTTTCACATCTACTGCAGTCAGATTCACCGATTTTTGTCGTTGTTCTCTGTACTGACAGCACTCCAAATGTACAAAAAAATTAGCTCAATGTTAAAATTGACCGGAGTTCTCCTTTAAGCACTGCGGGTACGGGCGGCTGCGGATTTACAAAATCGGACCCGTGCAGGACTCTGGTCTATGGGTGCGAACCGAACCGGCGTGTGTGACCGGCCAGGCCAGTGATAAATGGGCCCAAACATTCACAGGTCCAGTGCAGCCAGTGGGGTTCACCAAATGGCCCATTTCAACCTTTCGAGAAGGGAGATACTGACTGTTAGATTGCAATAACACTGATTGACTATGTCAGCAAATGGCCAGAAGTTGGTTTTGCTTCATCAGTAACTTCTGAAATTTCTCAAGAAGGAAACCTTTGCTGATTTTGTGAAAACACAGGGAATAAAGAACATAAAGACAGTGTGAACCAAAGAAAAACTCCAAGGCACTCTCCTGGAATGTTAAAAATGCCTAAGACAGTGTTTATTACCCTCAGGCTAACAGGGCCATTGAACAGTTCAACAGGCTGCTTAAAGAATGTTACAATAATGTTATAGGATATTACTGACAATACACTGATCGTTAGAGATGATCTAAGTTTCTTAAAATTGCAGTTGGAAATAAGGTGAGAACAAGGAAGCCTGAAAAAAGAAAAAGCCCGGTTCACTGATCCGTTGTCAGTACAACAACTAACAGGACCGAGTACTTTCATCTTAAGTGATGGGAAAAGACTGAATTCAGCACGTCTTTCACTATGCCTAAAGAGAGGAAATCTCTGCACAGGATTAAACACCTAAAAGAGGCTTTACTACAGAGAACACTGATATGAGTCTGAATAGGGGCTTAAAGCAACACTCAGGAACTTTTCCTCTGCGGTCCCCCTACAGGTTGGAAGCGTAATTGTCCATTACTGCTGTCGTAAATCATTTCGCCTACCGTCACACACACACTCGCTGTTAATCCAGCGCCTGCTTTGGAATGAACGATGACACCAGATGACCGGCCGCACCCCTAACTTATACCCCACCGTGAGGAGCCGACACCGCAGGTACACAACAGACAGAAAACAGTGGAGTACAGTAAAAAGTTCTTTGATTTAAAACTCTGATTTTATAACGACTCTCCGTGGGCAAGTTTCTTCTCCGTGGGCTCAAACAGAGAGAGAATGGAGGTAAGTTGTTCACCAGCGTAACTGTTCTCTTCAGGGCTCAGGCAGAGAGAATGGAGAATACATATGACTCACGGCTTTAGCAGGTTCTTCACTGAACTCAGACAGAGGGTGGAGAATACATATGACTCACAGCTTTAGCAGGTTCTTCACTGAACTCAGACAGAGGGTGGAGGTAGATTGAAACCACCGTTGCTTCAGCAATGCATCCACCACACTCGTATTCACTACAATCCACACAGGTAAACACACGTGAATAAATACTATAAGATACTGTGAATCACTCCACTCACAAAGGTAAGGCTTCAGCATGGCGTCTCATCCATCCTCATCGAGATAATCCTGATCGCGACAATGGGGAAGTGTAGGTCACTCACTGTAACAACAACTTCCTTTAAACAGTAAGCTTCACGTCATAGGTTTTTGTAATAGTTACAAGAATCGTCAATACTGTCATAATCCAACTCAGCGTATCACTTATCTCTCCTTGATAGACCCCACTCATGGCTTCCATTCATCTGCCGCGTCTGCAACCAGGTGTCGTGCCGAAAAGTGATGGTCCGCCGAAAATTGATTGCGCCCCATGCCCCCATCTCTTTTCGTCTACAGCTCAAACAGACATAACGTGCAAATAACCATCAGTTTATATCCATGGTAATAGCAAAGGTATGTCTGAACCAACCCCCGTCGCTGAGCAACGACCTCACCGAGCAACCTCCTCACCGAACAACAACAACTTCTGACTCAATGTGATGCCCTTTTAAACTCCACTCAATCCAAGCGCTCTCCAATCGGGACCTCGCGGACCATCCTTACGCACCTGTTTCTGATTAAAACATTAGAATGCTCGCGATACGGTAAGGCAGTATCAGTGCAGTAACATCAGGGGCACGTTCAAGTTCAAAACGGTGCTCAACATTTTGCTACGGTTTCCGGGTTGAACGTCATGTTTCCAGGAAACGGCGTGCACCGGTGTGCAAGGGGTTTGAGATACGTTTTCTCTTGTTTGGTGGGTGTGTCAGAACTGCAGTCCAATCAGCAGCAACATGTATATAAAGCAGCGGTATTAAAGTGAACTCGCACAATGGGTTCAAGGAAAGTAATTTACAAATGTGTTCGATGCAGCTCGGTATACGCAACAACTGAGGATATTAGAAGACATGTTTGTCGTAAGTTTTATTGTAAAAATATAGGATATTATCAACATAATGATGTAGTTGTTTATATTTTTAGCTTCATTGCAAGTATATGACATTTGGTATAGAAATAAACAATGGTAATTAAGTGCTTTTCCTAAAAATGAGAAAGAAAATACAGGGTATTAAAAAAGTATGAACTACAAATAAAGTCAGTATGTGAGGCTAAATAGATGTGTTTTAGTCTGAATTAGGTAAGATGTGTGCTTCCATTTCAGTTTCAGCAATCCCTTCACTCGACTGGGAATTTGGGATGTTCTCTTTTGTTCTGGGCGGCAAGTGCAGTAACTGTAACATCGGGCATATTTTGTAGTATTAAACGCATATTTATGCCGACTTCATCAGGCTCCGAAAATTCTTCACAAAGAACACAAAGAATGGCCTTCTCAGCTGCCATAGTTGCAACTCTTGTGTCATCAGAACAGTGTGTTCAACGCATCACCGTTTCTGTTTAAAAAACGTTGTGCAGCGTTTTGTCGGGGCTGAACGCAGCCCTGGTCTTTAAGTTTTGAATAAATGTTTATATAATCGATTGCTAATTTCTCCATACATAGATATTAATATAAATTATTATCATCTGCTCTGAAATTGAGGGATGTATTTATATGATGCTGTTAATATCTGAATAATGAGGGATTAACTTGATAAATCAACAGACTTATTAAACTGCTCAAGATGAACATTTTTATGATTCTGATGATGCAGTTTAGAAAGAAAAATATATTAAATCATAAATGCAGAAAATCAATAATGTGGTTAAGGATTGAAAAATATCCACTGAAGTGAAAATCAAAAGTGACTGAATTTCTAGATGAAGGATGTAATAGGAAACAGGAGACAAATATGAATTATGAAAAATCACAATCAAAAAGGTGAAAAACTGATGAAGCTCCAGAAAGTGATGTTCAATAAGATCATACTGAGTCGTTTCTTCACCGTTGAGTGTGTGTGTGTGTGTGTGTGTGTGTGTGTGTGAAAGTGTTTGAGCAGCTGCAGTTTCAGTTCAGTCACTGTGACTCTGACTGACGGAGGTTTTTGTATGACTCTTTATCACTGTGAGAACACATTTTTACTGTTGATCCAGTGATAACTCTGACAGTAATAATGTCCAGCATCTTCAGTCTGGACTCCACTGATGGTCAGAGTGAAATCACTGTTAGATCCACTGCCACTGAATCTAGATGGGGGGTTAATAAATTCACCTTTAATTGAACTGACACTCTGGTCTGCGTTTGAGTTCTGGTTCCCGGTCCTGACAGAACGATCCGGCCATTATGGACTCAGCAGACCTAGAGCCAGTTCGCCACGCGGTATCCACTCAGGGAGCAATCCTGGATCAACACAGTACCGCGCTTAGGGAGATTATGGGAGGACTTCAGGACTTGTCACTCCATGTGGGAACCCTCCAGGATTCCCTGCGAAATCCTCCTCCAGCCCCTGAACTAGCCGAATCAGCCGCAGCTAACCCTGCCAGGGAACCTTGGGTTTCACCACTGGAAAGGTACGATGGGAACCTAGGTCAGTGTAAGACATTTCTCATGCAATGTGGTCTAGTTTTTGCTCTCCAACCCCTCACCTATGCCACAGAGAGATCTAAGATTGCCTACCTCATCGGGTTGCTGCGAGGAGCGGCCTTGGAGTGGGCTTCAGTTCACTGGAGGAGACAGGACCAGTTTACCACCACCTATGTTGCATTTACCACAGAGATGACCAAGGTTTTCGACCATCCGGTCCAAGGTAATGATGCTTCCATGAGACTGTTCTCTATTCACCAAGGACTCCGGAGCGTGGCGGAGTACGCCATTGAGTTCCGGACATTGGCCGTAGAGAGTGGGTGGAATGATGCGTCCCTGCTGGCTGTGTTTATCAATGGTTTAAGTGAAAGATTGAAGGATGAACTGGTGACACATCCTGAACCTATGAACCTGGATAATCTCATTGCTTTGGCAATTCGTATAGACAATCGCTGTCGAGAGCGACGACGACAGAAACAACGCAGCCCCGGCGGTGACGTCATTCCTCGCCGAAGAGATCACTCCCCAGCTCCAGTAGGATCCAGATCTTTTCCTCATCCTGTACTTCCACTGGAGCCCGTGCGGCGAGAGGAGATCCCGGAGGGCGAGCCCATGCAGCTGGGTCGGAACCATCTCAGTGAAGATGAACGAGAATGCCGTAGAGGAACCAACGCCTGCCTCTACTGTGGACAACCAGGCCACTACATCGCCAATTGTCCTATCCGACCGTTAAACCGGAGGGCTTGCTAGCCGGGGGGAGCATCCGTCCACGAACCCAATTACATGCCACTATCTTCTGGAGGAACCAGACTCTGGAGCTCCAGGCACTCATTGACTCTGGAGCAGACGAGAGTTTTTTGGACACCACATTAGTAAGTCAGCTGGGATTAACCACGGAGCATCTTAAGGAGCCACTGGAGGCTAGTACACTTGACGGGAGGCTGCTTGCTCGAGTAAAAACCCGAACCTGCCCTGTTCAGCTCCAGTTGTCAGGTAATCATTTTGAAGAAATCTCCTTTTTTGTTATTGACTCACCATTTATACCGTTAGTTTTGTGGCACTCCTGGTAAACCAAACATAATCCTCATATTGACTGGATATCTGCTAAGGTTCATAACTGGATCTCTGCCTGTCTTGCTAGTTGTTTGCGGTCTGCTTTGCCTTCTTCTGTAACCAGCCAGAAACCCGAACCAGACCGGCCGGACCTGTCATTAATCCCCGCTGAGTACCACGAGATATCGGATGTGTTCTGAATGACCAAAAATGATAAAGTATTTGAAGTTGTTTCAGCTGTTAGCAAGTAATTGTGCCGGCGCCTCCATGTCAGTAAAGCGCTATACTTCAGCTTCCTCACTCCACACACACACTGGAGATGCGCCTAATAATAGCGCACATTTATCTAGGTTAACGTTAGAGCGAGCAGCCATGTACAATTGCTACTACTAACAAGTTTCAAATGAGAAGAAATATTTAAGGTCGATGGAAGAAAGGATTAGGTTTTCTGCCTGACATACTGTAATTACCACAAACAACCGCCGTTAACGATCTGTCCCTCACAGGGTTTTTTCTGCGACAAACCGGCGAATAAACTTGACTAAGCCTCTTCTAGTCGACTAAAGAGTAGTTGAATATGAAGGAGCAGCTCTACACTCAATTCAGTCTCTTGTCGCGTAACGATGAAACTTGCAGAAAGAGTCTCTGTAAAATCCAGCACTAAAGCTGCAGGTTAAACACATCTGTGTGTGATGATGGAGGATCTGCTTCTGTCACGAGACTCGACTCCAGCTTCAGTTTACCTACAATAAGCTTCAGTTACCTACAATAACCGTCTCATAGTTTTGTGAACACGTTTTCAAAAAAAAAAAAAAAAAAAAAATCAGGTAAAAGCACAAAAAACAATTCTTATCTCTTTCTTATCAGAGGCGTCTGATTGGTGCAGAGGAGGGAGAGGCGTGTCTAAACTGAACTGTTGATCAAGGTTATAATTAAAACAGCAAGCTAATATAAAACTCTTACTGTCTGCAGAATACAGTGCATATAGTAAACTAATTACATGTTAGGATGGTCAGATGAAATAGGAGTATTATTAAATGAAATAATCATGGAATATTATTAAAATTAAGAAATATTATTATTAATAAAAGGCGGCAACTAGGGCAAACTGAAATCACTCAGATCTCAAATGTGTCACAGATCTATAAGAGCACAAAATCTCTTTCTGAACTCTATAATTATTAAGAGTGTCAGATTAATTTAGATGGGTTTATTTCAGATGCAAGTGTGACGATGTTATTTCAGATCCTCCTTTGAGCAGCTGCAGTTTCAGTTCAGTCACTGTGACTCTGACTGACGGAGGTTTTTGTACGACTCTTTATCACTGTGTGAACACAGCTTTTCTGTTGATTTCGCGATAACTCTTGCAGTAATAATGTCCAGCATCTTCAGTCTGGACTCCAAAGATGGTCAGAGTGAAATCACTGTTAGATCCACTGCCACTGAATCTATATGGAGTTCCTGACTGGAGGTGGTTAACACGATAAATCAGGAGTTTAGGAGCTTCTCCAGGTTTCTGTAAGTACCAGGATAGAGGCTTAAAACACCAACCCTGATAGCGTTCAGGACAACTGTTGTAAACTTCAGGACTGGTTTTACAGGATATAGTAATTGTGTCTCTTAGTTGAACAGATTTCACTGCAGGCGTCTGAGTGACTGTCGGTTCACCAACTGATTCTACATCAAGAAGAATAAATAAACATTCAGAATTACATATTTGGATAATATTTCAAGCACTGTTAATCAGTTAAAATAGTGCAGATTAACTTCATATTTCCTCACCTGTGAAACAGCTGGAGAACATCCAGATGAAGATGAAGATGATGAAGCTCATGGTTGCTGATGGTTTAGATTCTCAGTGTTCAAACTCAGAGTTATAAATCCTCCTGAAACACACACACACACACACACACACACACACACACACACACACACACACGCACACACACACACACACACACACACACACACACACACACACACACAACACACACACACACACACACACACACACACACACACACACACACACGATGTGCTGCGATGCAAATCATCTCTATGTAAATCTGTGTAAGGATTCCAACACATGATGCTCATAAATCATAACAGTGTTTAGGAGATTTTTCCATGTAACAAGTCATAAACATTTATTCATGTGTCTGAAGCTTCAGGCTTTCTGATGATTCAAATGACAGAGTTGCTACACTAGTATGTCACTGTGAACTTCATTACAGGGCAAAGGTCATTCCAGAGGTCACAGGTCATCAGAATGTATTAAAATTGCTTTAATCATTTAGCCTGGGTTTCCCCATACTGCCTTGCTGCTAGGCAGTCTGGACACCATGGACCAAATTTTCCCCTGAAAAAGGGAACCAATCACAGAACGGGGAGGGAGCAGCAAGACGATGACGACACCGAAGCAGTTTGTTTATATCTATAGATCCAACATGGCATCAGACTCGACGTTACCTTCTACCCTCATGTTTATCTTGCACAAACGGTAATATTCGCTAAACGCCATCGTGTACAAATAAATCTTTGACCCATCGTCTTTTTCCTCGTCGAATTTCTGTCACTCTACATACGTCATCTGGTATAATTGAAGCGATTGGCTATGAGCTACGTACAGGCACATTTGATAGACATTCATAGCGCCCAATAAACGGCTCTGGGCATTCGTAAACCACGCCTCAAATACGAGAAAATGAACATGTGGTTCCCAGACCAAGTCTCAAATGAGACTTGGTCTGACGTTAGCCAGGCTATTAATCATTAACAATGCATTGAGATGAGTGATAGAGTCAGTAGTTTTGATAGAACAGTTCTGATGAGTGATATCTTTATTATTATCTTGATAAACTTCGAGGGAAAGATAAAGCTGCTTGAAAAAGCTCAGAAACATATGGTGGCAGTTTTGTTTGTTTGATTTGATATTAATATACAGACTTTTCTCTGATTCTGAGCATATTAGAGTCAAACTTGTCTGTCACAGGACTGATCATAATAGAGATGATTTCAGTCATAAGTCAGTTTTGAGCACATGTGTAGTTCGTGTGTGTGTGTGTGTGTTTGAGCAGCTGCAGTTTCAGTTCAGTCACTGTGACTCTGACTGACAGAGGTTTTTGTACGACTCTTTATCACTGTGTGAACACATTACCACTGTGATAACTCTGACAGTAATACTGTCCAGCATCTTCAGTCTGGACTCCACTGATGGTCAGAGTGAAATCACTGTTAGATCCACTGCCACTGAATCTAGATGGAGTTCCTGACTGGAGACGATTGGCCCAATAAATCAGGAGTTTAGGAGCTTCTCCAGGTTTCTGTGAGTACCAGGCTAAACATTCATTCCCATCACTCCTTCTGTACACATCTCTGCTGGTTTTACATTTGATATTCACAGTTCCTCCTGGTTGTTCTGCTGTTATTGAGGGACTCTGAGTGACGGTGATCTGTCCTCTACACTCTGAAACACAACAAGAAGAAAATACACTCAAAACTTTGACAATATACTTGAAGAAATGAATTAATATCAAACTTGTGCTCCACAAACCTTGAGCAAACGCTGTGAGAGTCCAGATGAAGATGATGATGAAGGTCATGTTGATGAAGATTGTTGTGTGTGTCAGTGATGAAGTGTTAAACTCACAGCACTATAAACACTCTCACACACTGAAGATCTGATCAATATGCAAACACACTCCACATCATTTACCTGAAGACAGTCACTCATTTACAGACACAAAACACAATCACTGAAGTGAGAACAGAGTAAAATTGTTTTTCATATTTGATCTTCTACAATAGCCAAGATGTTAAAAATTATAGAATTCAATTCAGTTCTGATACATCTATAAGACCAACTTCAGTATATGAACCTGAATCTGCTGTGAGAATATTTTTACTGTAGTTGGAGTGAAACGTCGCTGTTAATCCCAAAATTTTACTCCAAATCCATGTGTGTTCCTGCAGTTTATGAACAGACATGAGGATCATCACACACTTTGTTTAATGGGTCCTTCATCCAAACTTCCTCCTGTTCCTCGACGAGGTGTGAACTGTGTCTATAACTCTAGTCAAACTCCTGTTGTAAGTTGATTCTCCACATTGAGGATGATTTGTCTTGGTCTGAGGAGGAAAACGCCTCAAGAGGCTCGGGTGATTCTGTAGCCAAGATCGGCCCGTGATGCTGAACGTCCTCAAGACACTCGACATCATGTATTTTTCTAATGTCAGGTTTATGCATCTTTTACTCTTTATCGCTGAGCATTTGATGTTTGTATTGATTATCTTTTAATTGATTATGTAATTGGCATAACACATTTACCTGACTAATAATTCATTGTTACATTTGGATTTATTCTGATTTACTCTGAAATGATTATCCCTGGTAGATTACATTAAGTCCATAACTCCACAACTCTACACTCAGGTTAGTAACGGACTGACATCAGCCGAGGAGGAGCAGAGGAGCACGCCGACTGAAGTTTCAGAGATCCGAATAACACATCGGCAAAGTCAATATATAGACTCATCTAAACAGGGTGAGCATTATTCTAACTAAGTGTACGTGTGAAACCACGGCATAATTATACTAAGTTCCCATTAGAAGTAGTTAAGTTAGTCAGCTTAGTTCTAATGGTCGTGGCCTCTGGTTAGATATAATCTTACGTTAATTAAGTGTGTTCAGATCTATGGGGACTAAATAACTGATTAAACTGATCAAGCACAGATTTAAGATGCTGGTGATTCAGTTTAGAAAGAAGAATATATAAAATCATAAATGCAGAAAATCTTTAAAAAATGTGGTGAAGGACTGAAAAATATCCACTGAAGTGAAAATCAAAAGTGACTGAATTTCTACATGAAGGATGTAATAGGAAACAGGAGACAAATATGAATTCTGAAAAATCACAATCAAAAAGGTGAAAAACTGATGAAGCTCAACAAAGTGATGTTCAATAAGATCATATTGAGTCGTTTCTTCACCGTTGAGTGTGTGTGTGTGTGTGTGTGTGTGGCCTGGTAAACCCTATTATGGGGACAAAATGTCCCCACAAGGATGGCAATATCCGAAATCCTTGTTCGTGTGGGGACATTTTTTGGTCCCCATGAGGAAAACGGCTTATAAATCAAAAAAGTGATGTTTTTTCGAAAATGTGAAATTGCAGAAAGTTTTCTGTGATGGGTAGGTTTAGGGGTAGGGTTAGTGTAAGGGAATAGAATATACAGTTTGTACAGTATAAAAATCATTATGTCTATGAAAAGTCCCCATAAAACATGAAAACACTACATGTGTGTGTGTGTGTGTGTGAAAGTGTTTGAGCAGCTGCAGTTTCAGTTCACTGTGACTCTGACTGACGGAGGTTTTTGTACGACTCTTTATCACTGTGTGAACACATAACCACTGTGGCGACTCAGACAGTAATAATGTCCAGCATCTTCAGTCTGGACTCCACTGATGGTCAGAGTGAAATCACTGTTAGATCCACTGCCACTGAATCTAGATGGAGTTCCTGACTGGAGGGTTTTTACAAAACGAATCAGGAGTTTAGGAGCTTCTCCAGGTTTCTGTAAGTACCAGAATAAACCTTCATCCCCATCACTCCATCTGTACACATCACTGCTGGTTTTACATTTGATATTCACAGTTCCTCCTGGTTGTTCTGATGTTATTGAGGGACTCTGAGTGACGGTGATCTGTCCTCTACACTCTGAAACACAACCAGAAGAAAATACACTCAAAACTTTGACAATATACTTGAAGAAATGAATTAATATCAAACTTGTGCTCCACAAACCTTGAGCAAACGCTGTGAGAGTCCAGATGAAGATGATGATGAAGGTCATGTTGATGAAGATTGTTGTGTGTGTCAGTGATGAAATGTTAAACTCACAGCACTATAAACACTCTCACACACTGAAGATCTGATCAATATGCAAACACACTCCACATCATTTCCCTGAAGACAGTCACTCATTAACAGACACAAAACACAATCACTGAAGTGAAAACAGAGTAAAAAATTATATTTGATCTTCTACAGTAGCCAAACTGTTAAAAATTCTATAATTCAATTTAATTCTCAATACATCTACAAGACCAACTTGAGTATATGAACCTGAATATCTGCTGAGAGACTTTGAGAATATTTTTTACTGTAGTTGGAGTGAAACGTCGCTGTTAATCCCCAAATTGTACACCAAATCCATGTGTGTTCCTGCAGTTTATGAACAGACATGAGGATCATCACACACACGAGTCTCTGTCAGTCACTGAATAACTGAGTTTGATTGAGAGTCACACATGATATAAACATGTTCACTTTAATAAATTCAGTAATTCAGTGATGATGATCTTCATAAAGCAGGGGAAGTCTGTGAGTTTCTGTTGTAATGATCTGACGGTGGAAACACAGCATTCAGAGAGTGAGGATCCAAATACAGTTTATTTACAAGTATAATCCAGTCATAGTCCATATATCAGACAGAGTCAAAGCACATGTTATCAGTCCGAACAATATCCACAAATGCAGAACGAGAACGAGAAATCCAAAACTCAGAGAGAATCACCAGAAACAAAGAAACTGATCAAGAAAGCTGACAGTAACATGCGAACCAGAACAAACAAGACTTCATACTGAATACAGGACAAAAGGCGTTTAAATAGACAGTAATGAACTAAATGAACCAAGACACGCTGAAACAGATCAATAATGAGCAGGGACTTCTGGGAAATGAAGTCCGGGAATAACAGAGTCTCTGGAGACGTTGAGGGACGAGGCTTGATCTGCTGGTACAGAAGGACAGATGTTACAGATGTTACAGAAGGACAGATGTTACAGATGTGAGACTCAGTTGATCTGAAGTTCAGTTAGTGAAGCGTTCAGGAGGTTTTTCTTCTGATGATCTATTAGTTTATTTCACTGGTTCACTTTCAGCAGCGGCTCCAAACTGATGATGATATACTTTATAAAACTATATACAGTCAAACCAAAATGTGTTCAGACACCTTCAACATTTCTCACATTATCAGTTTATCCACTATAGTTTAGAAAATGGTAATAAAATATGACAAATATTAAACTGTGTCAGAACACATTCATCTTGATAATGTCAGATATCTTTGAGGAAAACATGATCAGGTCAAAGTGTCTGCTTTAACAACGACCGAAAACAACTCAATGTCAAACACTAGTTTTATCCTACAAATGTGGAGGATTTCAAGACTTCAAGAGGGAGCAAGGCCAAAACAACACACACAAACCCTCGGACTATTAGGGAGAAACTAACTAAGCTACAAAAATAAAGAAAAGCACAATAAAAATACACTAACTCTCTAACGCTTAAACTGGAGAAAACCAAATATAAAGGAAATGGCCGACTCCACATCAGCTTCAGTCGCTCTTCTGCGCCGCTTTATGCCTTACATTCTAGACTGTGTGTGTGTGTGTGTGTGTGTGTGTGTGTGTGATTTTATTAAAACTCAATCATTATATAAAATATATTTGTATCTTTGAGTTTGAGAAAATTTGTCATTTTTGTTTCAGGTCTTTCATTAGATCAGGGCTTTAACTCACATTTTATAAGTAAACTTCAGTCAGTGGAGCATGAACACTCCTGCAGATTCATGATGAAACAAGAACATGCGGACAAATCATGAACCTTTAGTGTTAGATACATTTAATAAGATAAAGAGTGTTATAGATTAATTTAAATATTTACAGTATGTGAACAACTGAAATTAATGCTTTCTATTTCATGTAATGTCAATGAAAATATCCTCACTGTTGAGTGTGTGTGTGTGTGTGTGTGTGTGTGTGTGTGTGTGTGTGTGTGTGTGTGTGTGTGTGTGTGTGTGTGTGTGTGAGCAGCTGCAGTTTCAGTTCAGTCACTGTGACTCTGACTGACGGAGGTTTTTGTACGACTCTTTATCACTGTGTGAACACTGGACCACTGTGATAACTCTGACAGTAATAATGTCCAGCATCTTCAGTCTGGACTCCACTGATGGTCAGAGTGAAATCTGTTCCACCTTGTGCTCCTTTCCCACTGAATCGACTGAGACTGTCATCATTAAGCTCATCTACCCGATAAATGATGAGTTTAGGAGCTTCTCCGTGTTTCTGCTGATACCAAGCCAAACCATAGCCATTTATCCCAGCATCAGTTTTACAGTCTATAGTGGCGATTTGTCCTTCAGAAACATTCACAACTTCAGGCTGAGTCACAGTGATTCCTCTGGACGCTGTTGACAACAACATTATATGAGTTTCATCAAATGACATGAACATTAAAGACTCAGAAATGACAAGCTTTGACTTCTGTTACCTGGAATAAAAGTGGTCAGAATCCAGATGAAGCTGCTGAAGAGATTCATGGTGTGTGTTGGGTTTGTACCGTGGTAAACAGCAGTGTGTTATAAAGTGTGTGAGTCTGAAGGCTATAAACACTCGGAGAGCTGAAACACGTGCCGATGCAAAGTGACTCTCTGAGCAAAAACCAGCTGGAGGAAAACACACATGAAAATGAACACATGCAGAAGAAACTGATCCAGTTTTGTGGCCTTTAATGTGTTTTATTCTCATGATCCAGTGGAGTGTGTTTTCACTTCTGTAGGAGTTTAGAAATCATTTCTTCTTTATTCTGCACGAGTCTCTGGTTCAGAGTTCAGACTTTCTGATGAATCAAATGACAGTTTCATCACTAAAAGAAACAAGTATTTCACTGTGAACTCCATGAGAGGGCAAAGGTCATTCCAGAGGTCACAGGTCATCAACACTTATTAAAATGCTTTGAGAAACACATGATCATTTAGAGACTCTCAGTTAAGATGTGTAAAGATCATACAGAGTCTTTCAGATTATATTATTTATTTAGATTTAATAGTTTTCATGCATTAAGATAGCCTAGAAATCTAGACGCACCCTAGCGGCAGCAAAATGTATTTTGCAGCCAGGTGGGTCTAGACACTCTCAATAGACCTTCTAGCTGCAAAAACCCAAATTGGGTCAGGCCAATCACAACGCGTATAGAGTAGGCGGGGCGGGCTTAACATAATGATGACAGAGATGTGACGGTTCCCTGGCTTGAAAACAAAGAATGGCTGCTGCTGGCGAACAAGTCTTTCGAATCGGCTTTGGCCGCGACTCTGGAGGACTTGGAGTTAAGTTTTTATTTGAGAAAAGAGCAAAGAACAGCACTTAAGTCATTCTTTAAAAAGGAAGATGTGTTCGTAGTTTTGCCGGTGTTACACCAGATTCTGTGACCGTCATAATATGTGACCGTAGTGGGCGCGGTTGTCACTGTAACTTCTGACTATAAGCCAAAGGTGAAGTATTTACGACACGTTTGTTTAGAAATGCTTTTTTTGCCTGTCAGATATGGCAAAAGTTGAATCTATCATCTAACGTTAGCTCAGCTGTTGGGAAAACGCTCTGGTTGGTTGAAGCGCTGTCCTATTGCGTGCAGAGGGAATTTGAAAGACAGCCGTTTATCCCGCCCCTCGGATTGAGCCGTGTCTATGGTGAGTTTCCAGACCTAACATCTTGATGTAGGTCTGGCTTGCCAGGCTAGCATTAAAGGGTAACTAAACCCCTGGTCAGAGCCTGACTCCACCCACTGGCAATATTTGAAAAATGCTGGAAAAGTGGGCAGACCCCAGCGGAGATAGAGGGGACGAAACGAGGGCGGGGCACCTGAGACCCGCAGTGACGGATTAATTGAAAGCTGCTGTCAGACTCTAAAATGGAGAGTGAGTTAAAGGGTCGCAAGACGACATAAAGTACATGCATCTGATGAGCTTTATCGAGTTGATGTCAATAGCTCGCGCTCTCTGTAGGCATATTCATATTTTGCCGCTATGTGAAAAAATCCAGCAAAATGCGCCGACGCGTTTGTCGACCCCAGAGGATTAACTTTAGCCTAACCATAAATTGTGATTATATATATGATCACTCACATCAAGACGCCGCTGCGGTGGTGGAGTCCATGCAGGAGTAGCAGCGTTTGGCACTGCGTCGCTTTTCAGCGCGAGCTGTGTGGAGAAGCCCATTTCCACCTCTATTGCGTTCATAGGGTATGCATATGCGTTGCAGAAGCAATCCCACGTAAAATTCAAGTTGCACACTTGAGCTCCACTGGCGCCTAATTCCCATGTCTGCTGGAAAGCTATGCAGTCCACTGACCACTGTACTAAATACAGATAAATCTACGCTAACTTGAAGCTATCCTAACTGCAATACTATGCGTAGTAGCTTGTACCAAGAAGGGCGTGGTAGCTCGTACCAAGGAAGGGAAGGCGTGGTGAGCTGAAACCTGCTTACGTCACGCAGTACCACAACATCCAATAGGAAAATTCAACTGCAGTAGCCACCGTTCAACCTGAAGAGGGCAGCACTCAGACGTTTTTACACCATATATTGTAGAATTAAAAAAAGTTACTTGAATCAATGAACAGCACTAATAAAGCCCCATTCTTACAGATCATTAACTAAAAAAAGTTGGTTTAGGGTTTAGTTACCCTTTAAGAGACATTTAGAGACGATGAGACAGTTCAATAATCCTGATGTTGAGTCTCATATCAGTGTGTGTGTGTGTGTGTGTGTGTGTGTGTGTGTGTGTGTGTGTGTGTCTGTGTCTGTGTCTGTGTGTTCATCTGAGTGTGACGGAGGTTTTTGTACGACTCTTTCACTAGAATGAAACACTGTGGTACACTTTCGGTGGAGGAACTAAACTGACGATCAGTAAGTCTTTTCTATTCTCTAATAAAAATGTTCTCTAATAAGAAAATTTAAATTCATTCATTTTATTTAATTTTTAGATTATTTCAGCAAGATAATTCTTAGTGATGATCTTAAAATACCATGAATGAACCTTAAAAAAAAACCATCTATAAGATGATCTTATTTGTCAACAAGATAATTAATTTATTAAAAAAATATGTTTTTGAAAAGCAATTTATCATTTAACTATTTTATTACTTACTTAAGTTTTATATTTCAAATTGTTTTTAAATGTTATTTTTAATTTTACATTAATAATTTAATTATTATTGGTAACATTTGATTATATTTTAATGTAGGCTATGGATTGCAGTATTTTATGATATATTAAATTATTTCTTGATATAAATAATTTTGTCTATAATTAATAGTAAATTTAACAATTAAGGGTTTTTAAATGCATCCAAAGTTTGATAATACAGTTTTTGTGTAAGCGTCATCATCAGACAAAGAGATATTTAGTTAATAACCATTTTAAAAATCAACAATTTAAACTGTTAAGTTTGCTGATGATTATGATTGTAAGTGTCTAAACAGCAGAATTTAAAATATATATTGAAACTTTGCTGAAAATTACAATTGATTTTTTGTGAGTATCAAAATTTATGAATATTTTTACAAATTAATATTGAAACTATTATTTAAAATTGATTTCAAAATCTTATGAAGAAATCACAATATATTAATACATTTTCATGTGGACAATGTTTTTAAAAATTAGATTGAGATTAAAATGTTCTGTAACTTCTGAAAAAAAACAAATGACTATTTTTTTTATTTTTTATTAAATTGTATTATTTGTATCGCTATTTTAAATGTCATTTCATTTAACATGGATATTTAAAATCTTATTATTGCTAACATTTAGTTAATTTCATGTATTGACTGCAGATACTTTAAAATCTATTCAATAATTTCTTCATATAAAATTCTGTCTATAATTCTTGGTAAATGTAAATATTAAGGGCTTTTTTAAGCGCATGAAACAAAAGTTGTATAATGTGGACAACATAAATATATGTTTTTATAATTTTCTTCAGACAGAAAGAAACTCAGTTGAAGATCATTTTGAAAATTAATCTAATTTGCTGATGTTTATGATTGTGAGTTTCTGAATAGCAGAATATTTTCTAAATACAATTAATATTGAAATGATCATTTAAATTAGTTTTCTAGATCTTATAACGACATCACGATATAACCATCAATTTACTTGGACAATGTTTTTCAAACTCATTCTGTGGATCATTTAAAATGTAACTTGTATATTTAAAACCAAATGATCATTCATGAATGTGTGTGTGTGTGTGTGTGTGTGTGTTCAGCGGGTCCCTCCGTGTCTCCCTCCGTGTCTCTGCTGTCTCCCTCTTCTCTGCTGATCTCTGGAGACTCCTCCGCTCTGCTCTGCCTGCTCAGCTCTTACTCTCCACAGGGGGCGACGGTGAGCTGGACGCTGGACGGGTCAGAGGTCACCGAGGGGGTTCAGACCAGCGCAGAGAGCGAGCGGGACGGTCTCTACAGTCGCAGCAGCGTCCTGAGCCTCAGCAAAGCACGCTGGGAAGCCGCAGAGCGCTTCGTCTGCAGAGGAACACATGCCGGAGCTGCTCACGAGGCCTCGTTCCTCAAGAGCTCCGAGTGCTGATGTTTCTCCAGTGAAGACCAGCGTATCTGAGCGTCACGTGATTTACAGCTCAATACTGAAGCAGTCTGTCAATGTGCTGCCATTGCTGTTCATTCAATAAAGCTTCATCTGAACGCAAGCGCACATTTGTGTTGGACTGCATCATTGATCAGTGTGTCGTTCCTTCAAAGTCCTGCACTAAAGTTCCAGCGGCTTTTGATTGATTGTAATTAGGGGTGTAACAATAATTACAGTGGATAGTGACAATATGTCTCGTATCGTTCACCCAAAATGTAAGTTTAGGAAGTTTACAGGGTTTTTGTGTCACTACTACATTAAACTACTGTATATAATGTTGAATATAATGTATAATAATGCAATGGGGGAATATTTGTGGGTCCTGATAATGCCAAATGTCTGATGTTACCAGTAAAAAGTGGCCGACATTATTTTAGATATATCTAGTCAGAGACATCAAGCATATTCGTCTGAAATAATTCAGTATTTTCATCTTCAGAATCATGAATATTGTTATTCTGGTGTCTCTATTGTCCTGCATTGGGTTATCAGCACCAAGTCCAAGCCTATTCATTTACACACACAATGTTAAACCAAATTTACCATTTTGATGGAGTATGGCAATAATATGGTATTGTGAGTTCAGGATGGTGACATAAGGGTCTCGTTACACCCCTAATTGTAATAGTTGAGAACAGCTGCATTCAGCAGTAAATGTGAAATGAAGCTCTTGGGGTTTGAACATGGTCACTGGAGACGAGCTGCTCTATTCTGAGACCATCACAATCACTAAACCTGACAATGCAAATGAGATTTACACCTCAAACTCACAGTTTCACTCTTTTACTGGTTCAACGCTCTGAACTGGAGCAGTTTCACTTCTGCTGATGGAGGGATGCGACCGTTATGAAGTTTGAGTGGTAGATTATATGACTTGTATGACTTATATAACGTAATGAGACTCTTCACCGATAGATCACGTGTGACTGGACTAGAGGAGTAAATGTAGATGTTGATCTGATTCAATTCACGATTCATAGGTTTTTGATTATTTTCAAGAAAGATTTATTTCTAATTTACTTTGATATATTTTGATATTGAAATTCACAAACTAATTCACAGAGTGCAAATAAGTTTTCAATTTAGATTTAAAAATAGATTGAAGGTGCAAGACAATTGGGTCCATAGATGAGGAGCGGCAACAGCAAAGGCTCTATCTCCCTTACATTTTAGACGGGAGCGAGGGATAGATAAAAGAGCCCTGTCTGAAGATCTTAAAGATCTAGTGAATGACAGAGGAGAAGATCTCTAAGATATAATGGAGCTCTATAATGGATCATTAAGAGCTTTAAAAACAAACAACAGAATTTTAAACTGAACTCTAAAATGGATCGGGAGCAAATGAAGCGAAGCTAAAATTGGGGTGACATGATCGTATTTCTTCGTCCCGGTCAGCAGCCTTAGAGGCATTTTGCACCATCTGGAGGCGTGCAAGAGATGATTGAGGAAGACCCAAATACAATAAATTACAGTCGTCCAAGCGTGAGGTAATAAAAGCATGAATAACTTTCTCCAAGTCTTGGATTGACAAAAATTATTTAAGTTTGGAAATTAACCGCAATTGATAAAAAACTATTCTTTACAACAGAATTAATTTGTTTAGATAAACATAATTCTGAGTCAAGATTGACTCCAAGGCTCCTGACCTGAGAGGAAACTGAGGGGAAATGGTTACTCAGCTCCTTATGAGACTATTCCTCAGTTTTGGAGGGCCAAAAACAATAATTTCTGATTTGTCCTCATTAAGTTGGAGACAGTTAATTGATAACCATTCCTTAATGTCCCGGATGCAATCCATCAAGGTCTGAATGGAATCGCCAGCTTTCAACGGCAGATACAGCTGTGTATCATCGGCATAAAAATGAAACGAAACATTGTGCTTCTTAATAATATCCCCCAACGGATGCATATAGAAGGTAAAAAGAAGCGGACCCAGAATAGAGCCCTGAGGTACTCCACTAATAATAGGAGCAGAAGGTGAAGATAATTGCCTATCTCCACAGAAAAAGACTTGTCTTTAAGATATGATCTAAACCACCGTATGCTGTACCCTTAATACCGAATAAATGCTCTAAACACCTAAGAAGAATATTATGGTCTACAGTAGCAAAGGCAGCTGTAAGATCGAGTAAGATCAATACAGCATTTTTACCAGCATCAACTGTAAGTAAAATGTAATTGAACACTTTTAGCAAGACAGACTCTGTGCTTTGATGGGCAGTAAAACCAGATTGAAAAGGTTGTAATAACTTGGCTGCATTTAAAAACAAGTTCAATTGAGACAGCACGACTTTTTCTAAAAGTTTTGATGATAACTTAGAGACAGGCTGATCATTATTAAAGCAACCCTCATCCAGACCTTGTTTCTTAAGCAGAGGCTGAACAACCGCATGCTTAAACTATTTGGGACTACCCCAGTGTTCAAAGATGAATTAATCAACACTTGGACGCTGGGGCCAATTATAGGAAAAGCTGCTTTTATAATCTCTGAGGGAATAACATCAAGTGGGGTGATAGTTATCTTTGTAAACTCCACCCACTGGTACCAAAAACGGTATCCGGTGTCATGGTCGAAGGGAATTCAGCATATATGTCTTTTCGGGGGCTTCTGGAAAAATCACTTTAATTTATTAAACAGTTGATTTCTAATTTTAATTCTGACTCCATGAATAATTTAATCTGACTCCAAATTGAAGTGACTCTTTTTTTAAATTTTCTATCTTAACAGCTGACGTCGCGAATGTGCGCTCACGATCACAAACTAGCCAGTCCTGAAATAGTCAGAGGATGCAGTGCAACTATACCCTAAGCGGCCGCTCACTGCTGACTCATAACAAAAGTGTAATTTTGTTTTAATAGTTGCGAGCTTGCAATGTGCTAAGTCAGTGATAGTCAGAAATCAGAAGGTCTCCTTAATGATGTGCCCCATGCTCCATTCATAGTGCCTTCGGTTTGATCTATCCTGGACAGAGACAGAGAGATGAACAACCATATGAGAATAGATAAACCAACAATTATCTAAAAAAAATTATCAACATCATTTCTTATTGATATTAAGTTCATTTTTGTGTTTCTTCACTGTTGTGTGTGAAAGTGTGTGAGCAGCTGCAGTTTCAGTTCAGTCACTGTGACTCTGACTGACGGAGGTTTTTGTACGACTCTTTATCACTGTGTGAACACTGGACCACTGTGTACACTCTTGCAGTAATAATGTCCAGCATCTTCAGTCTGGACTCCACTGATGGTCAGAGTGAAATCTCTGTTAGATCCACTGCCACTGAATCTAGATGGAGTTCCTGACTGGAGGACATTTGCTCCATAAATTAGGAGTTTAGGAGCTTCTCCAGGTTTCTGTAAATACCAGAACATACAGAGTCTCGAGTTGCAGGTTCCTACATTACTACTGACTTTACAGCTCATCTCTACAGTTTCTCCTGGTTTGGCAGGTTTCACAGGAGTCTGAGTCACTGTGATCTGAGATCTACAGCCTGAAAAACAAAAAAAGTATATATTATTTGACATTTTTAAACTGTGTAAAAATTATATTATTTAATGATTCATTTCAAATATAAACTGTTCACCTTGTAGTATAAAGCCGTATAACAGTGTCCAGATGAAGATGATGATGAAGGTCATGTTGATGAAGATTGCTGTGTGTGTCAGTGATGAAGTGTTAAACTCACAGCACTATAAACACTCTCACACACTGAAGATCTGATCAATATGCAAACACACTCCACATCATTTCCCTGAAGACAGTCACTCATTAACAGACACAAAACACAATCACTGAAGTGAGAACAGAGAAAAAATTAAAGGTGGGGTATGTAATTCTCTTTTTTGGCCATTTTTTCAAAATCACTTGAAATCCTATTCCTAACCCACTTACAGCCACTGAGTTAGAAGCACTGAAATAAAAATTAAGCAATTTAATCATCTGTGGAATGGGCAGGACTCGAAAAACTCCAGCCAATCATTTCCAAGACCACCTAGAATCATTGGACAGTAAGTGCGTCAATCAAACGGTCATACCATCCCCCCCTCCCCCATCCACGTCCATGTTCTTTGAATGGGTGGAGGTAGGACCATTTGAGTTGTGTATTTTCAAAATCTGCCGGCCGTTTTGCAAATCACATACCCCACCTATAACCTTTTATATATAATATTTGATCTTCTACAATAGCCAAAATGTTCAAAATGATATCAGAAATACAAAAGTTTTAAAGTTCTGTAAAGTTCTGATACATCAAGACCAACTTCAGTATTAATCTGAATCTCTGCTGTGAGCAGATCCGGATCCAGACTCAAATCACTGAAGGTTTTCTATAGTAAAGTGCAGATTTAAACTTGAGCAACAGTGAGACATTTAAGATTATTCACGTCATCACTTTTACCGATAATTGGAATATATACTGTATATATATTTTAAATATACTTTGCGACAAGTATTTTTATTAGTCTGCCTTTACATTGCTCTAATGTGTTATTATTGTAACATGTCACATCCATACGGAGTGAATCCAGCATTTATATGTAAAGTCACTTCAGAAACTTTGCAGCACTGGCCGTCGGTTCTCTAGCAGCAGAAAAAAACTATAGTTTTATTCAATGGATTATATAGACTTTGAGAATATTTTTACTGTAGTTGAGTGAAACGTCGCTTTTAATCCTCATATTTTACACCAAATCCATGTGTGTTCCTGCAGTTTATGAACAGACATGAGGATCATCACACACACGAGTCTCTGTCAGTCACTGAATAACTGATTGATTGAGAGTCGCGTCTGTCACAAACTGCTCTGAGACATGAGGGTTTGAGGATCCAAATGCAGTTTTATTGAACAGAGGGAAGACTTGAAGACTTCGCAGGGAATGAATGTGAACACCAGGCTATTATAGAGTGAGTTAAACAAGGTAATGACACAGGTGAATGTGAGTGTGGATGATGGTTTGAACTCAGGATTATGGGAATGGAGTGTGTGGGTGTGAGTGTGTTGTCCGGGGTGTAGCGCCCTCTGATGGTCATCCTGGACACTCTCACTGATGACCGTTACAGTCACACATCATAGAAACATCTTCACTTTTATTAATGTTTATAAAATAAATGTTTATATTATTGCTAATTCCTCCATACATAGATATTCATATAAATTATTATCATCTGCTCTGAAATTGAGGGATGTGTTTATATGATGCTGTAAATATCTGAATAATGAGGGATTAACTTAATAAATCAACAGACTTATTAAACTGTTCAAGATGAACATGTTTATGATTCTGATGATGCAGATTAGAAAGAAGAATATATTAAATCATAATGCAGAAAATCTGCAAATATCCACTGAAGTGAAAATCAAATGTGACTTTTTCTATATGAAGGATGTAATAGGAAACAGGAGACAAATATGAATTCTCAAAAAGTTCAAAAACAGATGAAGCTCCAGAATGTTTAATAAGATCATATTGAGTCGTTTCTTCACTGTTGAGTGAGTGAGTGTGTGTGTGTGTGTGTGTGTGTGTGTGTGTGTGTGTGTGTGTGTGTGTGTGTGTGTGTGTGTGTGTGTGTGTGTGTGTGTGTGTGTGTGTGTGAAAGTGTTTGAGCAGCTGCAGTTTCAGTTCAGTCACTGTGACTCTGACTGACGGAGGTTTTTGTACGACTCTTTATCACTGTGTGAATGTAAGATCACCCACACAATCATTCTCAGAATCTGTTCTGCAATAGTAACTCTGACAGTAATAATGTCCAGCATCTTCAGTCTGGACTCCACTGATGGTCAGAGTGAAATCACTGTTAGATCCACTGCCACTGAATCTAGATGGAGTTCCTGACTGACGGGTTTTTACAAAATAAATCAGGAGTTTAGGAGCTTCTCCAGGTTTCTGTGAGTACCAGGCTAAACCTTCATCCCCATCATCCCATTTCCTCACATCTCTGCTGGTTTTACATTTGATATTCACAGTTCCTCCTGGTTGTTCTGCTGTTATTGAGGGACTCTGAGTGACGGTGATCTGTCCTCTACACTCTGAAACACAACAAGAAGAAAATACACTCAAAACTTTGACAATATACTTGAAGAAATGAATTAATATCAAACTTGTGCTCCACAAACCTTGAGCAAACGCTGTGAGAGTCCAGATGAAGATGATGATGAAGGTCATGTTGATGAAGATTGTTGTGTGTGTCAGTGATGAAGTGTTAAACTCACAGCACTATAAACACTCTCACACACTGAAGATCTGATCAATATGCAAACACACTCCACATCATTTCCCTGAAGACAGTCACTCATTAACAGACACAAAACACAATCACTGAAGTGAAAAAAATAAGTTTTGATCTTCTACAAAATGTTCAATTGAGTTCTGATTACATCTAGACCAACTTCAGTATTAATCTGAATATCTGCTCGATCCAGACTCAAATCACTGAAGGTTTTCTATAGTAAAGTCCAGATTTAAACTTGAGCAACAGTGAGACATTTAACATTATTTACATGTCATCACTTTTACCAGTAATTGGAACATATATATATTTTTAAATATACTTTGCTATGAGTATTTTTCTATTAATCTGTTAGTCTTTACATTGCTTTAATGTGTTATTGTCACATCTCTGTCCCATGCGGAGTGAATCCAGCATTTATATGTAATGTCACTTCAGAAACTTTGCAGCACTGGCCGTCAGTTCTCTAGCAGCAGAAAAAACTATAGTTTTATTCAATGAATTATATAGACTTTGAGAATATTTTTACTGTAGTTGGAGTGAAACGTCGCTGTTAATCCCCAAAAACCAAATCCATGTGTGTTCCTGCAGTTTATGAACAGACATGAGGATCATCACACACACGAGTCTCTGTCAGTCACTGAATAACTGAGTTTGATTGAGAGTCACACATGATATAAACATGTTGACCTTTATAAATCTTTATGAAATAGGTTTTAAAATATATGGTGAAATGCATGTGCTGTGTTTAATGGAGGACACCTGTTGGGTAATCTGGTCTTTAATTTTTAAATATTTTTGCTATATAATATAATTGCTAATTCCTCCATATAGATATGAATATAAATTATTATCAGCTCTGAAGTTGAAAGATGTGTTTATATGATGCTGTTAATATCTGCATTATGAGGGATGAACTTAATAAATCAATAGACTTATTAAACTGATCAACATATTTAAAGGTCCCGTTCTGCGTGATCCCATGTTTCAAACTTTAGTTAGTGTGTAATGTTGCTGTTAGAGCATAAATAATATCTGTAAAATTATAAAGCTCAAAGTTCAATGCCAAGCGAGATATTTTATTTAACAGAAGTTGACTACAAAAAACGGCTCGATTGGACTACACCCCTCTACATCCTGCTTTAGTGATGTCACTAGAACCGTTTCTTGACTAACCTCCGCCTCGAAATGGACGCCGTTACTGAGAGTTTCTGATATTATCATCATTCCGTGAGATGAATTTTTCCTGACAGACTGAGCGCGAGCTCGTGAAGCTCCGCCCCCTGTGCCGGCCAGCAGCAGCTCATTTGCATTTAAAGGGCACAGACTGAAACAGCTCGTTTTTCTGAGCCCCAAAAAATGTCAATTTAAACATGCTGTAAAAAATGATCTGTTGGGTATTTTGAGCTCAAACTTCACATACACACTCTGGGGACATCAGAGACTTATTTCACATCTTGTGAAAAGGGGCATAATACGGGACCTTTAAGATGCTGGTGATTCAGTTTAGAAAGAAGAATATGTTAAATCATAAATGCAGAAAATCTAAAAAATAAATGTGGTGAAGGATTGAAAAATATCCACTGAAGTGAAAATCAAAAGTGACTGAATTTCTAGATGAAGGATGTAATAGGAAACAGGAGACAAATATGACTTCTGAAAAATCACAATCAAAAAGGTCAAAAACTGATGAAGCTCCAGAAAGTGATGTTCAAAAAGATCATATTGAGTCGTTTCTTCACTGTTGTGTGTGTGTGTGTGTGTGTGTGTGTGTGTGTGTGTGTGTGTGTGTGTGTGTGTTTGAGCAGCTGCAGTTTCAGTTCAATCACTGTGACTCTGACTGACGGAGGTTTTTGTACGACTCTTTATCACTGTGTGAACACACCACCACTGTGATAACTCTGACAGTAATAATGTCCAGCATCTTCAGTCTGGACTCCACTGATGGTCAGAGTGAAATCAGTTCCTTCATATTCTCCATTCCCACTGAATCGACTGAGACTGTCATCATAAAGTCTATCTATACCATAAATGATGAGTTTAGGAGCTTCTCCATGTTTCTGCTGATACCAAGCTAAAGCATAGTCATATATCCCAGTATCAGTTTTACAGTCTATAGTGGCGTTTTGTCCTACAGAAACATTCACAACTTCAGGCTGAGTCACAGTGATTCCTCTGGACGCTGTTGACAACAACATTATATGAGTTTCATCAAATGACATGAACATTAAAGACTCAGAAATGACAAGCTTTGACTTCTGTTACCTGGAATAAAAGCGGTCAGAATCCAGATGAAGCTGCTGAAGAGATTCATGGTGTGTGTTGGGTTTGTACCGTGGTAAACAGCAGTGTGTTATAAAGTGTGTGAGTCTGAAGGCTATAAACACTCGGAGAGCTGAAACACGTGCCGATGCAAAGTGACTCTCTGAGCAAAAACCAGCTGGAGGAAAACACACATGAAAATGAACACATGCAGAAGAAACTGATCCAGTTTTGTGGCCTTTAATGTGTTTTATTCTCATGATCCAGTGGAGTGTGTTTTCACTTCTGTAGGAGTTTAGGAATCATTTCTTCTTTATTCTGCACGAGTCTCTGGTTCAGAGTTCAGACTTTCTGATCAATCAAATGACAGTTTCATCACTAAAAGAAACAAGTATTTCACTGTGAACTCCATGAGAGGGCAAAGGTCATTCCAGAGGTCACAGGTCATCAACACTTATTAAAATGCTTTGAGAAACACATGATCATTTAGAAACTCCCAGTTAAGATGTGTAAAGATCAGGACAGAGTCTTTCTGATTATATTATTTATTTAGATTTATTAGTTTTCATGCATTAAGAGACATTTAGAGACGATGAGACGTTTAATAATCCTGATGTTGAGTCTCATATCAGAGTGTGTGTGTGTGTGTGTGTGTGTGTGTGTGTGTGTGTGTGTGTGTGTGTGTGTGTGTGTGTGTGTCTCTTTCTCTGCTGGAGTGTGTGTTCATTTGAGTGTGACAGAGGTTTTTGTACGACTCTTTCACTAGAATGAAACACTGTGGTGGACTTTCGGTGGAGGAACTAAACTGACGATCAGTAAGTCTTTTCTATTCTCTATAAAAATGTTCTCTAATAAGAAAATTTAACTTAATTAATTTTATTTTATTTTTAGATTATTTCAGCAAGATAATTATTTGTTATGATCTTAAAATGCCATGAATGAACCTCAAAAAAAAAACATCTAAAAGATGATCTTATTTGTCAACAAGATAATTCATTTATTATAAAAATATGTTTTTGAAAAGCAATTTATCATTGAACTATATTATTATTAACTTAAGTTTTATATTTCAAATTGTTTTTAAATGTTATTTTTAATTTTACATTAATAATTTAATTATTATTGGTAACATTTTATTGTATTTTAATGTAGCCCATGATTGCAGTATTTTACAATATATTCAATTATTTCTTGATATAAATAATTCTGTCTGTAATTGATAGTAAATTGAACAATTAAGGGTTTTTAAATGCCTCCAAAGTTTAAAAATATAGGCAAAATAAATATAATTGTGTAAGCGTCATCATCAGACAAAGAGAAATGTAGTTAATGTAGTTAGAAATGTGGTTAATTTTGCTGATTGTGATCAAAAGATTGTGTCTTAACAGAGGATTATTAAAAGGTATAGTTAAAACTTTGCTGAAAATTACGGTTTTATTTTTTTTAAAATGATTGAGATTAAAATGTTCTGTAACTTCTGAAAAAAAATCAAATGAATTTTTTTTGCTTATTTAATTTATTATTATTATTATTTTTTAAATAATTTTATAATTTATATTTTAAATGTCATATTTCATTTTACATGAATATTTAAAACCTTATTATTGCTAACATTTCATTCATTTTATGTATTGACTGTAGTACTTTCAAATCTACTAAATGTCTTGTTGATATATAGGCTACATAATTTTGTCTTTAATTATTGGTAAATTTAACAATTAAGGGTTTTTTAAATCCATGACACAAAATTTGATAATAGGGCCAATATGAATATAATTTTGTTGAGGTCATCAGACAAAAAGTAACTCAGTTGAAGAGCATTTTGAAAATTAATCATTAAAACTATTTCAAATATCAAAATTTACTGATGTTTATGATTGTGAGTTTCTGAATAGCAGAATATTTTCAAAATTCAATTAATATTGAAATGATCATTTAAATTAGTTTTCTAGATCTTATAACGACATCACAATATAACCATCAATTTACTTGGACAATGTTTTTCAAACTCATTCTATCGATCATATAAAATGTAATATTTGTATATTGTATATTTAAAATCAAATGATCATTCATGAATGTGTGTGTGTGTGTGTGTGTGTGTGTTCAGCGGGTCCCTCCGTGTCTCCCTCCGTGTCTCTGCTGTCTCCCTCTTCTCTGCTGATCTCTGGAGCTCTGCTCTGCCTGCTCAGCTCTTACTCTCCACAGGGGGCGACGGTGAGCTGGACGCTGGACGGGTCAGAGGTCACCGAGGGGGTTCAGACCAGCGCAGAGAGCGAGCGGGACGGTCTCTACAGTCGCAGCAGCGTCCTGAGCCTCAGCAAAGCACGCTGGGAAGACGCAGAGCGCTTCGTCTGCAGAGGAACACATGCCGGAGCTGCTCACGAGGCCTCGTTCCTCAAGAGCTCCGAGTGCTGATGTTTCTCCAGTGAAGACCAGCGTATCTGAGCGTCACGTGATTTACAGCTCAATACTGAAGCA
This sequence comes from Vimba vimba, assembly GCA_022828995.1. Classification (NCBI taxonomy): domain Eukaryota; kingdom Metazoa; phylum Chordata; class Actinopteri; order Cypriniformes; family Leuciscidae; genus Vimba; species Vimba vimba. Next base: position 26,413,819 of record CM040840.1, read on the forward strand.
GTCTGTCAATGTGCTGCCATTGCTGTTCATTCAATAAAGCTTCATCTGAACGCAAGCGCACATTTGTGTTGGACTGCATCATTGATCAGTGTGTCGTTCCTTCAAAGTCCTGCACTAAAGTTCCAGCGGCTTTTGATTGATTGTAATTAGGGGTGTAACAATAATTACAGTGGATAGTGACAATATGTATCGTATTATTCACCCAAAATGAAAGTTTAGGAAGTTTACAGGGTTTTCGTGTCACTACTACATTAAACTACTGTATATAATGTTGAATATAATGTATAATAATGCAATGGGGGAATATTTGTGGGTCCTGATAATGCCAAATGTCTGATGTTACCAGTAAAAAGTGGCCTACATTATTTTAGATATATCTAGTCAGAGACATCAAGCATATTCGTCTGAAATAATTCAGTATTTTCAGCTTCAGAATCATGAATATTGTTATTCTGGTGTCTCTATTGTCCTGCATTGAGTTATCAGCACCAAGTCCAAGCCTATTCATTTACACACACAATGTTAAACCAAATTTGCCATTTTGATGGAGTATGGCAATAATATGGTATTGTGAGTTCAGGATGGTGACATAAGGGTCTCGTTACACCCCTAATTGTAATAGTTGAGAACAGCTGCATTCAGCAGTAAATGTGAAATGAAGCTCTTGGGGTTTGAACATGGTCACTGGAGACGAGCTTCTCTATTCTGAGACCATCACAATCACTAAACCTGACAATGCAAATGAGATTTACACCTCAAACTCACAGTTTCACTCTTTTACTGGTTCAACGCTCTGAACTGGAGCAGTTTCACTTCTGCTAAAATGAGTTATGAGTAATAAATTTATTATCAGCTTGAGAAACATCTTTATGTTGCTGGTGATACACAATGTTTAATGTACACAAACAAAATAGCATATGGCGCAATTATGGTTTGTTTGATTTATATTAGTTTACACACACTCAGTTTTCTGTGATTCTGAGCATATTAGAGTCAAACTCGTCTGTCACAGATCAGATCACAGTCTAATAGAGTTAATTTCAGTCATAAGTCAGTTTTGAACACATGTGTAGTTCCTGTGTTTGTCCTCTGTGTGTCAGTAGAGAGAGAGAGTGTGTGTGTGTGTGTGTGTGTGTGTGTGTGTGTGTGTGTGTGTGTGTGTGTGTGTGTGTGTGTGTGTGTGTGTGTGTGTGTGTGTGTGTGTGTGAAAGTGTTTGAGCAGCTGCAGTTTCAGTTCAGTCACTGTGACTCTGACTGACGGAGGTTTTTGTACGACTCTTTATCACTGTGTGAACACTGGACCACTGTGATAACTCTGACAGTAATAATGTCCAGCATCTTCAGTCTGGACTCCACTGATGGTCAGAGTGAAATCACTGTTAGATCCACTGCCACTGAATCTAGATGGAGTTCCTGACTGGAGGTGGTTTGTATAATAAATCAGGAGTTTAGGAGCTTCTCCAGGTTTCTGTAAGTACCAGCTCAGAGCGGGTTTTCCATTATAACAGCAGTCTGGATCTCTACTGGTTTTACAGGTTACAGCGACTGATTGTCCAGTTTGAGAGAGCCGCTCTGAGGGAGTTTGAGTCACTGTCACCTGCCCAACAGATTCTGACAAGAGAGAAAGATTAGAAATCACACACACTTTTACAACCTTATATCTTCACAACACACATAAAGATAACGAGTGAATAACGTTTGTAATCTTGACTGACACAAACCTCGACATAACACTGCCAGCGTCCAGATCAATATGGTGATGAAAGTCATTTTTGTAGGTTGAAGGTTCAGTTCTAGTGAAAAACAGTTGTTGATCATGTTTGATGTTTGACAGAGTTATAAACACATGCAGAGCACTGAAGCGTGTGTCGCTCATGTAAAACACACTCTATGCAAACGCTTCAGGAGTCACAGATTTAGGTTGGTTTAAAGCAACACCATGTAAGTTTTGCTCTTGGGCTCCCCCTACAGTTGGGAAACAGTATTGTCTTCTACTACTGTCGTAAAATCTGTCATGGTTACACCAGGGGATACACGTGCATTTGTTGACAAGCCGATACTCCCGAACTCTGTAGAAGGAGTTCTCACGTCTTGGGCAGACTGCCTGCGTTGCGTATGAAATGTCTTCATCCCAGGTACAGTGGCATATATTATAATTTCATGGGTTTTATTTTATCATCGAAAACTATCATGTTAGCGTTTACTAGCTACCAGATTGATAATTCGCTCCTCTACTAGCATTACTTGATTCATGAAGATAAATGGAGGACCAGAAGCTTCCGTAACATAGCCAGACAGACAACAAATTAAAAAAACTAGAGATAGTATGCAAGCAATAGGGGAGCGCGGGGCACAACCTAACGCGGGGTTAGTTGTAACACGCTTGTTTTAAATACTTCCGCACATGCTTGGATGACGAAACTTTGTGTATTTACTAGTTGCCATATCAACACTATATAGAAAAAAAAAATTCTTACGTAAGTTCATTTTTCATCTCAATTTTTTGTGCTTATTTAAAGTAAGACAGATCTGATATTATTTTAATCTCCAATATGTTATTTAACAGTCGAGATAGTTCTGTAATGCTTCGCTAACTAGCAGAAGACACTAGCCGGGTTTAAATCCCAGTTGTGCAGGCGGGGCATGTTGTCACACTGCGTTACAATGTGCCCCTATTAGCAATATGGTATTATATTCTATAGTTTTATCCATTTTATTGAGAAAACGTGAGAAAAAGGTGAATAAAGACTGAGAGTCAATGTTCAGAACTATGTTGTATAGCTGTTTTTTCATGTATTCGTAGTCAAAACTCAAAAATGAGTTTATATTTAATTATTAAAAATTGCCATTATTTTATATGAAAAAGTTTTTTAATTGTATTTTATTTAGAAAATATTTTAGTTTGTTTTGTATATTTTTTTATTAGATCAGATAACATTTTAAGCTGTCATGTTACAATGTACCCCACCTATGGGGCATGTTGTCACATTTCACTTCCATTCTTTCGGGGTATATCAAGAAAAAAGTATATACTGTATTAATAAAACAAAAACACATAATTGTACTAGACATGTGGGAAATTAATGTGGGAAAAATGTGGGGGTGGTGGTGGGGGGGGGGGGGGGGGGGGTGAGGTATGCCGTAAAGCAGTCGAATTTTGTAGTTCTTTTTGTGCTCGGGTTACTACCCGAACCCCGAAGTTTTGTAGTGGCAGTAAAAGCGATACAGACCCCGTCAGGCTATGGTAGACGTGTCATTCAACCTATTGTAAGTCGATGTACCATCACAAGGGTCTTGGAAATATATTATGAAGGTTGAAAAACTCATTGAGACTTCACAAATCATTTCACAAGTTCACATTAATATGATCCTTTATTGATATAAAGCAATATTTGCTGAATATCAGACCAAAATGTGAGTGTGATATTGCTTTGATACAACAGTTTAATGAACAAGAATCTATTATTGAGCTCTTTACATTTTAGTCATTTATATTGCCAGTAGTTATTCACTAACTGAAAGTTACGGCTAACTGAAATATTTCCAAACTAAACCATAGTAAAACAAACCAGTGCGACTCTGAGAAACACAATCGTGGCCTAATAGTTAGAGAGAGTCAGAGAGGTTTAATGCAGAGGACAAACTCTGAGTTTGGGTTTCCACACTTGGCCTTCATATGTCACTTTCACAATAGTTCCTGAATGAATCAGTGTTTTTAGTCGGATGATAAAGTTAATGGCTGCATCTGAAATTACATCTTCCCTATAGTGGGCAAAAAACAGTATGTGACAAAAGAAGGATGTACGAATTGACAATACTCATTAAACCAAAAAGTACTCGGATGTCCGACTACTTTTGGAGAGATTCTGAAGTGAGATACGATGGACACTTTACTATCCCATGAGGCCACAGGAGAGGATCTGTGAATGACAGTGAAGAGATGCAACTGACGCTGGTAGATCACATGATAATGACAACATGGCGGATGTAGTCTGGATTACACTACACACACTCATTTATACTATATAGGACTGAGTTTTTTAGTGGCCGTGAAGTAATTACTAAAATTAAAATAAGTATCTACTCAAGAGAGTGTGTGATTTCAGCGCTTCTTTCAGCTTTTTCTCCCGATTCAGAGACTTCATCCTTCGAAGGCCGATTGCCTCACAGCGGCTCGATGAAGTCTGTCTCAACTCAAAGGCTCCTTCAGATGCGTCTTCATTTCTTGTGAGACAACACTCACATTTCCCATTTAACACTCAGTCCGACCTTCACGGCCTTTGAAGGATCCAGACTCTGAATTGACCGTTCACGAAGACCCGCCCCCTTTAGTCACTGTTGCTATGCCCGATAAGCGACGCCGCTCTCACGCCACACATGTTCTCACGCAGTGAAACACACATCGCGGAGCAGAGACACTGACAACACACTGACAGACAGGACAGACCAGGGTACTTTTGATATGAAACAAAGTCTCACCTTTCAAATTTAGTCATCTTTTAAAGACATTTAAACAATAAATACCGTTTTGTGTCTCTTTAATGTGTCTGACAGATCGCTGTAGAGCCTCAGTTAAAGCTGCTCGTGAACCGATCATCTCTTCCTTCTAGTTCATTTATAGCATCAAATAAACACGAATGAACATCAGAAGGAGTGTTGTTTTAACCGCAGAAAGACGTCAGTACACTTCGTTTCTCAAGTTTAAATCCTTCAACATTAATCTACTAACTCTCCTGACTGCTTTGTCGGACAAAATGGCGGATGGCGGATTATGATTGGTCAGATCGCCTGTCAATCAAACTCCCTGCGAAGGGTCAATTGAGACGCAGCCATTGACATAGTAGTTGTTCATTTAAGCTACAAGTCGACTAATCGCACATGTATATTAAAAAACCATATAAATCATAATAATAAGCCTTTAATTTCCTATATATAATAAATCGGCTAATCAGCGCTCAAGCGCACGCATAAAGCTTGTCACAGCGCACCGGCAAACTACAGAGAACCGGCGGTAACGATCTGTCCCTCACAGACTGAGTGACTTCACCACAAGTTTATTTTTTTTCTGCGACTAACCGTCGAATAAACATTTTAGTTAACTAAGCTTCTTCTAGTCGACTAAAGAGTAGTTGAATATGAAGGAGCAGCTCTACACTCAATTCACTCTCTTGTCGCGTAACGATGAAACTTGCAGAAAGAGTCTCTGTAAAGTCCAGCACTAAAGCTGCAGGTTAAACACATCTGTGTGTGATGATGGAGGATCTGCTTCTGTCACGAGACTCGACTCCAGCTCTGAGTATCGCTCCACTTATTCACTGAATTACAGTAATCTTCAATTACCTACAATAACCGTCTCATAGTTTTGTGAATATGTTTAAAAAAGAAAATCAGGTAAAAACACAAATAAAAATTCTTATCTTGCTCTTTTTCTTATCAGAGGCGTCTGATTGGTGCAGAGGAGGGAGAGGCGTGTCTAAACTGAACTGTTGATCGAGGTTATAATTAAAACAGCAAGATAATATAAAACTATTACTGTCTGCAGAATACAGTGCATAGTAAACAAATTACATGTTAGGATGGTCAAATGAAATAATCATGGAGTATTATGAAAATAGGATCTATTATTAATAAAAGGGGGCAAACTGAAATCACTCAGATCTCAAATGTGTCACAAAATCTCTTTCTGAACTCTATAATTATTAAGAGTGTCAGATTAATTTAGATGGTTTTATTTCAGATGCAAGTGTGACGATGTTATTTCAGATCCTCCTTTGAGCAGCTGCAGTTTCAGTTCAGTCACTGTGACTCTGACTGACGGAGGTTTTTGTACGACTCTTTATCACTGTGTGAATGTAACATCACCCACACAATTATAAGCAGAATCTGTTGTGCAATGTAAACTCTTGCAGTAATAATGTCCAGCATCTTCAGTCTGGACTCCACTGATGGTCAGAGTGAAATCACTGTTAGATCCACTGCCACTAAATCTAGATGGAGTTCCTGACTGGAGGGTTTTTGCGTAACGAATCAGGAGTTTAGGAGCTTCTCCAGGTTTCTGTAAGTACCAGAATATATAATCATCCCCATCACCATCCCTGATCACGTCTCTGCTGGTTTTACATTTGATATTAACAGTTCCTCCTGGTTGTTCTGCTGTTATTGAGGGACTCTGAGTGACGGTGATCTGTCCTCTACACTCTGAAACACAACAAGAAGAAAATACACTCAAAACTTTGACAATATACTTGAAGAAATGAATTAATATCAAACTTGTGCTCCACAAACCTTGAGCAAACGCTGTGAGAGTCCAGATGAAGATGATGATGAAGGTCATGTTGATGAAGATTGTTGTGTGTGTCAGTGATGAAGTGTTAAACTCACAGCACTATAAACACTCTCACACACTGAAGATCTGATCAATATGCAAACACACTCCACATCATTTCCCTGAAGACAGAAGAAACACTGTTTTGTCTTTTAGTGTCTTTGCTAATAAACTTCTGTGGATCATTTTCAGAAACAGAAACTCATGATTTACTTCATGTTATTTTGGGTCGATCTTCTCGCTCTAAACACTGTTTTAATGATCAGTTTCATTCAGACTTTGATGCTGAGAGAATTTAATACCTGAGCTGCAGATTTATATCATCCATGATACTGTATAACAGGTCAAAGGTCATCCAATAGAGAATGACCATCTAAATATGGCTGAAGATTTCATTATAAAGCAGGATTATCAGAATTATCAGAGTTTAATTATAGAATTATCAGAGTTTAATCACATGTGTTTGTAAATGTGATGAATGTATTTCGGGACTGATTATGAAACAAAGGATTTCAGCCTTCATTCAATATCAAATATTTATTTTTAAGATTAATTCTTTGTACTATTTTTTAGATGAAGATTTTGTGGCTCTTTTTTGATCAGTCATGTTTGATGTTGAGAAGATCTGCAGTTGAGTCTCACATCAGTGTGTGTGTGTGTGTGTGTGTGTGTGTGTGTGTGTGTGTGTGCGTGTGTGTGTGTGTGTGTGTGTGTGTCTCTTTCTCTTTCTCTTTCTCTGTCTCTTTCGGAGGTTTTTGTACGACTCTTTCACTAGAATGAAACACTGTGGTACACTTTCGGTGGAGGAACTAAACTGACGATCAGTAAGTCTCTTCGATTCTCTAAAAATTAGTTATTTTATTTGTTTTGTTTTGTTTTTAGGTTATTTTAGCAAGCATTTGGCAACAAGATTTAAAAAATAACAAAAAGAGTTAAAAAAAATGAACTGCAATATTTCATGGCGAATTTGATTGTTTCACAATTTCTTTAAATTTGTCTGTTATTTTACAGAAAACACTTTTATTCACTGAGATTTCATCACATTTATCTTTTTTTATTTCAAAGCATATTTTATATTATTTTAAAATTGTGTTTTTACATGAGTAATTTCATATATTATAATTGCTAACATTCAATGTTTTTTAATATGTTGATTGCAATATTATTGTAATATTATATTGAATATAGTTTGTGTAATATTGTTATATTTTCTGTCATATTCAGTTTTTTTTAAAAGTACATAATTGTGTCCATAATTCTTGGTAAATAACTGCTAATATTTTTGAAATCCATGACACAAAAGTTTGATTATACGGATAAAATTATGCTATTTTTTAGGCGTCATCATCAGACAAATAGAAAGATTTGAAAAATTCATAATTTGAACTGAAATTTGCTGATAATTATGACTGTGAGAGTCTTAAGAATTTTTCAAAATACAATTAATAAGGAAATGATTATTCAGAAAATATCAAATTACTGTGAGATTCGCTGTATATAATGTCTGCTTTACAGAACTGATTTATATTTATAATTACATGATACATTTTTTAGTGCTAGTGAATATTGATTTAACTGAGAATATTTTTAAACTGAATTTAGGATATTTGTGGTTTATGAATGAAAGCAGTTTTGTGGAATTTCTGTAAAGATAAAATTATTGTGATTTCTACAACATGACCATGTCTGACATCTAACTGTGTGTGTGTGTGTGTCCAGCGGGTCCCTCCGTGTCTCCCTCCGTGTCTCTGCTGTCTCCCTCTTCTCTGCTGATCTCTGGAGACTCCTCCGCTCTGCTCTGCCTGCTCAGCTCTTACTCTCCACAGGGGGCGACGGTGAGCTGGACGCTGGACGGGTCAGAGGTCACCGAGGGGGTTCAGACCAGCGCAGAGAGCGAGCGGGACGGTCTCTACAGTCGCAGCAGCGTCCTGAGCCTCAGCAAAGCACGCTGGGAAGCCGCAGAGCGCTTCGTCTGCAGAGGAACACATGCCGGAGCTGCTCACGAGGCCTCGTTCCTCAAGAGCTCCGAGTGCTGATGTTTCTCCAGTGAAGACCAGCGTATCTGAGCGTCACGTGATTTACAGCTCAATACTGAAGCAGTCTGTCAATGTGCTGCCATTGCTGTTCATTCAATAAAGCTTCATCTGAACGCAAGCGCACATTTGTGTTGGACTGCATCATTGATCAGTGTGTCGTTCCTTCAAAGTCCTGCACTAAAGTTTCAGCGGCTTTTGATTGATTGGAATTAGGGGTGGAACAATAATTACAGTGGATAGTGACAATATGTATCGTATTATTCACCCAAAATGAAAATTACTGTGTTAAAAAATTCAAGTTTACAGGGTTTTTGTGTCACTACTACATTAAACTACTGTATATAATGTTGAATATAATGTATAATAATGCAATGGGGGAATATTTGTGGGTCCTGATAATGCCAAATGTCTGATGTTACCAGTAAAAAGTGGCCTACATTATTTTAGATATATCTAGTCAGAGACATCAAGCATATTCGTCTGAAATAATTCAGTATTTTCATCTTCAGAATCATGAATATTGTTATTCTGGTGTCTCTATTGTCCTGCATTGGGTTATCAGCACCAAGTCCAAGCCTATTCATTTACACACACAATGTTAAACCAAATTTACCATTTTGATGGAGTATGGCAATAATATGGTATTGTGAGTTCAGGATGGTGACATAAGGGTCTCGTTACACCCCTAATTGTAATAGTTGAGAACAGCTGCATTCAGCAGTAAATGTGAAATGAAGCTCTTGGGGTTTGAACATGGTCACTGGAGACGAGCTGCTCTATTCTGAGACCATCACAATCACTAAACCTGACAATGCAAATGAGATTTACACCTCAAACTCACAGTTTCACTCTTTTACTGGTTCAACGCTCTGAACTGGAGCAGTTTCACTTCTGCTAAAATGAGTTATGAGTAATAAATTCATTATAAGCTTGAGATGATAGCTAGGCCTACTTGAAAAAGGCTCAAAAACATCTTTGTTACATTGACTTTATTTGTACTGTACAAAACAAACAATATATGGTTTGTTTGATTTCATATCAGTTTACACATTAGGTTTTCTCTGATTCAGAGCATATTTGAGTCAAACCCGTCCGTCACAGTACAGATCTGTTGTGTTGAGAAGTATACAATTGTGACGACCACAAAAGTGTTGTATTTGTGTTTTAAGAATATTCACAATTATTGTCTTTTATTTGAAACAAGTGATTGTTTTTTTTTTTTTTTTTTTTTTTTTTTTTTAAATAAGTATCCCAAGAGTTTTAATTTTAATGTGAATTTTCTTCTTAAAGTGAATTGTGTAGTGTTTGCTCCGGGCCAGTAGGGGCAGTGTAGAGTGACTAGTTACTGTAGCTGCGCGAGTGCGGGTTTCTCATTACTGCAGAGAGCTCGAAACTAATGACACTGTCTCCTCGTTTCTCTCCTGTTTTACAGGTGGGTAAATGTATAAAAACACCTCAGAAGTAGCATTTATCTATGCTGAAATGTATGTGAGATATGAGTGAACTGTTTTTAGTGAAATGAGTTTCGTTAGGGTCTGTTTTTGATTTAGTTTGAAATGAGTTGAAACGAGAGGGCAAAGTCCTCCAGAGTAACGGTCGAGAGACATTACTAGAGAGCAAGTCAGCTCAAAACACACTTTCCCCGTATATATATGCATATGAAGATATTTTTTTGAGCTTGTAATGTTAACAGATATGTTTAGCTCACTGTATGTCAGTTCCCCACCATCTGTTGGAAATGTTTTTTGCTCAGTGAGTTTATACAAAAATGTTTACACTAGTTTAAAATGAGGTTAAAAGTTACACTTTAAGCACTTTATGAGTTCTGAGCATGATTTTGCAGTACTGTATTAACATGATACTGATAAAATACTGTGAATGGAAGATTCTATGTATCTAAAAAATAGCTGGTGAATATTACCATTGTCTTTACATTTCATTTTGATAAATAGTATAAAATACAAGCATGAACACTGGACACTGAAAATTCATTGTAATGTTAAAAAGACACTGAACATGTAATATGTGAAACATACAATGACACTTAACAATAGAGATGTGATTGCTGAAGAAAATTCAGAAAATAAATTACTGCAGAGAGCTCGAAACTGATGACACTGTCTCCTCGTTTCTCTCCTGTTTTACAGAAATTAATCTGTTATCCACGGTGCCGTTGCCACGGTACCCGTTACACAATACTTGGTGTTCAGCTCATAGTAATTGCTCACTATAACAGATGTAATAATGAGGAACTGCAGCACTTCAGGCTCTAGTGATAAACTGTGTTTGAGTAATGCGATGAAAAAGAATAAAGGTTTAAGATGAATCCGAAATCACAAACTTCACTGCTATATATGGGTGAAAAGCAGTATGTGACAAAATAAGTATGTCTGAATTTACAGTACAAGTCCCCAGATTGACCGACTAAGTGAAGCGACGCAACCGACACTGGTAGATCACATGATAATGACAACATGGCCAATATAGTAATATATTAATACTGTAGAATGTACTTTTTTTACTTTGAACTTTGAAGTAATTAATTATTCAAAAAAGTTTGGCAATTTCAGACGCATCCTTAGTGTTAGTATGGTTATTTAAAAGTACATGCACCATTAAAACACAATGTTATGAGTGAGCGAGCTCCTTGTGGCAAGATGGCCGCCGTGTGCTGACGTCGACCTCCATTGGCCAGCAGCGCGGACGATACATCTAGCCTTTATTATATATGATATCTATGGTTGCACCCAAGTCCTGAAAATTTAACAGGGTACCCGCGGGGTCTTAAAAGCATTGAAAAAGTCTTAAATTTGATCATCTCAAATTAAGGCCTTAAAAGCCTTGAATTTGGTATACAAAGTCTTGGATTTCGTTCCAAAGGTCTTAATTTTTTTTTGCCTTTTCTATGATTAAATTCATACCGTAACAAAATTAACTGTTACTAATGTAGACTAATTAAAAATTAGTCGCGTAACGTTGAGTGCACCTCGCGCTTCACGTCATAGAAGAACGCGCGAAAGCGTGCGCACCCGTTACGATGGTTACTAATCAGAGCTTTTCTGTTAAAAGAACATGTTTTCTACCCGGTCTTTTCAGTAGTATCTGGCCACAGCCATCCACGCGCGCTCTCTCTACATTGTTGAAGAAGCGCGGATGATCTGAAAACACAGACAAGCTGGAGTTCAGCGATCTTCATTTGAGAAGATCTGTCATGAGCCGCTTGCGCTGTTTGTGCGACTAAATCTGCGATCAAAATGCAGGCTGATATACAGCAGTGTTTTTAATGTTGATCATTATGCGAGCAAGAATGCAATGTTTCCCGACTATCCACACGATTTCAAATGTGACATTGATTTTATACAACAGTAAAAAAAAAAAAAGAAAAAAAAAGGGGTAACATTAATTGATGTACTACATTTTAAACAGTATTGTTAGGCTTATTGCTCTATTTTGCAACAAAATCTGTGGCTTTGACAAAGACAATGAATTACCGCCACCTACTGGCGATTTTAATATCATATTTTTATTAATATTAAACGTTTTTTAACATTGAATATTTATTGAACATTGTTTTATTTAAAGCATTATTTATTTTTTAAAGGTATTATAAAGGTGAAAAATGAAATGGAAAAATTGATTAAATGGGACAAATATTGTCCCTTAATGGAAAGATGTGACTGCAGTCGTGGAAGAGAGGGGGTACGGCACTCTAAAAAAATTGGAGAACTAAGGAAAAGGGATATGTAGAATTGCACAAGTGCTACTGCTAAAGAGTGCAATGTCAATACAGCCTGTTAGCTTAATTTTAATTTCTCATAAGCTTAATCGAATTGGCCTAGAGAGAATAATTATGACATTTTCTGTCTAAAGACTACATATAAAATAGCTGCCAAAATTAAAGTAACTGTTAATAAGGTTCTGACTTTATCTTATGTTTGTGTTATTATAGTTATTATCTAGTTTACTGTAGTTTCACTTTCCACTTTCCACGTGCCCAGCAACAGTTAGGCCAATCAGCAATCCCCCTTATTTTTCTCCACCAATCAGACAGTCTCTACTAGCGCAACTCCGAACTGTTGTCAGTATGCATGTAAATTTCATCGGAGACACTCGCTCCATTCCTGATCCGATATATCTAGAGAAAATATCTTTATTCTTCAGTTCTGCTTCATGCGTCCATGAGAATAAACCATGAACAAAACTCACATCGTCTATGTCAAACTGTTTCATTAAAGAGTGGCATGAGAGTGTAAAATTCGTCCTCATTATTGTTCTGACCGGACAACCTGGGGAGATTGAAGATTTTGTATCAACCCTAAGTACAGTCCTTCTCAGAGGTCACAAGTTTGGGTCTCCTTCCTGACACCTCTTTTATATGGTCCTTCGAGCCGGATCTTCAGTTTCCTCAGCTCTACAATGGATCACACTCGTCCGCGCCGTGATATCCGTCGGCCTCGCTACCTCGATGACTTTCTGGTGAATATCCCGCCACGTCATCCTTCTTCTCTCACACTCCATGGCCACTCCAACGAGGGAGCAGCTTTTCAACCTCATGCTCCAGTCATCACTCCAGATCCAGTTGGACTTGCACCTCAGAACCTCAGCTCTGAAGCAGTCATGTCAGCTTTGCAGGAGATGAAAGAGGAGAACAACCAGCTCAGGCGAGATATGCAAATCCTCTTCAATTCTCTCTCCCTGAGATCAGCGCCTCAGCCTCAACACCTCGATCCAGGGCATTCTGCTCAGTTTGGGGATAGCGCCACCACATATATGCCTTATCATCTTCCTGAGAGAACATCCACTCCTAATCGCAATCTTCAAGCAGTAGTGGATGATCTTCCGCCCTGGCCTGACGCTGTACCAATTCCTCCCTGGAGCGAGCCTCTACCTCCTCCACCTCCAGCTGACGTGCCGCTACCTCCTCCGCCGCCTCCGGTGTCATATTTACCTTCATATGAGGCAGGGATTCACTCCACTCCAGCGTATGTAGAGCCGTATACTCTCCCTCACAATACATACTCTGTGGAGGCGACATACAGAGGTCCAAAGCCGGACATTCCATGTTTCACACATGATGATCCACGACAATTTGCCCGCCTCAAGATAGCGCTTGACAACCTCTTGCCTAGAGATGCAACTGAGCGGTTCAAATACCAAATACTAGTTGATCACCTCAAGTTCGAAGATGCGCTCCTCATTGCAGACTCCTACTGTAATAGTCCTACTCCCTACTCGAAGACAATGGCCTCACTGACTGAAATGTATGGGCAACCTCACAAACTAGCCCTGCAGCGCATCAATGAAGTCCTGGCCGAGCCTCCAATCAGAAGTGGGGATAGTCGAAGTTTTCGCCTCTTCGGCCTCAAAGTCAGAGCTCTGGTCGGTATGTTAGATCAACTGGGCAAGGAGGGCAAGACTGAGCTGGATTGCGGGTCACACACCTCACGACTTCTGTCCAAGTTGCCGCATGAACTCAGAGCACAATTCAAGCGTTACATAGACCCCATCCGCACTCCGATACCTACCTTGGTGCACTTCTCTAATTGGCTTGAATACGAGGTCCGTGTTCAGGATGAGGACTATCAACCTTACCATTCACGGTCTCCACGAGACGAACATCAGAAGGGCTTCAAGCCCAAATTGCAGAAGTCCAGTGCACGCCCTACCACAGTTTTGCTTGGCTCTGATCCTTCTCCTAATTCACCTGAGTCTTCGTCACAAGTTCGACCTCACGTCAGCACTAAACTTGAGAAACCTAAGAAGTATTGACCCTTTTGTGACGACATTCAACATTACTTCAATCAGTGTCCAGAGTTTAAGAAGTTTTCCACTGATCAGAGAGCGTCATGGATCAAAACTGGCAAGCGCTGCTGGAGATGTGGCAGAAGTCACCTTGCTTCTCAATGCTATCTCAAGGCTAAGTGTCAGCAGTGTAATCAGACACATCTTGATATACTGCATGAGGTCAACACTCCCGCAACCAAATCAGCCTATCCAACCACAGCGACTGGACAACCAGCTACCTACTACCTCGATCCAGACCTCAGGAGTAGCTGTGTATTGCTGAAGATGGTCAAAGTTCTTCTCCACAATGGCAAACACAGACTAGAGACTTATGCCATCCTCGATGATGGCTCTGAACGCACCATCTTGCTTCACAGTGCCGCTCAAGAGCTACATCTCAAGGGACAGAGTGAGGACTTAGCGCTCGGAACTATCCGTCAAGATGTGAAGACTGTTTCAGGAAAGTCAGTGTCATTTTCCATATCCTCATCTGCCCATCCTCAGAAACAATTTCGCATCCACAAAGCCTTCACTGCGGTAGAGCTTGGCCTTTCCAAGCATTCTCATCCTGTTGAGGCCCTACGGAAAACGTATCGTCATCTCAGAGGCCTCCCACTACATTCAATCAGCCAAGGGCAGCCACTTCTCCTCATTGGTTCAGACTACCCCCATCTTCTCTCTCCAGTTGAGCCTGTGCACCTAGGCCCACCAGGGGGCCCCGCAGCATTGAGAACTCGTCTCGGCTGGACTCTGCAAGGTCCTGCCAAAGTCCTGCTGCACCAGACGTCCACCCCCCAGTGTCTCCTTATTAACACTCCCACTTCCTCTAATGACCTTCTCAATCACGTGTCCAGATTATGGGAGATGGACATTCTTCCCTATCGTAGCGAAAAGCTCATCACCAGGTCAAAACAGGATAAGGCGGCCATCAAACTGTTGGAGGAGAAGACAGTCAGAGTTAACATTGACAACGTGCAGAGATATGCCACCCCACTGCTCTGGAAGGAAGGTCTTCCTCCTCTCAGTGCCCCAAAGGAAGCTGTCCTGAGTCACCTACGAGGCACAGAGAGTCGTCTCGCCAAAGACCCAGTCAAGGCTGCATCATACAGCCAAGAAATCAAGAAACT
Organism: Vimba vimba; assembly: GCA_022828995.1. Classification (NCBI taxonomy): domain Eukaryota; kingdom Metazoa; phylum Chordata; class Actinopteri; order Cypriniformes; family Leuciscidae; genus Vimba; species Vimba vimba. The sequence continues at coordinate 26,429,091 of CM040840.1, forward strand.
GGTGGATTCGGGTTACATCAAGAGGCTCACATCACCTGAAGACCAGAGCAGGCAATCGTGGTATATCCCCCATCACATGGTCCATCACAATGGCAAAGACCGCATTGTCTTCAACTGCTCATTCACCTTCCAAAACACCAGCCTGAATGAACATCTACTTCCAGGGCCAACCCTAGGTTCCAGTATTCTTGGTGTCCTGCTCCGTTTCAGGCAATATCCCACTGCGGTGAGCAGCGACATTAAGGGCATGTTTCATCAGGTCCGCCTCCTGTCTGATGATCAGCCCTTCCTCCGCTTCCTTTGGAGGGACATGAACCGCAGCAACAAGCCTGACATCTACCAGTGGCAGGTGCTCCCTTTCGGCACCACCTGCAGTCCCTGCTGCGCGACCTTTGCCCTCCAAAAGCACGTCATTGACCACAGCAGCCTTGATGAAGATACTCGGTTTTCAGTGGAGAACTGTTTTTATGTAGACAATCTTCTTCAAAGCTTCCCAACCATCTCAGAAGCAAAGCAGCTCATCCACAAACTTCAGACTCTGCTCCAATCAGGTGGCTTTGAGCTGCGTCAATGGGCCACCAACGTTCCAGACATCATCAGTCATCTGCCACCTGAACTCAAATCCGAGAGCAGAGATCTGTGGCTATCAATGGAGGGTGCAGATCCCCCAGAACGGACCCTAGGGCTGCACTGGCACTGCAAAACAGATACTCTCACCTATCGCCTTCGCCACACAAAGCAATCTGAGCCCACAATGCGCAACATTTACCGAGTCCTAGCTCAACAATATGACCCTCTAGGACTGCTCATTCCCTACACCACTCGGGCCAAAATCCTGGTGCAGAGCCTCTGGGGAAAGAAACGGGACTGGGACGATCCTCATCTTCCCGAGGATCTGCTCCATCTGTGGCAGGCGTGGGCGAGTGAACTTCCATTACTTCCTAACGTTACTGTTAATCGTTGTTATGTCCACTCAGATACCGACCTCCCAGCGGCCTCCCAGAGCATCCACATTTTCTCAGATGCATCAGAGAGGGCCTATGGATCGGTCGCCTACCTGCGTACTGTCAGCGCCGATGATGATGTCCAGGTAGCGTTCCTAGCGGCCCGTTCCCGTGTTGCTCCAGTCCGCCAGCAGTCCATCCCGAGGCTGGAACTCTGCGCTGCCCACCTCGGGGCCCAGCTTGGTGCAGTCCTGAAACGAGAGCTCACAGTCTCCATCTCCTCCGTCACCTACTGGACCGACTCCACCACCGTGTTGGCTTGGTTGCTGTCTCCTTCCTGCCGCTACAAGGTGTTCGTCGGTGCCAGAGTTGCGGATATCCAGGAATTAACTGAGAGCAGCTCATGGCGCTATGTCCACTCCAGTGAGAATCCTGCTGACGATATAACTCGCGGACTGACCCTCTCACAGATCCAGAGTCACAGCCGCTGGAGATCTGGACCTGCCTTCCTTCATGAAAGTGAGTCAACCTGGTCTTCCTGTCCAGACATTACATGCCTTGATGATTCAGCAGAGCTGCGCAAAGTCAAGTTTTGTGGTGTCATCTCTACTTCCCCTCATCCACCTTTACCCGACACTAGCCAGTTTAGTAGCTTCCAAGAGCTGCTGGAAGCCACAGTTCGAGCATGTCACGGGGCGGCCACCGACTCTAAACCCACAGCTGAGTCTTTCAGACAAGCTGAACTCTCTCTCTTCAGACAAGTGCAAAGTGACTGTTTTCCAGAGGAGTTTGCTCTCATCTCCTCCCAAAAGCCCATTCCATCCAGCAGTAGGCTTATCACTTTGGCCCCAGAATACGACCCAGAGACTCAGTTAATCCGTGTCGGGGGCCGACTAAGACACTGTGAATCCCTCAGCTCAGGCACTTTGCATCCCTTTGTCTTAGACCCTCATCATCCCATCACAAAGTTGATCATTGCTGATTACGACAGCAAGCTTGCACATCCAGGCCCTGAAAGAGTCTTCGCTGAGCTACGCAGAAGGTTCTGGATCTTGCGAGGCAGAGAGGCTGTCCGCAAGCAGCAACACCACTGTCCAGAGTGCCGCAAGTGGCGTAGCCAACCCATTATTCCCAAAATGGCCGACCTCCCGCCTTCCAGTTTAAGGTTACACCATCCAGCTTTCTACTCAACTGGCATGGACTGTTTTGGTCCTTTCCTCATTAAAATAGGGAGGCGCAATGAGAAGCGATGGGGCATAATATTCAAATGCCTCACCACACATGCAGTGTACCTAGATCTGCTGGCCAGCATGGACACTGACTCGTTCCTCATGAGTCTACGCCGTTTCATCTCTAGACGGGGAAAGCCTCATGAATTGCTGTCCGATCAAGGTACAAACTTTAAAGGTGGCAGCTCAGAACTTCAAGAGGCCTTCAACTCACTTGCCCCCGCTCTGCAGTCACAACTCGCTAGCCAGCAAATCCATTTCCGCTTCAACCCACCTAGTGCCCCTCATTTTGGGGGTTCCTGGGAGCGAGAAATCCGCACCATCAAGTCAGCGCTGCATGCCATACTGGGATCACAAACGGTCACCGAAGAGGTCCTCAGAACCATCCTTACTGAAGTTGAGAGCATTATCAACTCCAAACCGCTTGGTTACACCTCTTCTGATGTGGCAGACCCAGATCCAATCACTCCAAATGTGCTGCTGATGGGGCGGCTGGACCCATCTACTCCGCAGGTTGTTTACTCAGGTACAGAGCTCCTCAGTCGACGCAGATGGCGACACTGCCAGGTCTTAGCGGATCAGTTTTGGATCCATTTTATCAGGAACTACTTACCATCTCTCCAGAGCCGCTCCAAATGGCAACAAGACCAAGAAGACATCCGTATTGATGACATTGTTCTTGTTGTTGACCAGCAGCTTCCGCGTGCCTTGTGGCTTGTTGGCAAAGTCACAGAAGTTTTCCCTGGAGCTGATGGCAGGATTCGTATTGCTCAGATTCAGATCAAAGACAAATCCTACACCAGACCTGTCGCCAAGCTCATCAAGCTGCCTGCACTTCCTCGAGACATTCCTGACTGACTCGTGTTCAACTTTGCTGCCCAAAGTTGGGGGCGGCTGTTAATAAGGTTCTGACTTTATCTTATGTTTGTGTTATTATAGTTATTATCTAGTTTACTGTAGTTTCACTTTCCACTTTCCACGTGCCCAGCAACAGTTAGGCCAATCAGCAATCCCCCTTATTTTTCTCCACCAATCAGACAGTCTCTACTAGCGCAACTCCGAACTGTTGTCAGTATGCATGTAAATTTCATCGGAGACACTCGCTCCATTCCTGATCCGATATATCTAGAGAAAATATCTTTATTCTTCAGTTCTGCTTCATGCGTCCATGAGAATAAACCATGAACAAAACTCACATCGTCTATGTCAAACTGTTTCATTAAAGAGTGGCATGAGAGTGTAAAATTCGTCCTCATTATTGTTCTGACCGGACAACCTGGGGAGATTGAAGATTTTGTATCAACCCTAAGTACAGTCCTTCTCAGAGGTCACAAGTTTGGGTCTCCTTCCTGACACCTCTTTTATAGTAACTGCAGTTTGACTAAAAGTAATGACTAAAAGTTGACAAAAAATGCAAACACATTTCGTCAACTAAAACTTTGAAAGGCAGAATGACTCAAATGTGACTAAGACCGATAAGCATTTTCGTCTGAAGATGAAGAGTAAGACTAAATCAAAAATGGCTGCCAAAATTAACATTGGCCTACACACGTGCGCGCTACAACGCTGCTGCGTATATATTTTATATGACTGATAATTTACATAAAATGTATTATTTAATTCAAGTAGTCTACTTGTACATAATTATTTTTTAGGGTTTAAAATGTATACAGATTTGACATTTTCCCCTCATACTTCTGTCGGAATTGGTACGAAGTTGGCATTGAATTTCATTTGAAATGGTATTAAAAAGGTCTTAAAAAGCCTTGAATTTAAGTTGGAGGATCCTGGGGGTACCCTGTTTAAGCCAAACGTCTTGATCGCCCCCAGGTGGTCCCAGTACAGCTCATTAACCCCGTCCTCTCCATGCAATCGAATGGGATGTGTAACAAACTAAACAATCAATTTACACTTCAAATAAATTTTTTCCAAAGATGGTTTCTGTCATTTCTGGTAGTTTTTGTTACGCTGATGTAAATTCAGTTGTTCGTTTTTTAAGTAGCTATTTAATGCTATAAAAGCGGGCGTGTGACGACATGATTGACAGCTGAGACTGATGGCTTCTCTGAGTAAAGTAATCACTGAGGCACCAACTGACTTTGTTCAGGAGGAGATCGGAGCTTTAACTTTAATTTCTACATTTCCATGATTTATTTCACACTGACATGAGTTGTTCTGCAGTAAACTGGACCTTGATGCCGCGGCTCCACTTCACTCTCACTTCTGCACAGACTCAGTCCCATCATTAGGGCCTGTCACAGTCTCAGATCATCCACAGCACCAGACCCGTCAGCTCCGCCCACTAGATCATTATCACACCAATTATAATCACCTGCACATGCTCATTAGGACTCACACAAACAGTTTCTTCACACTAGCACCTTCGTCTGGCCTCATCTATACCTATGGAAAGACTTACTCGAATACTCACCTTGGAAACTTCCCTGTCCTCAGTCCTTCTTCATCTCTGTCATTACTTCTGCACACACACCATCAGCTCTACAACCAACAGAGAACTGTGAATGTTAAAGCTAAGTGCAAACCTGCTACTCTGAATCCCATGCTCACCTGTTTACCTCCTGTTTAAGACACTGTTGTTTTACGTTAGATCTGAGTCTTCTCCTTCTGTTACTGTAACAGCGCCATATTGGGACATTGGCGGCTTCACTTTTCTACAGTGGAAGAGAGTGAAGTTGTGTCGTCCATCTTTTATTACGGTCTATGATTGTACCCCGCATGGAGTGTGTTCTGTTAAAAGGGTGAAAACACCACAAGTTGTCGATGAGGATGAGCGCTTCAGTGCCGAGCAAACCCCTGTTTCTGACTGTCAGTGTGGAGCCATCGAATCCATTTGAGACGTGGCAGAAAGTCTTTCATAATGATGGAGATGCATGGCCGGAGATACGCAGACGAGGGGTCTCGCTGCTTTGCTTGGGGACGGAAGGCCAGCGCCTGTTTTATACTCTGCCAGATCAAGGTACTACTTTTGATGAAGCATGAGTGTGAACTCATGAAGCTGAATGCGAGAATTGTCCAGAACTGTCACAGTTATGCCAGACAATTCAGTCATGTTGGCCTAAACTGTAAAGGTCTATCCTCAGTGACTTACATCCATATTTTCCTGTTAGACATGAACTGGTTGTTGAATCTCCACTGATTTTCAGAGGGAATCGTTTGATTGTTCATATTGCACTGCGGGAACGCCTCATCCTTCTGGCACATGAGGGACATCAGGGGCTGGTGCGAACAAGTGCTGAAAAGTTAGGCCAAAGTGTCTCTATCGCCCCCTCTAACTAAACAATCAAATTACACTTCAAACTAATTTTTTTTCCAAAGATTTTCTGTCATTTTAGGTAGTTTTTATCATGCTGATGTAAGTTAACGTGTTTGTTATTTTAAATAAGTTTGGTCTTAGTTAGTTATTTGATGCTATAAAAACGGGAATGTGACGCCATGATTGACAGCTGTGATTGACAGCTTCTCTAAACGAAGTAGTCATTTTTGGGGGGGACTTTCGGGGGAAATTGGAGCTTCAACTTTAATTTCTACATGTCCATATCTGTTTATTTCACACCGATATAAGTTGTTCTGCTGTGAACTGGACTAACCGATTCTGCGGGAGTGTGGACGGGACTCTCACTCTCACGACTGCGCAGAATCAGGTCTCAAATCAGCGCGAGATGTCAGCGCCATATTGGGACTTCACATTTCTACAATAGAAGAGAGTGAAGGTGCGTCATCCATCTTTATTTACAGTCTATGGGTGCGAACCGAACAGTGTCTGAGGGAGTTGTATTAGTGGCCACGAATGGACGATCTTGTTCACACAATCCTCTCTGCATGTGTGACCGGCCAGGCCAGTGATAAATCGGCCGACACATTCACAGCTCCAGTGCAGCCAGTGGGGTTCATCAAATGGCCCATTTCAAACTCTCGAGAAGGGAGATACTGACTGTTAGATTGCAATAACACTGACTGACTATTTCAGCAAATGGCCAGAAGTTGGTTTTGCTTCATCAGTAACTTTGAGTGTGTGTGTGTGTGTGTGTGTGTGTGTGTGTGTGTGTGTGTGTGTGTGTGTGTGTGAGAAAGTGTTTGAGCAGCTGCAGTTTCAGTTCAGTCACTGAGATTTTTGTACGACTCTTTATCACTGTGTGAACATAACCACTGTGATAACTCTGACAGTAATAATGTCCAGCATCTTCAGTCTGGACTCCACTGATGGTCAGAGTGAAATCACTGTTAGATCCACTGCCACTGAATCTAGATGGAGTTCCTGACTGGAGGGTTTTTACATGATAAATCAGGAGTTTAGGAGCTTCTCCAGGTTTCTGTAAGTACCAGAACACACAGGGTCCCGAGCTGCAGGATGGTACATCACTACTGAGTTTACAGCTCATCTCTACAGTTTCTCCTGGTTTGGCAGGTTTCACAGGAGTCTGAGTCACTGTGATCTGAGATCTACAGCCTGAAAAACAATTCATTTATCAGTTTAAAGTATATCATATTTGACATATTGTTAAGCTGTGTAAAAAAAAATATATATTTAAATGATTTATTTCAAATATAAACTGTTCACCTTGTAGTATAAAGCAGTATAACAGTGTCCAGATGAAGATGATGATGAAGGTCATGTTGATGAAGATTGTTGTGTGTGTCAGTGATGAAGTGTTAAACTCAGAGCACTATAAACACTCTCACACACTGAAGATCTGATCAATATGCAAACACACTCCACATCATTTACCTGAAGACAGTCACTCATTAACAGACACAAAACACAATCACTGAAGTGAGAACAGAGTAAAAATGAATGTTTTTATAATATTTGATCTTCTACAATAGTCAAAATGTTAAAAACTATAGAATTCAATTCAGTTCTGAATAAATCTACAAGACCAACTTCAGTATATGAACCTGAATATCTGCTGTGAGAATATTTTTACTGTAGTTGGAGTGAAACTTTACTGATAATCCCCAAATTTTACACCAAATCCATGTGTGTTCCTGCAGTTTATGAACAGACATGAGGATCATCACACACTTTGTTTAATGGGTCCTTCATCCAAACTTCCTCCTGTTCCTCGACGAGGTGTGAACTGTGTCTATAACTCTAGTCAAAGCAAACTCCTGTTGTAAGTTGATTCTCCACATTGAGGATGATTTGTCTCGGTCTGAGGAGGAAAACGCCTCAAGAGTCTCGGGTGATTCTGTAGCCAAGATCGGCCCGTGATGCTGAACGTCCTCAAGACACTCGGCATCATGTATTTTTCTAATGTCAGGTTTATGCATCTTTTACTCTTTATCGCTGAGCATTTGATGTTTTGTATTGATTATCTTTTAATTGATTATGTAATTGGCATGACACATTTACCTGACTAATAATTAATTGTTACATTTGGATTTATTCTGATTTACTCTGAAATGATTAACTCTGGTAGATTACATTAAGTCCATAACGCCACAACTCTACACTCAGGTTAGTAACGGACTGGCATCAGCCGAGGAGGAGCAGAGGAGCTCGCCGACTGAAGATTCAGAGATCCGACTAACACATCGGCAAAGTCAATATATAGACTCATCTAAACAGGGTGAGCATTATTCTAACTAAGTGTACGTGTGAAACCACGGCATAATTATACTAAGTTCCCATTAGAAGTAGTTAAGTTAGTCAGCTTAGTTCTATGGTCATGGTCGTGGCCTCTGGTTAGATATAATCTTACGTTAATTAAGTGTGTTCAGATCTATGGGGACTAAATAACTGATTAAATTGATCAAGCACAGATTTAAGAGGCTGGTGATTCAGTTTAGAAAGAAGAATATATAAAATCATAAATGTAGAAAATCAAAAAAAAAAAAAAAAAAAAAAAAAATGAAGGATTGAAAAATATCCACTGAAGTGAAAATCAAAAGGGACTGAATTTCTAGATGAAGGATGTAATAGGAAACAGGAGACAAATATGGATTCTGAAAAATCACAATCAAAAAGGTTTGTTCTCTAGAAAGTGATGTTCTGTGTGTGTGTGTGTGTGTGTGTGTGTGTGTGTGTGTGTGTGTGTGTGTGTGTGTGTGTGTGTTTGAGCAGCTGCAGTTTCAGTTCAGTCACTGTGACTCTGACTGACGGAGGTTTTTGTACGACTCTTTATCACTGTGTGAACACTAGATCACTCTCACAATCACCATCAGAATCTGTTTTGCAATGGAAACTCTGACAGTAATAATGTCCAGCATCTTCAGTCTGGACTCCTCTGATGGTCAGAGTGAAATCACTGTTAGATCCACTGCCACTGAATCTAGATGGAGTTCCTGTGTAGAGTTCTTTTGCATAACGAATCAGGAGTTTAGGAGCTTCTCCAGGTTTCTGTAAGTACCAGAATAAAGCATCATCTCCATCACTGTATCTCCTCACATCACTGCTGGTTTTACATTTGATATTCACAGTTCCTCCTGGTTGTTCTGCTGTTATTGAGGGACTCTGAGTGACGGTGATCTGTCCTCTACACTCTGAAACACAACAAGAAGAAAATACACTCAAAACTTTGACAATATACTTGAAGAAATGAATTAATATCAAACTTGTGCTCCACAAACCTTGAGCAAACGCTGTGAGAGTCCAGATGAAGATGATGATGAAGGTCATGTTGATGAAGATTGTTGTGTGTGTCAGTGATGAAGTGTTAAACTCACAGCACTATAAACACTCTCACACACTGAAGATCTGATCAATATGCAAACACACTCCACATCATTTCCCTGAAGACAGAAGAAACACTGTTTTGTCTTTTAGTGTCTTTGCTAATAAACTTCTGTGGATCATTTTCAGAAACAGAAACTCATGATTTACTTCATGTTATTTTGGGTCGATCTTCTCGCTCTAAACACTGTTTTAATGATCAGTTTCATTCAGACTTTGATGCTGAGAGAATTTAATACCTGAGCTGCAGATTTATATCATCCATGATACTGTATAACAGGTCAAAGGTCATCCAATAGAGAATGACCATCTAAATCTGGCTGAAGATTTCATTATAAAGCAGGTAAAAAGTAAAAAGAATTAGATTTTTTATCACATTTGTTTGTAAATGTATAATGTGTATAATCAGTCCCGAATGTATTTCGGGACTGATTATGAAAGAAAGGATTTCAGCCTTTATTCAATATCAAGTATTTATTTTTAAGATTAATTCTTTGGACTATATTTTAGATGAAGATTTTGTGGCTCTTTTTTGATCAATCATGGTTGATGTTGAGAAGATCTGCAGTCGAGTCTCACATCAGTGTGTGTGTGTGTGTGTGTGTGTGTGTGTGTGTGTGTGTGTGTGTGTGTTCATTTGAGTGTGACGGAGGTTTTTGTACGACTCTTTCACTAGAATGAAACACTGTGGTGGACTTTCGGTGGAGGAACTAAACTGACGATCAGTAAGTCTCTTCAATTCTCTAAAAATTGTTTGTTTATTACTTACTTGTTTTGTTTTTAGGTTATTTTAGCAAGCATTTGGCAACAAGATAAATTTTTTTTTAAAAAGAGTTTAAATTAAAAAAAAATAACTGCAATATTTCATTGCAAATTTGATTGTTCCACAATTTCTTTAAATTTGTCTTATTTTACAAAAAACACTTTTATTCCCTGAGATTTCATCACGTTTATCTTTTTTTTCTTTTTCTATTTCTAAGCATATTTCATATATTTTTTTAATTGTCTTTTTACATGAGTAATTTCATATATTATAATTGCTAACATTCAATGATTTTTAATATGTTGATTGTAATATTATATTGAATGTAGTTTGTAATATTGTTATATTTTCTGCCATATTCAGTTTTTTTTTAAAGTACATAATTGTGTCCATAATTCTTGGTAAATTTAACTGCTAATACTTTTTGAAATCCATGACACAAAAGTTTGATTATACGGATAAAATAATTATATTTTTTTATTTTAAAAATTCATAATTTGAAATGAAATTTGCTGATAATTATGATTATGAGAGTCTTAAGAATTTTTCAAAATTCATTTTTGTAGGCGTCGTCATCAGACAAATAGAACAATTTGAAAAATTCATTAATTGAACTGAAATTTGTTGATAATTATGATTTTTCAAAATACAATTAATGATTAGAAATGATTATTCAGAAAATATTTTTACTTTTTATATTATTATTATTATTATTATTATATTTATTTTATATTTCAAATTTCTGTGAGATTCACTGTATATCATCAACTGATTTATATTTAGAATTACATGATACATTTTTTAGTGCTAGTGAATATTGATTTAACTGAGAATATTTTTAAACTGAATTCAGGATATTTGTAGTTTATGAATGAAAGCAGTTTTGTGGGATTTCTGTAAAGATAAAATTATTGTGATTTCTACAACATGACCATGTCTGACATCTAACTGTGTGTGTGTGTGTGTGTGTGTGTGTGTGTGTGTGTGTGTGTCCAGCGGGTCCCTCCGTGTCTCTGCTGTCTCCCTCTTCTCTGCTGATCTCTGGAGACTCCTCCGCTCTGCTCTGCCTGCTCAGCTCTTACTCTCCACAGGGGGCGACGGTGAGCTGGACGCTGGACGGGTCAGAGGTCACCGAGGGGGTTCAGACCAGCGCAGAGAGCGAGCGGGACGGTCTCTACAGTCGCAGCAGCGTCCTGAGCCTCAGCAAAGCACGCTGGGAAGCCGCAGAGCGCTTCGTCTGCAGAGGAACACATGCCGGAGCTGCTCACGAGGCCTCGTTCCTCAAGAGCTCCGAGTGCTGATGTTTCTCCAGTGAAGACCAGCGTATCTGAGCGTCACGTGATTTACAGCTCAATACTGAAGCAGTCTGTCAATGTGCTGCCATTGCTGTTCATTCAATAAAGCTTCATCTGAACGCAAGCGCACATTTGTGTTGGACTGCATCATTGATCAGTGTGTCGTTCCTTCAAAGTCCTGCACTAAAGCTTCAGCGGCTTTTGATTGATTGGAATTAGTTTAAGAAGTTTACAAGGTTTTCGTGTCACTACTACATTAAACTACTGTATATAATGTTGAATATAATGTATAATAATGCAATGGGGGAATATTTGTGGGTCCTGATAATGACAAATGTCTGATGTTACCAGTAAAAAGTGTCCTACATTATTTTAGATATATCTAGTCAGAGACATCAAGCATATTCGTCTGAAATAATTCAGTATTTTCATCTTCAGAATCATGAATATTGTTATTCTGGTGTCTCTATTGTCCTGCATTGAGTTATCAGCACCAAGTCCAAGCCTATTCATTCACACACACAATGTTAAACCAAATTTACCATTTTGATGGAGTATGGCAATAATATGGTATTGTGAGTTCAGGATGGTGACATAAGGGTCTCGTTACACCCCTAATTGTAATAGTTGAGAACAGCTGCATTCAGCAGTAAATGTGAAATGAAGCTCTTGGGGTTTGAACATGGTCACTGGAGACGAGCTGCTCTATTCTGAGACCATCACAATCACTAAACCTGACAATGCAAATGAGATTTTCAACTGAAACGCTCTGAACTGGAACAGTTTCTCCTGTGCTTATGGATTCATTAGTCAGTTTGTTAATAAGATTTCATCTTTATGAGTTTATGAGTCACAACCCACACTATATTCACACATGAACAAACTTTAATCTTTAATATAAAAAAAAAAACTATAAATAAATTTCCACTGTACATGGATGTTAAATTCCACATAAAAAACATCAGTATGAAATGTTGATATTGAACCAGTGTTTGAAAAGGCTGTTATATATAGCACTGTTAAATTACACAATAAATATAAAATAAATAGGAAATTATTATTATTATTTGATGGTGGACTGCACCTGTTTGATAATCTGGTCTTTAATGTCAAAATTAAAATTATATAAATGTTCATCTGCTCTGAAATTGAGAGTGTTTTGAATAAAATCGATAGACTTATTAAACTGATCAAGCAGAACATCTTTATGATACAGTGATTCAGTCTAGAAAGAAGAATGAGGATAAATCATAAATGCAGAAAAACAAAAATATGGTGAAAGATTGAAAAATATCCACTAAGTGAAGATCAAACGCGACTGAATTTCCTCACAAATGACTGAAAATAACAGGAGAAAAACGACGTATGAAAAATCATGATCAAAGCTGTCATAGACTGACCAAGCTCAAACCTTTAAATTATTATAATATATTAATATAATGATATTATTGCTTATTATAAGATCATATTGCTTTTCTTAGTGTGTGTGTGTGTGTGTGTGTGTGTGTGTGTGTGTGTGTGTGTGTGTGTGTGTGTGTGTGTGTGTGTGAAAGTATTTGAGCAGCTGCAGTTTCAGTTCAGTCACTGTGACTCTGACTGACGGAGGTTTTTGTACGACTCTTTATCACTGTGTGAACCACTGAATGCTCTCAGGCCAGTAGAAACTCTGACAGTAATAATGTCCAGCATCTTCAGTCTGGACTCCACTGATGGTCAGAGTGAAATCAGTGTTAGATCCACTGCCACTGAATCTAGATGGAGTTCCTGACTGGAGGCGGTTTGTCAAATAAATCAGGAGTTTAGGAGCTTCTCCAGGTTTCTGTAAGTACCAGGCTAAATAATCTCCATTACTATCACTGTACACATCACTACTGGTTTTACATTTGATATTCACAGTTCCTCCTGGTTGTTCTGCTGTTATTGAGGGACTCTGAGTGACGGTGATCTGTCCTCTACACTCTGAAACACAACAAGAAGAAAATCAGCAGAATAAATGAATGATCTTTGCTAAAACAAGTAAATGTAAAGTAGTAAATGCAGTGAAAGTGAGTGTCACCGTTGAGGAGCAGCAGCAGAGAGCAGAAGATCAGTGTGTGTGTCCTCATCTTTACTGGGAATGAGTGAAACTGAAGGACAGAGATGTTGGATGAACAGTCTGACTGACAGACGCTGATATTGAGCTTCAGTCTCAGGGGTGGGACACAAATTCAAAGCCGTTTCCTCTCAAATGAGTCTCAGTCACGACAGAAGAGCAGAAATGAGGAATATGACAATGATAAGAAGTTCATTTTCCCTCATCAAACACTCAATAATAGTTTGTTTCTCTGTGATTCACTCTCGGCAGAAAACTGGATGTCGGCAGTAAGTAAATCATCAAATCAGTTTAAAAATTATTATTATTAATTATTATTATTATTATTAATTATTAAAAATTCAGTTAAAAGTGTAGATTAAATTTGTATCTTGCTTATCAGTTAAAAATTAATGACAGTAAGTTCAACACAAAATACATCCATAAATAAAAATAAATAAATAAATGCATAAACAAACAAAGTAATAATTCCAGTGTTCAATAGGAGTGAGAGGCTTAGATATGTCCGCCTTATTGATCAATGCAGAAATACACTGTTTTTCTGTGAAACCTGTGTTTATAATTACGATAATACATTACAATAATATGATAAGAAATATCATTTTGCAATATCATGACGCTGTTCATCACTGACACTAACAAATCAATGCATTTTCATCGAAAATATCAACGCATTGTGCAGCATATTGCTGTAAAACCCACTGAGGAAAACCTTATGGCAATATCCATTATGCAGAATTATCTTATTAATGATCAACTAAATGCTATAAAAATATGAGCCAATGTCTATTGCAGATATAGATATTTATACATGTGAATAAGGTTGTTCTGAAGGGAATGAGCCAGTAGAGGTCAGTGATTATCTTCATCATCTGTCAGTGATCCTCTTCTCTGAGCGGATGAACTGCTGGATCATCAGGATGAGAGTCGAGGTCTAAGAGCAGCGCTGGCCTTCACTGGTGTGTGTTTATACAGTGTGAGTTGATACTGTACTGACTGAATGATAAGGAGCAGAACCTGCCTGTAGTTTATAAAGAGACTGATCAGTGTGTGATGTTCTTATACTTGTAATTTGTCAGTATTGTAGTTGTTTCTTACAGTATAACCACATCTTGATCCACATGTTGAGTCTCAAATAAAAGCAACGAATGAAACTTTGTGCTTTTTAATCGACGTCCCACGGTGATTATATTCACTAGTTCTCATGAAACTTTATTAAAAGGCTTCAGATGCAGTCGACAGTTAACTTGCTCTTGACTGTATTTGACAGATCCAATATGGCGATCGGCTGATATAGATCTCAGTCATATCACTGATCTAGAAGAGCACACAAGAGTCTCTGGACTGGCACCCTTATGAAAATAAAATATATTTTCCCATATATGAATGATCAATATATTAAATGGTTTAACATGTTATATATTTGAAAATATACAGAATAATATATTGTGTTAATATATTACATATCAACTATATATAATTATAATTACATATATATATATATATGTGTGTGTGTGTGTATGTGTGTGTGAACATACATTCACATTTATATGGGAACATGTATGTGCAATATATGTACACAATAATTATTAATATTTTATATTTATTAATATATAGCCATGGTCAATGCATATATTGCAGAATATTGAAAAATATAAGCACTAGTTTCCCATATATGGAAATGTATGATGTAATATATCGCATTATATTTTGCAGTATATTCCCATATATTTTTGTTCTGTAAGGGCAGGGACACTGGTGGACTTTGTCTAGTTGTTTCTCTCAACATATGCTTTTATTTCTGACCTCTATAATCTAATAAAGAGTTTAATTTAGATGGTTTTATTTCAGATGCAAGTGTGACGATGTTATTTCAAATCCTCCTTTGAGCAGCTGCAGTTTCAGTTCAGTCACTGTGACTCTGACTGACGGAGGTTTTTGTACGACTCTTTATCACTGTGTGAACACATTACCACTGTGATAACTCTGACAGTAATAATGTCCAGCATCTTCAGTCTGGACTCCACTGATGGTCAGAGTGAAATCACTGTTAGATCCACTGCCACTGAATCTAGATGGAGTTCCTGACTGGAGGGTGCTTGCATAACGAATCAGGAGTTTAGGAGCTTCTCCAGGTTTCTGTAAGTACCAGAATAAACAATTTCCACTGTACACATCTCTGCTGGTTTTACATTTGATATTCACAGTTCCTCCTGGTTGTTCTGCTGTTATTGAGGGACTCTGAGTGACGGTGATCTGTCCTCTACACTCTGAAACACAACAAGAAGAAAATACACTCAAAACTTTGACAATATACTTGAAGAAATGAATTAATATCAAACTTGTGCTCCACAAACCTTGAGCAAACGCTGTGAGAGTCCAGATGAAGATGATGATGAAGGTCATGTTGATGAAGATTGTTGTGTGTGTCAGTGATGAAGTGTTAAACTCACAGCACTATAAACACTCTCACACACTGAAGATCTGATCAATATGCAAACACACTCCACATCATTTCCCTGAAGACAGTCACTCATTAACACACACAAAACACAATCACTGAAGTGAAAACAGAGTAGAAATTAATATTTTCATAATATTTGATCTTCTACAATAGTCAAAATGTTAAAAATGCTATAATTAAATTCAGTTCTAGATACATAGACCAACTTCAGTATTAATCTGAATATCTGCTGTGAGCAGATCCGGATCCAGACTCAAATCACTGAAGGTTTTCTATAGTAAAGTGCAGATTTAAACTTGAGCAACAGTGAGACATTTAAGATTATTTACACTTTTACCAATAATTGGAATATATATATATTTTAAATATACTTTACTACGAGTATTTTTCTAATAATCTGTTAGTCTGCCTTTACATTGCTTTAATGTGTTATAATTGTAACATGCCACATCCAGTGGCGGACTGGGACAATAATTCAGGCCGGGAATTTGACTCCACTGCCAGGCCACCTCTGCTGCTGCAGTCACCACCACCCTATTCATGTAATCTACTGGACTGATAAACTTGTAGGCTAACCCTATTAATGTAACAGTTAGACTACCAGATGCAATATAAATGAATAAAAAAATAACCCTTAAAAACTCACTAGGAAATAGGAATACACCATTTATACTACCAAACCAATGACAAATAGAAAATTGGCTTTTTAAAAGAGATAATAAGAGACACATTCACATGTTGAAATATTTACATTTTATGTATTTTCAGTGCTCAAAAGGGGTGGGCGATATGGCAAAAATATAATATCACGATTTTTTTCAGAAAAATCACGATTCACGATTTTATCACGATTCTTTTTTTAATGTTGGTTTTACTATTTTGTGACTGAGCATTACAGCCAAACTAATGTCCATATTTTAAAAACAAAGCCTTAGGTAACAAAATATAAAATAAAAAAGAATAGCAGACAGGGGCGAAGATATTTTTTTTGTCATTTTCTTTGTTATTAAATATTAAGATCAAAGATACACTTTACTCATACACAACTTAATATACAAATTAAATAAACAGTGCTTTATGTTTTCAGCTACAGTAGGTGTATTTAACAGTAGCATTGAAGAAAGTAATTAAAATAACAAAAATAACAAATATGAAAATAAAACAAAACATAGACTTCACTGTATAAATTATACATTGATACTTATTAAAGCTACTATTAAAAGTTATCAGTCAGGAGCAGTGAGTGATTTTCTCTTTGCATTTTGTTGTTTTATTAACATTAAAGGGATAGTTCTCCTAAAAATGCTATTTGTCATAAGTTACTCTCTCAAGTTGTTTTAAACTCGAATAAGTTTCTTTCTTTTGTTGAAAATAAAAGTTATTTGGAAGAATGTGGGTAACCAAACAGTTGATGTACCCCAGTGACTTCCATAGTATATTTTTCTCCTATGGAAGTCAATGGGGACCAGCTACTGTTTGGATAGCCACATTCTTCAAAATATTAATATTAGAAAAATATTAGAAAATATTAAAAGGAAATTAATACAGGTTTGGAATAACATTAGAGTGCGTAAATAATGAGATAATTTTTATTTTGGGGTTAACTATCCCTTTAAGGAGAAGCGGCATCGTGTTTACTATTACTACTGTCTCTTTAAGAGTTGCGCGCGACGCGTCTATTATACACGCATTTGACAAGCAGATTTTCTCTCAATTTTCTCAAGTTTGCGTTCACTTTAGACATAACCGACTTTGTTTATGTAAACCTTGTGTGTATTTGACAGTATTAGCACAATAAGACTCAAAAGATAACTTTGTCCAGTATCCAGGCGCTGGTAAGACAGGCTTTTAGTGCATGTGAACTTCACATGTGCGCTGAGAAACGCACACGTTAGCACAGCGCATCAGCACGCGAATTAAATGTTTAACCGACAAGGCATTAAAGCACATGCAAATTATGAACTTTTGTAAACTGCAGTGTCCCGTTCCGCAGCGTGTACGTCGCGTTGTTCAGGATGTTGGGACAGAGGCGCCAGAACAGCAACTGATAGAATGCACGATTCTACGATATTTCTTCAAAAGCAGATCATGGAGACATTTTAATCGTCCACGATCAAAAATCGTCATATCGCACACCCCAAAAATTATTATAAATATAATGTAAATGTAATCTTGACCGACCTGTTCCCTTACTGGCGACCATGGCTGGGATTTTGCAGCAGCTTGCTGCGTCTGCATTCGTAGTTGCACACCAGCCTATCACATCACATGCCAGGCTGATGGTCTGCACAGCGGCAGCCGGCAGGCCAGAACGACCGTCAGGCCACCGGGAAATGTCCCGGTGCTCCCGATGGCCAGTCCGCCCCTGGCCACATCCATGCGGAGTGAATCCAGCATTTAATATAGCCTCGGGCGATGACGTGATCGGCGCGCACCCGCGACGCGAGGCTATAAATAGATGAGCCACAGGTGCATCGTCAGGATATTTCGTCTTCAGAGGCCATTCTGTGTATGTGTGCGTCAGAAGCATCTCTTTCTCTCTATCTGCTACAGATCTTGCTAGGAGTTAGTTTTCAACTGGCAGTGTGCAGAATTTTCTCTTTTTCTCTCTTAGTAAGTGCTGTGTCCCTCCATGTTCTCGTCCTATGTTAGAACAACTTGATACACACACTTACTGCTTTGTTTGGGGATAGAGCATGCTGCCCTTGCGTTTGAGCATGGTGATTGCGAGCACAGTGAATGTTCACAGTTAATGCTTCGCGTTCGCTTTGCTTGTTTCAAAGGGGTAGCAGCACCCGCAGTCGATCTGGCTGAGGAGCGAGAGACGGTGCGTCCTTTTCGCTCGCTCGCTCTCCAGATCGCGATGTCCTTTTGCCTGACCGAAGCGTGCCACGGCATCGCCTCTGAGCGTTCCTCCCGTGCAGAGTGCGAATTAACCCACCATAATTGGGGGGTACTGCTCCTTCACTTCTTCTATGACCATCATGGTCCACTACCATATCAATCCCCACCGTGATCGCCAAGTGCAACATGTGTTGTGCAACATATACAAGGTCTAAACATGCGACATTGACAAACTGATAATCAGTAGGCTATAGAATATCTCATTGTTATTATATATCCAAAAGAGAACTGGTTTGATCAACTCCCCAAAGTTAGAAGTTAAGTGCACTGAAATACCATTCTAATACTAGTAAAAGTAATACCTTTACAAGAAGCCTATTGCCTATTTCAGGGTTTTTCCTGGCTTAAAATAAGGCGGAGGTGGTAAAATCCTAATAATGTAGGCAATTTTATTAATAAGATAATATAATGTTTATTTTTTTTGTAGATCATCATATAGCTAATGTGTTTCCCACATTATTTTGTTGGTGGAGCTTGGTATCTCTAGGGGGGTCCGGGGGCATGCCCCCCCGGAAGAAAATTTTGTACATTTTAAAGATAAATTCATTAATCTGGTGCACTTTGAGTCCCCCAAATCCACTATTAAAAATAAATAATCCACCCGCAAACCGCCCATATTCTTTGATTAAGTTATCTGCATCTGATCATCATATTATTACAATTATTCAAATTCTCAGTGTTAAGCATGATAATATGTTACCACATATCACAATGAAGTAGGCTGATTTAAAATGAACATTTATTTAAAATTAAAGTTCTTCTTTTGGCAAAATTACATTTCCTTAATAGCCTAAACAAAGGCTTTACTTAAATTGTTTCATTACATCACTGTTTGAAAACACTCCTAACATTCTTAAATTTGATAAATATATTCAATTAAAATAATTAGACAACATAGGCTGTTACCAATAAAATTAAATAATTTTCATTGAAAAATTATAACTGTATTAAATTAATTATTCTAAATATTTTTGAATATACAAATAAGGAATGTTGAAAAGAATGATACTTTATGAAACTAGCGTTTTGTCATTCAACGTTGACACTTGCTTGAGAAGTTGAAGTCGTTCTCTATCTCCGTCAAAGAGTATAGAGTACGCCTCCGGTTCCGGCGAGTCTGCCCTTCAGGAGGTAGTTCTCCCCGCCGGCCTTCGAGCACTGCATGCCGATGAGTGTCTGTGTCGCGACCACCGCGAACGAGCTAACACAGTCATCAGCGCGCGAGACGCCTGGATATAACCTGCGCGAGGCTTTTATACTCTTTGTCTCCGTTGCTTCTAGCGCCACAGTGGTTAAAAATGGTACGGTCAACAATAGGGGTGTCTGAAATCGCTTTACATTAAAATGTTCCTACTGTGAAAATAGGAGTTGACTTGTATTGTAACTGTAATTATATTTTTTCACAATATCATAAAAATTATCTGACCCCCCCAAACCTGATATTTCTGTCCCTTTGGGGGGTACTAGGTCTTCATTAGGGGGTATAGTACCCCCCAGTACCCCCTGTAATTCGAACTATGCTCCCGTGATGATAAAAGGAGAACTGCTCTGGGCGATCGTGCGTGGCCAGACTACACTGGCGCGGATTAATGCACAGGCTTGCGTAGGCTGCAGCCTAGGGGCCTCACGTGTGCAGGGGCATTTTATTTTAATTTTATTTTAAATTTACTTAAACGCGAAGGCACGGTGCTAGGATTCCAGTTTTGGATGCGCCTGACCAATTGCAGGTGGGCCTTAAATTAAAAACGTTAAATTAAATGCCTTATCCAATCACTGTTTAACCTAATAAAAATTACTGACTAATACTATTATATTATCTTATATCTTATATTATATTATCTGTCTTTTTCATAATATTTGACCTTCGACAAAATGTTAAAAATTATATCATTCAGTTTAATTCTCAATACATCTACAATACCAACTTTAGCATATTAATCTGAATATCTGCTGTGAGACTTTGAGAATATTTTTACTGTAGTTGGAGTGAAAGTTTACTGTTAATCCCCAAATTTTACACCAAATCCATGTGTGTTCCTGCAGTTTATGAACAGACATGAGGATCATCACACACACGCGTCTCTGTCAGTCACTGAATAACTGAGTTTGATTGTCAGTCACACATATAAACATCTTAAATTTTAAATGTTAATAAAATAAATTTATATAAATATGGTGATATGCATGTGCTGTTTTCGATGGATGACACCTGTTGGGTAATCTGGTCTTTAATTTTTGAATAAAATTGCTAATGGCTAATTCCTCCACATAGATATGAATATAAATTATCATCATCAGCTCTGAAATTGAGGGATGTGTTTATATAATGCTGTTAATATCTGCATTATGAGGGATGAACTTAATAAATCAATCGACTTATTAAACTGCTCAACATATTTTAAATGGTGGTGATTCAGTTTAGAATAAAGAATATATGAAATCATAAATGCAGAAAATAAAAAATTAAGATATTAAGTAATATACATATATATTTTATATTAAATAAAAATATTAAAGGGGTGGTAAAACAAGATTTCACTTTTCTAACTTTAGTTAGTGTGTAATGTTGCTGTTTGAGCATAAACAACATCTGCAAAGTTACAACGTTCAAAGTTTAAAGCAAAGGGAGATATTTATTTTAAAGAAATTTCTTTTTAAGGACTACAACAAACGGCTGGTAGAGACTACACGACATTCCTGTGGGCTTGCTGACATCACTAAGCCCAATATTTACATAAACCCCTCCTCTGGGAACAAAATACATAAAGGGGGCGAGGCCATTTTATGTTGCTTTTGAAAAGAGTTGTTGTGGTAGTAGCGAATCACAACACACTAGCTAACCAATCTGAGCCCATTGCGTATTTTTGAGGGCGGGGCTTCATAGAACCAGGAAATCATCCGACCGTTTTTACAAGGAGGGACAGAGCAGTGTAGAATAATGGTTAAATATGTGAAAAATAATGTGAATTTTTAAAAACGAAGCATGAACACATGTTACAGTGAACCCCACAAACACAATCAAGCCTTCGAAAAAAGGTGTTTTACCACCCCTTTAAGATATTTTTGATGAAATCTGAGAGTTGTCTCACTCCTTCTTAGGCTTCTAGGTAATTTCATCTGCCGGCCCAGAAAAGTTAGTAAAGACATTGTTAAAATAGTCCAAGTGAGAACAGTGGCTCAACCTGAAGTTCATTAAGCGACGAGAATAACTGGAATTGAAATAGTCACTTGGAATTAAAGGTTAGGATGGTCAAAAGAAACAACCATGGAGTATTATGAAAATTAAGATCTATTATTAATAAAATGGGGCAACTAGGGCAAACTGAAATCACTCAGATCTCAAATGTGTCACTGATCAATAAGAGCACAAAATCTCTTTCTGAACTCTATAATTATTAAGAGTGTCAGATTAATTTAGATGGTTTTATTTCAGATGCAAGTGTGACGATGTTATTTCAGATCCTCCTTTGAGCAGCTGCAGTTTCAGTTCAGTCACTGTGACTCTGACTGACGGAGGTTTTTGTACGACTCTTTATCACTGTGTGAACACATCTTTACTGTTGATGATGTGGCGACTCTGACAGTAATAATGTCCAGCATCTTCAGTCTGGACTCCTCTGATGGTCAGAGTGAAATCACTGTTAGATCCACTGCCACTGAATCTAGATGGAGTTCCTGACTGGAGTTCTTTTATACGATAAATCAGGAATTTAGGAGCTTCTCCAGGTTTCTGTAAGTACCAGTTCAGAATGTTTGGATCTCTGTTAAATTTACAGGTTACAGTGACTGATTGTCCAGTTTGAGAGAGCCGCTCTGAGGGAGTTTGAGTCACTGTCTCCTGCCCAACAGATTCTGACAAGAGAGAAAGATTAGAAATCACACACACTTTTACAACCTTATATCTTCACAACACACATAAAGATAACGAGTGAATAACGTTTGTAATCTTGACTGACACAAACCTCGACATAACACTGCCAGCGTCCAGATCAATATGGTGATGAAAGTCATTTTTGTAGGTTGAAGGTTCAGTTCTAGTGAAAAACAGTTGTTGATCATGTTTGATGTTTGACAGAGTTATAAACACATGCAGAGCACTGAAGCGTGTGTCGCTCATGTAAAACACACTCTATGCAAACGCTTCAGGAGTCACAGATTTAAGTTTAATGTGCTTTCATAGTCTGGATGCCAGCCGAACTTCGCCCCGCCCACGACATTTGAGGTCGGGAAGTTCTGTCTGGACTTGATCCGTTGTGGAGCAATTATGCTCGAACCAGAGCTGTTCGGACCAATCAAATTGTCAGGGCGGGCTTTATACGATGATGGGCAGATGATCAACAGTAACGTAATCATCCACGTCACCAAAGAGTGCTTGGGTTGAATATGTTTACAACAAAGATGGCTGCCGCTGGAGAATTGAGATGTGTAGATTCCGCCATCGTGTCTGTTATAGAAGATATCGACAGCGCATTCATTTTAAAAGAGGAACAGAGAACCGCGATCAAGCCATTTGTCTATCGGAAAAATGTTTTTGCCGTCCTTCCTACGGGGTTCGGCAAAAGTTTAATTTATCAGCTGGCCCTGATGGTCGCTAAGAAGATGGGGCGCAATGAAAACCCTGAGGTCATTGTGGTTTCTCCGTTGCTCTAATTGGTTGTAGGTCTATCCAATTGAGTGCAGAGGCATTTTCTTTCCTGGTTCGGTTGAAACATGCGCCTTAATCACAGCAGATCAGACTCATATTCTGACTAGAACCTGAGTATGAAGTGTTTCTGGTATTACAGGAATATCATTAGAGGACGATGAACATCTGCTCTATTCTGAGAGAAACACAATCACTCCTGATGATGAAATATGAGTTTAACTCGCTCAGTTTCACTGTTGAGGAGGTTTGTATAATAAATCAGGAGTTTTACAAATTAAATTTCTTATCTGGCTTGTTCTTATCCGAGGCGTCTGATTGGTGCAGAGGAGGGAGAGGCGTGTCTAAACTGAACTGATGATCAGAGCTACAATTGAAACAGCAAGCTAATATAAAACTCTTACTGTCTGCAGTATATAGTATGAATACAGTCAATAATAAACAAATTACATGTTAGTATGGGATATGTGACAGACTGACTGTGACCCAGGACTTTTATTTTGAAGGGATTGAGCACGGGTATGTGCACACAACAAACTGTTTCCACCATTACACAGAAAAGTACACCAAAAACACTTTATACAATAAGGGTTTATTTAATTTAATTCAGTTATCAAGTTAACTTCATGCATTTCAAATATCTACACAGACCTTCTGGTGCACTCCTCACTCTCCAAACCAGTACACAAGGAAAGTAACCATGTTTAAACTAGCATGTGCTTATGGAAGATTTCTCCATCTGGATCTGGCCTCATGGGGGAGGGAGGGAACCTAGTATGTAAGTTTTCTTCTTATGTTTTGTCTTTATTGTTTTGAGCCCTTTATATGGTACTAGAAATAAATTATGTATGGTTTAGAGTTGAAATGTCATGACAGTTAGTTTGTTTATGTCTTGTCACCACTTTGTAATTTATAGGTTTCTCCCTAAAATGTTTTTTTCCCCAAAATAGGAGGAGTTAAAGCCTATGAAAGAGGTAGCCGTTTTAGGGGAGAAAGTGGGTGTGGAGAGGTTGAATCTTGTTTGTATGTGTGGGCCTGTACATCGGCATAGCCAACTTACATTTGTGTGTTGTCAGCAATTTTGATTTATTTTCTTTGGTATTATAATTTTGGTAATCTGTTTTTTTTCTATTACTTCACTATTGGCATTGGATATTGATATTTTTTGCACCTTTGGAATTAAAACCACTCTGGACTGTGTTATTTCTGCCTTTGTCACGTCATTTACACCTCTGGCCGCTGGTAAATCCTAACAGGATACTCAAATGAAATAACCATGGAGTATTATGAAAATTAAGATCTATTATTAATAAAATGGGGCAACTAGGGCAAACTGAAATCACTCAGATCTCAAATGTGCCACTGATCTATAAGAGCTCAGAATCTCTTTCTGAACTCTATAATTATTAAGAGTGTCAGATTAATTTATATGGTTTTATTTCAGATCCTCCTTTGAGCAGCTGCAGTTTCAGTTCAGTCACTGTGACTCTGACTGACGGAGGTTTTTGTACGACTCTTTATCACTGTGTGAACACTCGATCACCCGCACAATAATTATTAGAATTTGTTGTGCAGTGCAAATTCTTACAGTAATAATGTCCAGCATCTTGAGTCTGGACTCCACTGATGGTCAGAGTGAAATCACTGTTAGATCCACTGCCACTAAATCTAGATGGAGTTCCTGACTGGAGGGTTTTTGCGTAACGAATCAGGAGTTTAGGAGCTTCTCCAGGTTTCTGTAAGTACCAGAATATATAATCATCCCCATCACCATCCCTGATCACGTCTCTGCTGGTTTTACATTTGATATTAACAGTTCCTCCTGGTTGTTCTGCTGTTATTGAGGGACTCTGAGTGACGGTGATCTGTCCTCTACACTCTGAAACACAACAAGAAGAAAATACACTCAAAACTTTGACAATATACTTGAAGAAATGAATTCATATCAAACTTGTGCTCCACAAACCTTGAGCAAGCGCTGTGAGAGTCCAGATGAAGATGATGATGAAGGTCATGTTGATGAAGATTGTTGTGTGTGTCAGTGATGAAGTGTTAAACTCACAGCACTATAAACACTCTCACACACTGAAGATCTGATCAATATGCAAACACACTCCACATCATTTCCCTGAAGACAGAAGAAACACTGTTTTGTCTTTTAGTGTCTTTGCTAATAAACTTCTGTGGATCATTTTCAGAAACAGAAACTCATGATTTACTTCATGTTATTTTGGGTCGATCTTCTCGCTCTAAACACTGTTTTAATGATCAGTTTCATTCAGACTTTGATGCTGAGAGAATTTAATACCTGAGCTGCAGATTTATATCATCCATGATACTGTATAACAGGTCAAAGGTCATCCAATAGAGAATGACCATCTAAATCTGGCTGAAGATTTCATTATAAAGCAGGTCAATAGAATTAGCAGAGTTTATATCACATGTGTTTGTAAATGTGATGAATGTATTTCGGGACTGATTATGAAACAAAGGATTTCAGCCTTCATTCAATATCAAGTATTTATTTTTAAGATTAATTCTTTGGACTATTTTTTAGATGAAGATTTTGTGGCTCTTTTTCGATCAGTCATGGTTGATGTTGAGAAGATCTGCAGTTGAGTCTCACATCAGTGTGTGTGTGTGTTCATGTGAGTGTGACGGAGGTTTTTGTGCGACTCTTTCACTAGAATGAAACACTGTGGTGGACTTTCGGTGGAGGAACTAAACTGGTGATCAGAAGTAAGTCTTTCTTCAATTATCTAATAAAAACATATGATGTGTGTGTTTAAAAGCAGGTTTAAGGTTATTTAAGAACATTTGGCAACAGTAGCCTATTAGTAATTTAGGTGATATTACAAAAATATATTATTGATGACCTTTACTTACATTTCACATCTTATTCACAAATGTCAATTGTATATTAAAATTCCATCAAACTGAAATGAATAATCCTTACATATTTTTAATTTTAAGAATTAAGAATTTTAAATGAGTTAAAAAACATATTTTCATTTTTTTAAATGTATAAATACGAATAACATAAACTATTTTAATACACTTTTAAAATGATTAATTAATTGTATAAATAATATGTAAGGATTATTCTATTCAATTTAATGGAATTGTACTGAAATTTGTGAATCTTAAAAAGGCTTAATGTTTTTTGAGTGTATAACGTTTATTTTATAACAATGTTTATATTAGCCTAATATTTTCAAAATACAAACTATTATATTGACATAATAAATTAGTTTACTAAATCTTATAATAAATAATCACAATAAAATGATCAATTTACAATAGATGGAGATGTTAAAACATTTTACTTAATTCAGAAAAGAACAAATTTGCATATATTTTCCTTCAGAGAACTGATTTATAATTTTACATATTTTATAATTGATACACTGTAAAAATTTACAGTAAAAAGGCAGTCGTTATCCCCAGACTTGTTCTTTTTTTACTATCAATTCAAAAACTTTCAATTTAACTATATTTTACTGAAATGTCCTGTTAGATTTATTACAGTTTTTCACCGTATAAGGGAACTTACCAGAACTTAGCATTTTTAGTCTTAAGGCAGCTACAATATTTTTTTTACAGTGTACATTTCTTAATAGTAAATAATAATTTAGCTAATGGAGAATATTTTAAAATTTAACTCAGGATAGTGTGTATATGGTATATGAATAATTGGAGCAATGTGGAATTACAGTGAAATGATGAAATGATTGTGATTTTTATTGCATTACCATCTGAATAATTGAGTTTTGTGTGTGTGTGTCCAGCGGGTCCCTCCGTGTCTCCCTCCGTGTCTCTGCTGTCTCCCTCTTCTCTGCTGATCTCTGGAGACTCCTCCGCTCTGCTCTGCCTGCTCAGCTCTTACTCTCCACAGGGGGCGACGGTGAGCTGGACGCTGGACGGGTCAGAGGTCACCGAGGGGGTTCAGACCAGCGCAGAGAGCGAGCGGGACGGTCTCTACAGTCGCAGCAGCGTCCTGAGCCTCAGCAAAGCACGCTGGGAAGCCGCAGAGCGCTTCGTCTGCAGAGGAACACATGCCGGAGCTGCTCACGAGGCCTCGTTCCTCAAGAGCTCCGAGTGCTGATGTTTCTCCAGTGAAGACCAGCGTATCTGAGCGTCACGTGATTTACAGCTCAATACTGAAGCAGTCTGTCAATGTGCTGCCATTGCTGTTCATTCAATAAAGCTTCATCTGAACGCAAGCGCACATTTGTGTTGGACTGCATCATTGATCAGTGTGTCGTTCCTTCAAAGTCCTGCACTAAAGTTTCAGCGGCTTTTGATTGATTGTAATTAGGGGTGGAACAATAATTACAGTGGATAGTGACAATATGTATCGTATTATTCACCCAAAATGAAAGTTTAGGAAGTTTACAGGGTTTTTGTGTCACTACTACATTAAACTACTGTATATAATGTTAAATATAATGTATAATAATGCAATGGGGGAATATTTGTGGGTCCTGATAATGCCAAATGTCTGATGTTACCAGTAAAAAGTGGCCTACATTATTTTAGATATATCTAGTCAGAGACATCAAGCATATTCGTCTGTAATAATTCAGTATTTTCAGCTTCAGAATCATGAATATTGTTATTCTGGTGTCTCTATTGTCCTGCATTGGGTTATCAGCACCAGGTCCAAGCCTATTAATTTACACACACAATGTTAAACCAAATGTACCATTTTGATGGAGTATGGCAATAATATGGTATTGTGAGTTCAGGATGGTGACATAAGGGTCTCGTTACACCCCTAATTGTAATAGTTGAGAACAGCTGCATTCAGCAGTAAATGTGAAATGAAGCTCTTGGGGTTTGAACATGGTCACTGGAGACGAGCTGCTCTATTCTGAGACCATCACAATCACTAAACCTGACAATGCAAATTAGATTTTCACCTCAAACTCACAGTTTCACTCTTTTACTGGTTCAACGCTCTGAACTGGAGCAGTTTCACTTCTGCTGATGGAGGGATGAGACCGTTATGAAGTTTGAGTGGTAGATTATATGACTTGTATGACTTATATAACGTAATGAGACTCTTCACTGGTAGATCACGTGTGACTGGACTAGAGGAGTAAATGCAGATGTTGATCTGATCAATTCACGATTCATAGGTTTGTGATTATTTTCAAGAAAGATTTCTTTCTAATTCACTTTGATATATTTTGATATTGAAATTCACAAACTAATTCACAGAGTGCAGATAAGTTTTCAATTTAAGAAGATAAATTTTCAATTTAGATTTAAAAATAGATTGAAGGTGCAAGGCAATTGGGTCCATAGATGAGGAGCGGCAACAGCAAAGGCTCTATCTCATTTAGATTTTATACGGGAGCGAGGGATAGATAAAAGAGCCCTGTCTGAAGATCTTAAAGATCTAGTGGATGACAGAGGAGCAAGAAGATCTCTAAGATATAATGGAGCTTGATCATTAAGAGCTTTAAAAACAAACAACAGAATTATAAACTGAACTCTAAAATGGATCGGGAGCAAATGAAGCGAAGCTAAAATTGGGGTGACATGATCGTATTTCTTCGTCCCGGTCAGCAGCCTTAGAGGCATTTTGCACCATCTGGAGGCGTGCAAGAGATGATTGAGGAAGACCCAAATACAATGAATTACAGTAGTCCAAGCGTGAGGTAATAAAAGCATGAATAACTTTCTCCAAGTCTTGGAATGACAGAAATTATTTAAGTTTGGAAATTAACCGCAATTGATAAAAACTATTCTTTACAACAGAATTAATTTGTTTAGATAAACATAATTCTGAGTCAAGATTGACTCCAAGGCTCCTGACCTGAGAGGAAACTGAAGGGAAATGGTTACCCAGCTCCTTAATGAGACTATTCCTCAGTTTTGGAGGGCCAAAAACAATAATTTCTGATTTGTCCTCATTAAGTTGGAGACAGTTAATTGATAACCATTCCTTAATATCCCGGATGCAATCCATCAAGGTCTGAATGGAATCGCCAGCTTTCAGCGGCAGATACAGCGGTGTATCATCAGCATAAAAATGGAATAAAACATTATGCTTCTTAATAATATCCCCCAACGGACGCATATATAAGGTAAAAAGAAGCGGACCCAGAATAGAGCCGTGAGGTACTCCACTAATAATAGCAGCAGAAGATGAAGAGAACTTGCCTATCTCCACAGAAAAAGACTTGTCTTTAAGATATGATCTAAACCACCGTAAGGCTGTACCCTTAATACCGAATAAATGCTCTAAACGCCTAAGAAGAATATTATGGTCTACAGTATCAAAGGCAGCTGTAAGATCAAGTAAGATCAATACAGCATTTTTACCAGCATCACCTGTAAGTAAAATGTAAATTTAGCACTTTTAGCAAGACAGACTCTGTGCTTTGATGGGCAGTAAAACCAGATTGAAAAGGTTGTAATAACTTGACTGCATTTAAGAACAAGTTCAATTGAGACAGCACGACTTTTTCTAAAAGTTTTGATTAAAATGATAACTTAGAGACAGGCCAATAATTATTAAAGCAACCCTCATCCAGACCTTGTTTCTTAAGCAGAGGCTGAACAACCGCATGCTTAAACTATTTGGGACTACCCCAGTGTTCAAAGATGAGTTAATCAACACTTGGACGCTGGGGCCAATTATAGGAAAAGCTGCTTTTATAATCTCTGAGGGAATAACATCAAGTGGGGTGGTAGTTATCTTTGTAAACTCCACCCACTGGCCCAAAAACGGTATCCGGTGTCGTGGTCGAAGGGAATTCAGTGTGTATGTCTTTTCGGGCGCTTCTGGAAAAATCACTTTAATTTATTAAACAGTTGATTTCTAATTTTAATTCTGACTCCATGAATAATTTAATCTTGACTCCAAATTTAAGTGACTCTTTGTTTTTTCAAATTTTCTATCTTAACAGCTGATGTCACGAATGTCCGCTCACGTTCAGTCCTGAAATAGTCAGAGGATGCAGTGCAACTATTTTACCCTAAGCGGCCGCTCACTGCTGACTCATAACAAAGGTGTCATTTTTTTTAATAGTTGCGAGCTTACAACGTGCTAAGTCAGTGATAGTCAGAAATCAGAAGGTCTCCTTAATGATGTGGACCATGCTCCATTCATTAGTGCCTTCGGTTTGATCTATCCTGGACAGAGAGATGAACAACCATATGAGAATAGATAAACCAACAATTATCAAAAAAAAATTATCAACATCATTTCTTATTATTGATATTAAGTTCATTTTTGTGTTTCTTCGCTGTTGTGTGTGAAAGTGTTTGAGCAGCTGCAGTTTCAGTTCAGTCACTGTGACTCTGACTGACGGAGGTTTTTGTACGACTCTTTATCACTGTGTGAACACACCACCACTGTGATAACTCTGACAGTAATAATGTCCAGCATCTTCAGTCTGGACTCCACTGATGGTCAGAGTGAAATCACTGTTAGATCCACTGCCACTGAATCTAGATGGAGTTCCTGACTCGAGTTTTTTTACCAAACGAATCAGGAGTTTAGGAGCTTCTCCAGGTTTCTGTGAGTACCAGAATAAATCTTCATCCCCACTACTATATCTGTACACATCTCTGCTGGTTTTACATTTGATATTCACAGTTCCTCCTGGTTGTTCTGCTGTTATTGAGGGACTCTGAGTGACGGTGATCTGTCCTCTACACTCTGAAACACAACAAGAAGAAAATACACTCAAAACTTTGACAATATACTTGAAGAAATGAATTAATATCAAACTTGTGCTCCACAAACCTTGAGCAAACGCTGTGAGAGTCCAGATGAAGATGATGATGAAGGTCATGTTGATGAAGATTGTTGTGTGTGTCAGTGATGAAGTGTTAAACTCACAGCACTATAAACACTCTCACACACTGAAGATCTGATCAATATGCAAACACACTCCACATCATTTCCCTGAAGACAGTCACTCATTAACAGACACAAAACACAATCACTGAAGTGAGAACAGAGGAATATATATATTTTTTTTTTTTCATAACATTTCATCTTCTACAACAGCCAAAATGTTATCATTCAGTTCTGAATAATAATACAGGACAAACTTTAGTATATTAATCTGAATATCTGCTGTGAGAATATTTTTACTGTAGTTGGGGTGAAACTTTACTGTTAATCCCCAAATTTTACACCAAATCCATGTGTGTTCCTGCAGTTTATGAACAGACATGAGGATCATCACACACACGAGTCTCTGTCAGTCACTGAATAACTGAGTTTGAGTCGCGTCTGTCATGAACTGCTCTGAGACACGAAGGTTGAGGATCCAAATGCAGTTTTATTGAACAGAGGATAATCCAAAGACGTAATCCAGAAAACAGGCAAGAGGTCAAAAACACGAGTAATCAGTCCAAACAATAGCAGGGTCACGGGCAAAAAGGAAAATCCAAGGACCGGCAGAGATCAAAACCAAGAACACGGGAATGACAGACAGAACGCTCAGAATTGCAGCACAAACACTAACAAGTCTTCGCAGGGAATGAATGTGAAAACCAGGCTATTAAGGAGTGAGTTAAACAAGGTAATGACACAGGTGAATGTGAGTGTGTCTGAACTCTGATTATGGGAATGGAGTGTGTGGATGTGTGTTTTGTCCAGGGTGGAGCGCCCTCTGATGGTCATCCTGGACACTCTCACTGATGACCATTACAGTCACACACGATAGAAACATCTTCACTTTTATTAATGTTTATAAAATACATTTAAATAAATATGGTAACATGCATGTAGTGATGGGGACGAGACCGCCTATGCCGAGTCCGAGTCAAGACCGAGTCTTTGA
Source organism: Vimba vimba (assembly GCA_022828995.1). NCBI lineage: Eukaryota > Metazoa > Chordata > Actinopteri > Cypriniformes > Leuciscidae > Vimba > Vimba vimba. The sequence goes on from CM040840.1 coordinate 26,460,928, forward strand.
AGGGTCGAGTCCGAGTCGAGACCGAGTCCGTTGGTTAACATGGGAGGATTTGAACTTGAAACACGGAGTGTACTGACGCCTTTCCGTGGTTAAAACAACATTGCTTCTTATGTTTGTTCATGTTTATTTGAGGCTATAAATTAACTAGAAGGAAGAGATGATCGGTTCACGAGCAGCTTTAACTGATGCTCTACAGCGATCTATCACTACACATTTAAGAGCCACAAAACGGTATTTATTGTTTAAATTTCTTTTAAAAAATGACCAAATTTGAAAGGCGAGACTTTGTTTAATATGTTTAATATCAAAAGTAACCGAAAAGTAACCTGGTCTGTCCTGTCTGTCAGCGTGTTGTCAGTCTCCTCTCTGCTCCGCGATGTATTTTTCACTGCGTGAGAACATGGTGTGGCGTGAGAACGGTGTAGCTTGTCGGACATAGCGACAGTAACTAAGGGGGGCGGGTCTTTGCGAACAGTCAATTACAATTTTCTAGTGGTATGTATTCTAGTGGACTAGTGATGGGACGAGACCGCCTATGCCGAGTCCGAGTCAAGACCGAGTCTTTGAAGGGTCGAGTCCGAGTCAAGACCGAGTCCTTGTAAGAACAAGTCCGAGTCGAGTCCGAGAAAGCAGAAATCGGTCTCGAGACCGGACTCGAGTCCGAGACCGGACTCGAGTACTACATCACTACATGCATGTGCTGTTTTTAATGGAGGACAGGACCTGTTGGGTAATCTTTAATTTTTGAATAAATGTTTATATTAATGCTCACACAAACCTCGACATAACACTGCCAGCGTCCAGATCAATATGGTGATGAAAGTCATTTTTGTAGGTTGAAGGTTCAGTTCTAGTGAAAAACAGTTGTTGATCATGTTTGATGTTTGACAGAGTTATAAACACATGCAGAGCACTGAAGCGTGTGTCGCTCATGTAAAACACACTCTATGCAAACGCTTCAGGAGTCACAGATTTAAGTTTAATGTGCTTTCATTGAGACTTCACAAAACATTTCACGAGTTCACATGTTAATATGATCCTTTATTGATATAAAGCAATATTTTCTGAGTGTGAGTGTGATATTGATTTGATACAACAGTTTAATGAACAAGGATCTATTATTAAGTACTTTACATTTTAGTCATTTATATTGCCAGTAGTTATTTACTAACTGAAAGTTACGGCTAACTGAAATATTTCCAAACGAAACCACAGTAAAACAAACCAGTGCGACTCTGAGAAACACAATCGTGGCCTAATAGTTAGAGAGAGTCAGATAGGTTTAATGAAGAGGACAAACTCTGAATTTGGGTTTCCACACTTGGCCTTCATATGTCACTTTCACAATAGTTCCTGAATGAATCAGTTTTTTAATCGGATGATAAAGTTAATGGCTGCATCCGAAATCACATCTTCCCTTCTATATAGGCAAAAAACAGTGTGTGACAAAAGAAGGATGTCCGAATTGACAATACTCATAAAAGTAAAAACTCGGATGTCCGACTACTTTTGGAGAGATCCTGAAGTGAGACACGATGGACACTTTACTATCCCATGAGGCCACAGGAGAGGATCTGTGAATGACAGTTAAGAGATGCAGCTGACGCTGGTAGATCACATGATAATGACAACATGGCGAATGTAGTACGTCTGAATTACACACACACACACTCATTTATACTATATAGAACTGACTTTTTAGCGGCCGTGAAGTAACTAATTATTCAAAATACTGTAAGTACCTTCTCAAGAGAGTATGTGATTTCAGCACAGCCATTGATTGATTCACTGTGTCCCGATTCAGAGTGTAGAAAAGGCCCCAAAGTTATGTTAGTGTTGCTATTATTTAGTACAGTTGACCATATTGTGCTTTATGTTTCACGTTTACTCCCGTTTATTCAAAGCTTGTAACAGGATAGCCAAAGCACGTGCTGGTTTGTATATTATCTGGCGTCACACAGTTATTATGCAGTGTGATAGAGATAGTCGGTCGGTTGGATTGTAACTATGAGCGGCACCTTTGACCTTTCCTCAGAGTTTGCGTAAATGAGAAGAGTAAGTATATTTGCTGCATTACTCGTGATATTGTATTTCTTTGTCAAACCAGCTGTTATTTCTGCTATCTGATGTGGATGAGAGTTAGGAGTATAAGGGTCGCTACACGACTGTTGTGCTAATTAACGTTATATCCACGTTCATACATGCTACTTTCGAGCTTCGGCTCACCTGACTCAGTACGTCGGGTCAAAATATGTCACATCGTGTTTAGACATGTTTATACTTTACTGCATGTTGTTAGGATTGTTCAGTACTTTGTGGTTGAATAAAATAAGAAGTAAGTGGTGTTAAATATTATTATCTGGCTTCACTAAGGCTTTGCTAGCTCGAACAGAACATAGCATCCGGTCCGGAGTTTTCACAATAAAAGCATCCAGCCGTTTAGTTAGTTGGAGGCTTTAAAGCGTATTATAGATGACAGGAAGTGCTGTCTGCTTAACGCATGGTAGAAAATCTGAGAATCCCATATAATAAGTGTTTGAATCCTTTCTCTCTGCTTACATTATTAGAGTTTAAGAGATATATAGTCATATTCTGTCTATTGTTTATTTTATGTTTGGTAATGTATATCAGTGCTTACGGAGGTATGAGTGTATGCATATGTTTCCTTTATTCATTTGTATTTTGTTTCTCTCTTTATAGAAACCACACTCAGAATTACACTCACCCTCAAACTCACTCACACAAGAAAGAGGAAGAAATAAACAGAATAAGAACTAGATCTCAGCTCTTCATTTCATACTCTGGAATATTTGGCCTTAAGTAGTGTTCTGGCCGACACACCTGAGAACCTGGTGATAAACCCAGAATTAGCACTCAGACTGAGCGTCTACCCATTATATTCAGTACACAGAGTTAAGGTTAAGGAGGTTTGTATAATAAATAAGGAGTTCAGGAGTTTCTCCAGGTTTCTGTAAGTACCAGAATATATAATCATCTCCCTCACTATCCCTGTACACATCTCTGCTGGTTTTACATTTGATATTAACAGTTCCTCCTGGTTGTTCTGCTGTTATTGAGGGACTCTGAGTGACGGTGATCTGTCCTCTACACTCTGAAACACAACAAGAAGAAAATACACTCAAAACTTTGACAATATACTTGAGGAAATTAATTAATATCAAACTTGTGCTCCACAAACCTTGAGCAAACGCTGTGAGAGTCCAGATGAAGATGATGATGAAGGTCATGTTGATGAAGATTGTTGTGTGTGTCAGTGATGAAGTGTTAAACTCACAGCACTATAAACACTCTCACACACTGAAGATCTGATCAATATGCAAACACACTCCACATCATTTACACTTTAGTATATTAACCTGAATATCTGCTGTGAGAATATTTTAGACCAAATCCATGTGTGTTCCTGCAGTTTATGAACAGACATGAGGATCATCACACACTTTGTTTAATGGGTCCTTCATCCAAACGTCCTCCTGTTCCTCGACGAGGTGTGAACTGTGTCTATAACTCTAGTCAAACTCCTGTTGTAAGTTGATTCCCCACATTGAGGATGATTTGTCTTGGTCTGAGGAGGAAAACGCCTCAAGAGGCTCGGGTGATTCTGTAGCCAAGATCGGCCCGTGATGCTGAACGTCCTCAAGACACTCGACATCATTTATTTTTCTAATGTCAGGTTTATGCATCTTTTACTCTTTATCGCTGAGCATTTGATGTCTTGAATTGATTATCTTTTAATTGATTATGTAATTGGCATGACACATTTACCTGACTAATAATTAATTGTTACATTTGGATTTATTCTGATTTACTGTGAAATGATTAACTCTAGTAGATTACATTAAGTCCACAACTCCACAACTCTACGCTCAGGTTAGTAACGGACTGACATCAGCCGAGGAGGAGCAGAGGAGCTCGCCGACTGAAGATTCAGAGATCCGAATAACACATCGGCAAAGTCAATATATAGACTCATCTAAACAGGGTGAGCATTATTCTAACTAAGTGTACGTGTGAAACCACGGCATAATTATACTAAGTTCCCATTAGAAGTAGTTAAGTTAGTCAGCTTAGTTCTATGGTAATAATGGCCTCTGGTTAGATATAATCTTACGTTAATTAAGTGTGTTCAGATCTATGGGGACTAAATAACTGATTAAACTGATCAAGCACAGATTTAAGATGCTGGTGATTCAGTTTAAAAAGAATATATAAAATCATAAATGCAGAAAAAATAAATAAATAAATAAATAAATAAAATGGTGGAGGATTCAAAAATATCCACTGAAGTGAAAATCAAAAGTGACTGAATTTCTACATGAAGGATGTAATAGGAAACAGGAGACAAATATGACTTCTGAAAAATCACAATCAAAAAGATCAAAAACTGATGAAGCTCCAGAAAGTGATGTTCAATAAGATCATATTGAGTCGTTTCTACGTGTGTGTGTGTGTGTGTGTGTGTGTGTGTGTGTGTGTGTGTGTGTGTTTGAGCAGCTGCAGTTTCAGTTCAGTCACTGTGACTCTGACTGACGGAGGTTTTTGTACGACTCTTTATCACTGTGTGCATGTTTCATCACCAAAACAACCAAAAGCATATGTACTGCAATGGTAACTCTGACAGTAATAATGTCCAGCATCTTCAGTCTGGACTCCACTGATGGTCAGAGTGAAATCAGTTTCACCTAACACTCCTTTCCCACTGAATCGACTGAGACTGTTATCATAGAGATCATTTACTCCAGTAATGATGAGTTTAGGAGCTTCTCCGTGTTTCTGCTGATACCAAGCTAAACCCCAGATATCTATCCCATCATCAGTTTTACAGTCTATAGTGGCGTTTTGTCCTTCAGAAACATTCACAACTTCAGGCTGAGTCACAGTGATTCCTCTGGACGCTGTTGACAACAACATTATATGAGTTTCATCAAATGACATGAACATTAAAGACTCAGAAATGACAAGCTTTGACTTCTGTTACCTGGAATAAAAGCGGTCAGAATCCAGATGAAGCTGCTGAAGAGATTCATGGTGTGTGTTGGGTTTGTACCGTGGTAAACAGCAGTGTGTTATAAAGTGTGTGAGTCTGAAGGCTATAAACACTCGGAGAGCTGAAACACGTGCCGATGCAAAGTGACTCTCTGAGCAAAAACCAGCTGGAGGAAAACACACATGAAAATGAACACATGCAGAAGAAACTGATCCAGTTTTGTGGCCTTTAATGTGTTTTATTCTCATGATCCAGTGGAGTGTGTTTTCACTTCTGTAGGAGTTTAGAAATCATTTCTTCTTTATTCTGCACGAGTCTCTGGTTCAGAGTTCAGACTTTCTGATGAATCAAATGACAGTTTCATCACTAAAAGAAACAAGTATTTCACTGTGAACTCCATGAGAGGGCAAAGGTCATTCCAGAGGTTACAGGTCATCAACACTTATTAAAATGCTTTGAGAAACACATGATCATTTAGAGACTCCCAGTTAAGATGTGTAAAGATCAGAGTCTTTCTGATTATATTATTTATTTAGATTTAATAGTTTTCATGCATTAAGAGACATTTAGAGACGATGAGACGTTCAATAATCCTGATGTTGAGTCTCATATCAGTGTGTGTGTGTGTGTGTGTGTGTGTGTGTGTGTGTGTGTGTGTGTGTGTGTTCATTTGATTGTGACGGAGGTTTTTGTACGACTCTTTCACTAGAATGAAACACTGTGGTGGACTTTCGGTGGAGGAACTGAACTGGTGATTAGAAGTAAGTCTTTTCTATTCTCTATAAAAATGTTCTCTAATAAGAAAATTTAAATTCATTCATTTTATTTTATTATCAGATTATTTCAGCAAGATAATTATTTATGATGATCTTAAAATGCCATGAATGAACCTCAAAAAAAACATCTAAAAGATGATCTTATTTGTCAACAAGATAATTCATTTATTATAAAAATATGTTTTTGAAAAGCAATTTATCATTGAACTATATTATTATTAACTTAAGTTTTATATTTCAAATTGTTTTTAAATGTTATTTTTAATTTTACATTAATAATTTAATTATTATTGGTAACATTTTATTGTATTTTAATGTAGCCCATGATTGCAGTATTTTACAATATATTCAATTATTTCTTGATATAAATAATTCTGTCTGTAATTGATAGTAAATTGAACAATTAAGGGTTTTTAAATGCCTCCAAAGTTTAAAAATATAGGCAAAATAAATATAATTGTGTAAGCGTCATCATCAGACAAAGAGAAATGTAGTTAATGTAGTTAGAAATGTGGTTAATTTTGCTGATTGTGATCAAAAGATTGTCTTAACAGAGGATTATTAAAAGGTATAGTTAAAACTTTGCTGAAAATTACGGTTTTATTTTTTTTAAAATGATTGAGATTAAAATGTTCTGTAACTTCTGAAAAAAAATTTTTTTTGCTTATTTAATTTATTATTATTATTATTTTTTAAATAATTTTATAATTTTATAATTTATATTTTAAATGTCATATTTCATTTTACATGAATATTTAAAACCTTATTATTGCTAACATTTCATTCATTTTATGTATTGACTGTAGTACTTTCAAATCTACTAAATTTCTTGTTGATATATAGGCTACATAATTTTGTCTTTAATTATTGGTAAATTTAACAATTAAGGGTTTTTTAAATCCATGACACAAAATTTGATAATAGGGCCAATATGAATATAATTTTGTTGAGGTCATCAGACAAAAAGAAACTCAGTTGAAGAGCATTTTGAAAATTAATCATTAAAACTATTTCAGATATCAAAATTTACTGATGTTTATGATTGTGAGTTTCTGAATAGCAGAATATTTTCAAAATTCAATTAATATTGAAATGATCATTTAAATTAGTTTTCTAGATCTTATAACGACATCACAATATAACCATCAATTTACTTGGACAATGTTTTTCAAACTCATTCTATCGATCATTTAAAATGTAATATTTGTATATTGTATATTTAAAATCAAATGATCATTCATGAATGTGTGTGTGTGTGTGTGTGTGTGTGTGTGTGTCCAGCGGGTCCCTCCGTGTCTCCCTCCGTGTCTCTGCTGTCTCCCTCTTCTCTGCTGATCTCTGGAGACTCCTCCGCTCTGCTCTGCCTGCTCAGCTCTTACTCTCCACAGGGGGCGACGGTGAGCTGGACGCTGGACGGGTCAGAGGTCACCGAGGGGGTTCAGACCAGCGCAGAGAGCGAGCGGGACGGTCTCTACAGTCGCAGCAGCGTCCTGAGCCTCAGCAAAGCACGCTGGGAAGCCGCAGAGCGCTTCGTCTGCAGAGGAACACATGCCGGAGCTGCTCACGAGGCCTCGTTCCTCAAGAGCTCCGAGTGCTGATGTTTCTCCAGTGAAGACCAGCGTATCTGAGCGTCACGTGATTTACAGCTCAATACTGAAGCAGTCTGTCAATGTGCTGCCATTGCTGTTCATTCAATAAAGCTTCATCTGAACGCAAGCGCACATTTGTGTTGGACTGCATCATTGATCAGTGTGTCGTTCCTTCAAAGTCCTGCACTAAAGTTTCAGCGGCTTTTGATTGATTGTAATTAGGGGTGGAACAATAATTACAGTGGATAGTGACAATATGTATCGTATTATTCACCCAAAATGAAAATTACTGTGTTAAAAAATTCAAGTTTACAGGGTTTTCGTGTCACTACTACATTATATTTAACAGTATATAGTTTAATGTATAATAATGCAATGGGGGAATATTTGTGGGTCCTGATAATGCCAAATGTCTGATGTTACCAGTAAAAAGTGGCCTACATTATTTTAGATATATCTAGTCAGAGACATCAAGCATATTCGTCTGAAATAATTCAGTATTTTCATCTTCAGAATCATGAATATTGTTATTCTGGCGTCTCTATTGTCCTGCATTGGGTTATCAGCACCAAGTCCAAGCCTATTCATTTACACACACAATGTTAAACCAAATTTACCATTTTGATGGAGTATGGCAATAATATGGTATTGTGAGTTCAGGATGGTGACATAAGGGTCTCGTTACACCCCTAATTGTAATAGTTGAGAACAGCTGCATTCAGCAGTAAATGTGAAATGAAGCTCTTGGGGTTTGAACATGGTCACTGGAGACGAGCTGCTCTATTCTGAGACCATCACAATCACTAAACCTGACAATGCAAATGAGATTTTCACCTCAAACTCACAGTTTAACTCTTTTACTGGTTCAACGCTCTGAACTGGAGCAGTTTCACTTCTGCTGATGGAGGGATGAGACCGTTATGAAGTTTGAGTGGTAGATTATATGACTTGTATGACTTATACAGTATAACATAATGAGACTCTTCACTGGTAGATCACATGTGACTGGACTAGAGGAGTAAATGTAGATGCTGATCTGATTCAATTCACGATTCATAGGTTTTTGATTATTTTCAAGAAAGATTTCTTTCTAATTCACTTTGATAAACTTTGATATTGAAATTCAAAAAACTAATTCACAGAGTGCAGAAAAGTTTTCAATTTAGATTTAAAAATAGATTGAAGGTGCAAGGCAATTGGTTCAATTTGGCAATTAGACGGGATAGCGAGGGATAGATAAAAGAGCCCTGTCTGAAGATCTTAAAGATCTAGTGGATGACAGAGGAGCAAGAAGATCTCTAAGATATAATGGAGCTTGATCATTAAGAGCTTTAAAAACAAACAACAGAATTTTAAACTGAATTCTAAAATGGATCGGGAGCAAATGAAGCAAAGCTAAAATTGGGGTGACATGATCGTATTTCTTTGTCCCGGTCAGCAGCCTTGCAGCATTTTTCCCCATCTGGAGGCGTGCAAGCGATGATTGAGGAAGACCCAAATACAATGAATTACAGTAGTCCAAGCGTGAGGTAATAAAAGCATGAATAACCTTCTCCAAGTCTTGGAATGACAAAAATGATTTAAGTTTGGAAATTAACTGCAATTGATAAAAACTATTCTTTACAACAGAATTATTTTTTTTAGATAAACATAATTCTGAGTCAAGATTGACTCCAAGGCTCCTGACCTGAGAGGAAACTGAGGGGAAATGGTTACCCAGCTCCTTAATGAGACTATTCCTCAGTTTTGGAGGGCCAAAAACAATAATTTCTGATTTGTCCTCATTAAGTTGGAGAAAGTTCATTGATAACCATTCCTTAATGTCCTGGATGCAATCCATCAAGGTCTGAAAGGAATTGCCAGCTTTCAATGGCAGGTACAGCGGTGTATCATCGGCATAAAAGTGGAATAAAACATTGTGCTTCTTAATAATAATATCCCCCAACGGACGCACATATAAGGTAAAAAGAAGCGGACCCAGAATAGAGCCCTGAGGTACTCCACTAATAATAGGAGCAGAAGGTGAAGATAATTGCCTATCTCCACAGAAAAAGACCTGTCAAAAAGACAAAAAAGAAAAAAAGATATTATCTAAACCACCGTAAGGCTGTACCCTTAATACCGAATAAATGCTCTAAACGCCTAAGAAGAATATTATGGTCTACAGTAGCAAAAGCAGCTGTAAGATCAAGTAAGATCAATACAGCATTTTTACCAGCATCACCTGTAAGTAAAATGTAATTGAGCACTTTTAGCAAGACAGACTCTGTGCTTTGATGGGCAGTAAAACCAGATTGAAAATGTTGTAATAACTTGGCTGCATTTAAAAACAAGTTCAATTGAGACAGCACAACCTTTTCTAAAAGTTTTGATAAAAATGATAACTTAGAGACAGGCTGATCATTATTAAAGCAACCCTCATCCAGAGCTTGTTTGTTAAGCAGAGGCTGAACAACAGCATGCTTAAACTATTTGGGACTATCCCAGTGTTCAAAGATGAATTAATCAACACTTGGACGCTGGGGCCAGTTATAGGAAAAGCTGCTTTCATAATCTCACATCAAGTGGGGTGGTAGTTATCTTCATCTTGTTAACCAGCTCACAGAGTTAAGAGACATGCTGAAAATTATGAAGGAAAAATGGACTAGCCAGCGAATTCAAAGACAGATTTGGAAGCTGTAAAGTGAAGGATGAACGAATAGCTGTCACTTTATCAGCAAAAAGTTCCCCATGAAATTGGCAACTTGGATTAATTACTGAAGTTATCGTAGAAAATAAGAGTTTATGATTCACTTTACAGTATGAGTGTATGATTAAGAAGAAAAAAGAATCATGCTTTATTAAAATACACGAACAACCATATGAGAATAGATAAACCAACAATTATCTACTGTAAAAAAATTATCAAAATCATTTCTTATTATTGATATTAAGTTCATTTTTGTGTTTCTTCACTGTTGAGTGTGAAAGTGTGTGAGCAGCTGCAGTTTCAGTTCAGTCACTGTGACTCTGACTGACGGAGGTTTTTGTACGACTCTTTATCACTGTGTGAACACATTACCACTGTGTAAACTCTGACAGTAATAATGTCCAGCATCTTCAGTCTGGACTCCACTGATGGTCAGAGTGAAATCACTGTTAGATCCACTGCCACTGAATCTAGATGGAGTTCCTGACTGGAGGCGGTTTACATAATAAATCAGGAGTTTAGGAGCTTCTCCAGGTTTCTGTAAGTACCAGGCTAAATAATCAGCAGCACCATCATTGAACACATCTCTGCTGGTTTTACATTTGATATTCACAGTTCCTCCTGGTTGTTCTGCTGTTATTGAGGGACTCTGAGTGACGGTGATCTGTCCTCTACACTCTGAAACACAACAAGAAGAAAATACACTCAAAACTTTGACAATATACTTGAAGAAATGAATTAATATCAAACTTGTGCTCCACAAACCTTGAGCAAACGCTGTGAGAGTCCAGATGAAGATGATGATGAAGGTCATGTTGATGAAGATTGTTGTGTGTGTCAGTGATGAAGTGTTAAACTCACAGCACTATAAACACTCTCACACACTGAAGATCTGATCAATATGCAAACACACTCCACATCATTTTCCTGAAGACAGTCACTCATTAACAGACACAAAACACAATCACTGAAGCAAGAACAAAGTAAAAATTTGATATTTGATCTTCTACAATAGCCAAGATGTTAAAAATTATAGAATTCAATTCAGTTCTGAATACATCTAGAAGACCAACTTTAGTATATTAATCTGAATATCTGCTGCGAGAATATTTTTACTGTAGTTGGAGTGAAACATCGCTGTTAATCCCCAAATTTTACACCAAATCCATGTGTGTTCCTGCAGTTTATGAACAGACATGAGGATCAACACACACTTTGTTTAATGAGTCCTTCACCCAAACTTCCTCCTGTTCCTCGACGAGGTGTGAACTGTGTCTATAACTCTAGTCAAACTCCTGTTGTAAGTTGATTCTCCACATTGAGGATGATTTGTCTCGGTCTGAGGAGGAAAACGCCTCAAGAGGCTCGGGTGATTCTGTAGCCAAGATCGACCCGTGATGCTGAACGTCCTCAAGACACTCGACATCATGTGCTTTTCTAATGTCAGGTTTATGCATCTTTTACTCTTTATCGCTGAGCATTTGATGTTTTATATTGATTATCTTTTAATTGATTATGTAATTGGCATGACACATTTACCTGACTTATAATTAATTGTTATATTTGGATTTATTCTGATTTACTCTGAAATGATTAACTTTGGTAGATTACATTAAGTCCACAACTCCACAACTCTACACTCAGGTTAGTAACGGACTGGCGTTCAGCCGAGGAGGAGCAGAGGAGCACGCCGACTGAAGATTCAGAGATCCGAATAACACATCGACAAAGTCAATGTATAGACTCATCTAAACAGGGTGAGCATTATTCTAACTAAGTGTACGTGTGAAACCACGGCATAATTATACAAAGTTACCATTAGAAGTAGTTAAGTTAGTGAGCTTAGTTCTATGGTAATGGTCGTGGCCTCGGGTTAGATATAATCTTATGTTAATTAAGTGTGTTCAGATCTATGGGGACTAAATAACTGATTAAACTGATCAAACACAGATTTAAGATGCTGGTGATTCAATTTAGAAAGAAGAATATATAAGCGATCTGATTGGCTGACGCTTCCGTCGGCGGCGCTTCACTGGCGTTGCTCACGGCAGAAGTTGAAAAATTCTGTACGTTACGGTACGTTCACACGGGGCGTCAGCGTCAACGCTTCCCATTGACTTTGAATGGGTGACGTCAAGCGTTGCCGAAAAGAATTGTGGATCCGTCGGCGGCGCTTCACTGGCGTTGCTCGCGGCAGAAGTTGAGAATTTTTCAACTTCTGCCGCGAGCAACGCCAGTGAAGCGCCGCCGACAGAAGCGTCAGCCAATCAGATCGCTCTATGCAAATACAGTAGCCAGGCGGCAGCCAATCACGTTCATCCTGTTCAAGAGCAGCAAACTAAGGATAAATTTTAAAATGGAGGAGAAACTAATTATTGCGGTGGGCAATCACCCGGTCCTTTATGACCATTGAATGACAATGAAGCTTGTTGTTGAGTTCCTGTCTAATTTAATTGGCTGACGCTGCTATGACCATGGCGTCAGTGCCAAACTTCAGCCACGCCTTCCGTCAAGCGTTGACGCTGACGCCCCGTGTGAACGTACCGTAAGGAATACCAATATGGCGGCGCGGTGGCTTCACTGTTTATGACGTCATGAGCTATCCAGTCATTCTATATAGATCAGTGTAGGAAACAGGAGACAAATATGAATTCTGAAAAATCACAATCAAAAAGGTGAAAAACTGATGAAGCTCAACAAAGTGATGTTCAATAAGATCATATTGAGTCGTTTCTTCACCGTTGAGTGTGTGTGTGCGTGTGTGTGTGTTTGAGCAGCTGCAGTTCTCTTACGAGAGTTCTCTCGTACTGCGTTTTATCAAAACGCTGCGGGAAAAGTCTCTTTTCACGAAACACTGAAGCAAAAATTATCCTTTAATTTTTCATATATGTAAAACGCGTTGCGGCAGCAGCAGACAGATGAAGCAAGACGGCTTGTCTGCTCATTGGCTGCTCTGCGGCAACTGCATAAGCCTATCGAGCGCAGGCTGATGCAACATCAGACCAATGAGGGCGCTTCGCGCCCTCCTCGCCACTTCCCGCCGAGACGGGCGTGGCTTACCTCTATAAAAGGAGCTCGAGAAGGCTGACTCACTTGATTTTAATCTCTTCAGCGAAGCGCACGCATCGCTGGATCACGGAAGCAGCGTCGTCCGAAGCAAGCACCTCAGCGGGACGAGCCCTCGAAGCCGCTGGCCTACGCCGCCTTCTACAGCCGTACCTGCTGCGCTTTCCGACGCCCATATCCTTTACTGTGCTCTGTTTTGTGTGTGTGTGTGAGTGTTCTCGTAGCACTCACCCCCTAAAAGAGCGGCGTCTTTCTAAAGATGCCTAAATCCTGCGGCTCGTGCAGAGCCCCACTCGCCGGGGGAGACGACCACGTTATCTGTGTTTCCTGCCTCGGTGAGGACCATGCAGCGCTCGCGCTCGCTGACGGCGGCTGCCCTCACTGCGAGCTTTTGCCTACGGTGGCTCTGAGGACCCGCCTGGCATCCTTCTCGAAGCCTGCATACTCCGCCGCGATGCCGCGCCGTAAGAAGCGCCGCTCGCAGCGGGTCCCGGAACCCTCTCCACCCCGTCCAAGCTCGCCGGTTCGCCCGCCAGCTTCACCGACCTCCCCCGAATCACTTCCTGATGCTCAGCGCCCGCAGCCCGCCGCCGCGTCATCAGAGGAAGTCGTTTCGGAGGCCGCGTCGGGGGAAAAGGATTCCTGTTCTCTCCTCGCTTCAGGCAGCGAGGATTGGGCGAGCTCTGAGGACCTCGCGCCTCCTGCCCGAAAGCCCTCAGTGAGAGCCAGCATTGAGACGGAGCTCATGCGAGTGCTCGCGTTGGCCGCGGCGAACCTCGGCCTCGAGTGGTCTGCACCGGAGCCCCCCTCTCGCACCCGGCTCGATGGTAGCTTCCTCCCAGGTGAGCGCAATTCTCCGGAATCTAAGCCCGCTCCTTTTCTTCCTGAGTTACACGAAGAAGTTGCGAAGGCCTGGAACGCGCCCTACTCTGCGCGTACACGCTCATCTGTGTCGCCTGCATTCTCCTCGTTGGACAAGGCGAATGAACGAGGCTACCTCTCTCTGCCGCCGGTGGAACAGGCTATAGCGACCCATCTGTGCCCGCCCTCCGCTGGACGGCGAACTAAACCGGTGTTGCCTTCAAAAGCCTGCCGCATGACGTCGACGCTGCTCGCGCGAATATTCTCCGCCGCTGGGCAAGCCGCGTCAGCGCTACACACCATGGCTACATTGCAGATTTTCCAGGGTGATCTCCTCCGTAATGGGACGAGACTGGACCTGATGCTGTCTGTATTGCGGATTTGAGGAGTGCTTCGGACCTCACGCTCCGAGCCACCAAAGCTGCCGCACAAGCCATGGGACGCTGTATGGCTTCCGCCACTGTCGCTGAGAGGCACTTATGGCTGACGCTCACGGAGATGGCTGATTCCGAGCGCATCGCGTTTCTCGACGCCCCGCTGTCTTCCGCTGGCCTCTTTGGTTCTTCTCTCTCCGAGTTCGTAGAGAGATTTACCGAAGCCCAGAAAGCGTCTCAAGCCTTCAAGCACTTCCTCCCGAAGCGCTCTGGTTCCGCGGCGGGTCGAGACAAACGGACCCCGCGAACCACACAGCCTCAGCCGCCGCCTTCGGCCCCCTCTTCGCAGCAGCCTCAACAGCGCAGCTCGAGACCCCGCTCTCGATCGAGCGCGTGCCGCGACCGAGGATTGTAGTGAAGCCAGAGGTCCCGAAGAAGTCCTAGCCCGCCTAGGAAAGCGCAGGTGTGTGAGTCCCGTTGCGGCCGGCCTCCCACCCAAGCGCCTCGCTGTCTCAGCCCCAAGCTTCGCGGCTGTCCCAGCGTTCTCTGCAAAGCGCAAGCCTGTACAAGTGCCCGCTTGCCTGCACTCAAAAGCCGTTTTTACGGCTACCCAGATATGTCTCGAAAAGAGTGTGTTTTCTGGTGTCCCGGCCACGGCCGATGGTGCTATAAGTGTAGTGTCGATGCCCACTCCTCCGTGCCCATCCATACACATAAGCACAGCCCTGCACCCAGGGCTCGCGCAAATAAAATCGACTCAGGTCGGTTGCGCCCCCCACATAGTAAAAGTGCCCACTGTTCAGTGCCCACGAACACTATGTCTATCAGATCACAGGCTCTCTGTAAAAACGAGACCTGTGAGCGCGCGCGCCGCTTACACAAGCAGCGCGCCCCAAGCAGTAAATGTGCCCGCTCACAGCCCACATCTACTCGCACACATGAGTCCCACGGGGCTCGCGCAGCCCTCCCTCACTCAGTCAAACACTGTTGTAAGGTCGAGGGCGAGCGCTCCGCCCGCTGTATTAAGCGCGCCCCCCGCCTCAAATGCCGCAGGCATAACGCCTATGTTTGTGAGCCCCGTAGCACCTCTGTCGCACGGCGAACAGAGCGCGCTCTGTATCCGGCCCTTAGCCAACCATGCAGATGCATGGGCAGCGCTTCCAGGGGTTTCGGACTGGGTCTTAGGCATTATAAAGAGAGGCTTCTCGCTACAGTTTTATCGACGCCCTCCGCGCTTCACAGCGCGCGTCGAAACTTCGGTTCCGCTGAATGTAGCACACCTACTTCGCGCCGAAATATCAAAACTGATAAGCAAAGGGGCGATAGAGCTTGTTCCCCGAGTTCAAAGCGAACAGGGGATATACAGAAGATACTTTCTAGTCCCCAAAAAGGACGGCGGTATCAGACCCATTCTGGATCTAAGACGACTGAACAGAGTATTAGTGAAACGGCGTTTCAAAATGCTCACAACCAGCAAATTCTCGCGCATGTTCGCCGAGAAGACTGGTTCATGTCGATAGATCTGAAGGACGCGTATTTTCAAATACAGATAGCGTCACATCACAGGCGATTCTTGAGATTCGCCTTCGAGGGTCAGACATACCAGTATACAGTCCTGCCTTTCGGCTTGTCCCTGGCACCTCGTACTTTTACGAAATGCATGGACGCAGCGCTCGCTCCTCTCAGACTCAGAGGCATGCGAGTGCTGAACTATTTGGACGACTGGTTGATCCTAGCCCAATCACGATCTCAGCTCATAGAGCACAGAGCCATTTTACTCAATCACCTCGAGTATCTTGGTATCACGGTCAATTGGGCGAAGAGTTCACTGAACCCCAGCCAAACGATTCCGTTTCTGGGTATAGTTCTGGACTCACAGTCTATGACAGCGCGGCTGTCGCCACAGCGCGTGCTGAATATTCAGCGCGCGGCGATGTCTTTCCGCCGCGGCGCTTTCACCCCGCTCAGAAAATTTCAAAGGATGCTGGGTCTCATGGCCTCAGCATCGTCAGTTCTCCGGCTGGGCTTGCTCCGCATGCGCCCGCTGCAGTTCTGGTTGAAAGCGCGGGTTCCGCGCAGAGCGTGGGTGTCCGGTCATTTACGCCTCAAGGTCGATCAGGACTGCGTCACAGCCCTGGTACCTTGGATGGCGAACGACTGGTACCAATCAGGTGTAAGCCTGGGGACTTCCTCGAGGGTGAAGATGGTGTCTACGGACGCATCCACCTCGGGATGGGGAGCGCTGCTCGACGGCAGACCGTCCTTCGGCCTATGGTCGGAACGGGAAAAGCTCCAGCACATAAACTGCCTAGAAATGCTGGCAGTGCACAACGCACTGACGCGCTTTTGTCCCCACATCAAGGACCAACACGTCTTAGTCCGTTCGGACAACATGGCAGTGGTGTCCTACATAAATCGCCAGGGCGGTCTGAATTCCAAACCCCTGTACAGGCTGGCGAAACGCCTCCTGCTATGGGCTCAGCACAACATACGCTCGCTGAGAGCAGTACATGTGCCCGGGCTGCTGAATGTGGGCCCGGACAGACTGTCCAGGAACAACGTTCCTACGGGCGAATGGTCTCTACACCCACAAACAGTCCAGCTGTTGTGGGAGAGATTCGGCAAAGCGGAGGTGGACCTATTCGCGTCCCACGAAAACGCTCACTGCCCCGCATTCTTTTCAAAGACCGACAGCGCGCTGTCCCAAAGGTGGCCGCGCTGCCCGCTATACGCTTTTCCCCCCGTCTCCCTCCTGCCTCAGGTGTTGGAACGGGTCAGGAAAACGAAATGCCCAGTGCTGCTTGTAGCACCGTTCTGGAAGAACCAGGCATGGTTCCCAGTTCTGATGCAGATAGCAGACATTGCTCCATGGCCAGTGCCGTTGAGGAGAGATCTCCTCTCGCAGGCCAGGGGCTCGATTTGGCACCCACACCCGGAGCTATGGTCCCTTCATGTGTGGGCGCTCAACGGATACCCGTTGGTCTCGCAGAGGGAGTCATGAATACCATCACGGAGGCTAGAGCGCCGTCGACCAGGCGACTCTACGCTTCAAAGTGGTCGGTTTTCTCCGGCTGGTGTACAGCTCGGAGCCTTTCACCCCTCGAATGTGAGGTAACGGAGGTTCTCTCCTTCCTACAAGAGCTGTTGGATAAGGGCAGATCCCCTTCCACGCTCAAAGTGTATGTGGCGGCTATTTCAGCGTTCTCAGGTTCAACGCTGGGTCAGTCACTAGGAAGGAATGATTTAGTCATCCGCTTCCTCAGGGGAGCTAGGAGACTGAATCCACCCAGGCCTCCGTCAGTCCCTATGTGGGACCTTTCTACGGTCCTGGCGGCCATGAAAGGTGCCCCTTTCGAGCCTATCCAGTCAATCAGCCTCAAACATTTGTCTTTCAAAACAGTGTTTTTGATGGCTCTCGCTTCAGTGAAGCGCATAGGCGATCTGCACGCGCTCTCCGTGAGCCCGACGTGCTTGGAGTTTGGTCCTAATGACTCTAAAGTCATACTCAAACCTAAGCACGGCTATGTGCCGAAATCCCTCAACACGCCTTTTCGGGCTCAGGTCATTTCCCTGGCTGCCCTGCCGGCGTCGAGTGAGGAAGGGGACTCGAGTTTTCTTTGCCCTGTTAGGGCTTTAAGAACTTATATGTCCCGCTCTGCTGCCTTTAGACAGACAGAGCAGCACTTTGTCTCGTTCAGCGGACGTTCCAAAGGAACGGCTGTTTCGAAACAAAGCCTATCCAGATGGATAGTTGACGCAATAGCGCTGGCTTATACTGCCAAGGGCATTCAATGCCCGTTGGGAGTCAGAGCGCACTCTACGAGAGGCGTTGCCTCCTCGTGGGCTTGGTCCAGCGGGATTTCCTTACAGGATATATGTACGGCGGCAGGCTGGGCCTCTCCGTCTACATTTATCAGGTTTTATAACCTAGAGGTTCCCGCCTTACAGGCTAAGCTTTTGTCGGTGTAATACTATGCCGACTATGCTGGGCTGAACTGTGTAAGACCCACGTTTTCCCACATTAGTGCAGGCTCCCTACCCTGGCTATGTGATGTCATATTCGCGTCTGTGGACATGTCTATATAAGGACGGAGGAATCCCCTCCTGTCTTTAGACTCTCCCTGTGAGGTCATGTTAAGCCTGCAGACGCTACAGTATAGGGAATTAAGGCTTCCCCCCCCTTATTCCCCGACTCTGTGTGAGTCTATCTGGTGATTATGCACTGTATGCCTGAAATGGCTTCCGGTGATCAGTGTTTTTATCCCAGCACGCACGGCGTTTTGCAAGGGGTTCCCGCAGCGTTTTTCAAACGCAGTACGAGAGAACTCTCGTAAGAGAACGTACTCGGTTACTAACGTAACCTCGGTTCTCTCTAGAAGAGGGAACGAGTACTGCGTTCCCTTGCCGTGCGTTTGGTTCACTCTGGTTCGCTTCGGCGATCAAAATCAAGTGAGTCAGCCTTCTCGAGCTCGTTTTATAGAGGTAAGCCACGCCCGTCTCGGCGGGAAGTGGCGAGGAGGGCGCGAAGCGCCCTCATTGGTCTGATGTTGCATCAGCCTGCGCTCGATAGGCTTATGCAGTTGCCGCAGAGCAGCCAATGAGCAGACAAGCCATCTTGCTTCAGCTGTCTGCTGCTGCCGCAACGCGTTTTACATATATGAAAAATTAAAGGATAATTTTTGCTTCAGTGTTTCGTGAAAAGAGACTTTTCCCGCAGCGTTTTTCAAACGCAGTACTCGTTCCCTCTTCTAGAGAGAACCGAGGTTACGTTAGTAACCGAGTACGTTTTTGTCTTCGTTTTCAACTTGTTAAAACACTAAATTGTATAATTTATATTTTTTGTTCAATAAAACTGGATATTGAGACTGCAGAGAATATCAAAGATGACACATTTACAGACAACAGTCTTTATGTTTCTGCATCGACTGAAAGTGGAACTTGATTGAGTTTTTCTGGCAGTTTGAAACTCAATGATATTTCCTTTTTAAATAATTTAATAATGAAGTCTAGACTGTGAACCGTATTCTGAACATCTGCATCTGCTCTGCTGCCTTTCATACAAGACTGTGTGTGTGCTTTATCATTCAGGTATGATTTTATTACAGCTCAGTCAATAAATATAATATAATTGTAACTTTGTGTCCGTTTTGTGTCATTTTAGTTTCGGGTCTTTCATTAGATCAGGGCTTTAACTCACATTTTATAAGTAAACTTCAGTCAGTGGAGCATGAACACTCCTGCAGATTCATGATGAAACAAGAACATGCAGACAAATTATAGATATAGTTTTAGATTAACGTAATAAGATAAAGAGATAAGATAAAGTATTTAGTAAGTTAAAAACTCAATGAATGCTTTATGTTTCATTTAATATCTACGAATAACTTGACTGAGTGTGTGTGTGTGTGTTTGAGCAGCTGCAGTTTCAGTTCAGTCAGTTTTTGTACGACTCTTTATCACTGTGTGAACACATATTTACTGTTGATCAAGTGGCGACTCAGACAGTAATAATGTCCAGCATCTTCAGTCTGGACTCCACTGATGGTCAGAGTGAAATCAGTTCCTCCAGATCTTCCATTCCCACTGAATCGACTGAAACTCCCGCCATAGCGATCATTTACCCCAGTAATGATGAGTTTAGGAGCTTCTCCATGTTTCTGCTGATACCAAGCTAAACCCCAGCCATCTATCCCAGCATCAGTTTTACAGTCTATAGTGGCTTTTTCTCCTTTAGAAACATGATGAAACAAGAACATGCGGACAAATTATAGACATAGTCTTAGATAAATGTAATAAGATAAAGAGATAAGAAAAAGTATTTAGTAAGTTAAAAACTCAATGAATGCTTTATGTTTCATTTAATACCTATGAATAACTTGACTGTGTGTGTGTGTGTGTGTGTGTGTGTGTGTGTGTGTGTGTGTGTGTGTGAGCAGCTGCAGTTTCAGTTCAGTCACTGTGACTCTGACTGACGGAGGTTTTTGTACGACTCTTTATCACTGTGTGAATGTATAATCACCCACACAATCATTATCAGAATCTGTTCTGCAATGGTAACTCTGACAGTAATAATGTCCAGCATCTTCAGTCTGGACTCCACTGATGGTCAGAGTGAAATCTGTCCCATCTTGTTCTCCTTTCCCACTGAATCGACTGAGGCTGTCATCATTAAGCTCATCTACCCGATAAATGATGAGTTTAGGAGCTTCTCCGTGTTTCTGCTGATACCAATGTAAACCATAGCCATATATCCCAGTATCAGTTTTACAGTCTATAGTGGCGTTTTGTCCTTCAGAAACATTCACAACTTCAGGCTGAGTCACAGTGATTCCTCTGGACGCTGTTGACAACAACATTATATGAGTTTCATCAAATGACATGAACATTAAAGACTCAGAAATGACAAGCTTTGACTTCTGTTACCTGGAATAAAAGCGGTCAGAATCCAGATGAAGCTGCTGAAGAGATTCATGGTGTGTGTTGGGTTTGTACCAAGGTAAACAGCAGTGTGTTATAAAGTGTGTGAGTCTGAAGGCTATAAACACTCGGAGAGCTGAAACACGTGCCGATGCAAAGTGACTCTCTGAGCAAAAACCAGCTGGAGGAAAACACACATGAAAATGAACACATGCAGAAGAAACTGATCCAGTTTTGTGGCCTTTAATGTGTTTTATTCTCATGATCCAGTGGAGTGTGTTTTCACTTCTGTAGGAGTTTAGAAATCATTTCTTCTTTATTCTGCACGAGTCTCTGGTTCAGAGTTCAAACACTGTGGTACACTTTCGGTGGAGGAACTAAACTGACGATCAGAAGCTGTAAGTCTTTCTTAAATTATCTATAAAAATGTATGATATTTTAATTAATTAATTAAATCCATTTTATTTTATTTTTAGATTATTTCAGCAAATATTTGTCAACAAAATAATTCATTTATTATAAAAATTGGTTTTTAAAAAAGCAATTTATAATTGATTTATTTCATAATCTAAGTTTTATATTTCATATTGTTTTTAAATGTCATTTTTCTTTTCACTTGAATAATTTAACTTATTATTGGTAACATTTGACTGTATTTTAATGTATGAATGGCAGTATTTTACGATATATTCAATTATTTCTTGATGTATGTAATTCTGTCTATAATTAATAGTAAATTTAACAATTAAGGGTTTTTAAATGCCTCCAAAGTTTAAAAATATAGGCAAAATAAATATAATTGAGTAAGCGTCATCATCAAGCAAAGAGAAATGTAGTTAAAGGTGCTGTATGTAACTTTTTTTATAAAATGAATCCTTTTTTTATTGCCTGTCTGTGAAGGGGTTGTAATCACACATTACAATGATCCACTTTTCGTGTTTTGCTATTACCTCTGAAGGCCAGTATTCCTATTTTTATGTGAAGTCTCCGGGTCGGATTTTCTGCGAAATCCACCGGATGTGACGTGCATGTGCGCTCCCGAGCCTCTCTCCTTTTTATATACAGTCTATGCGACGGCACTGCAGCTAACGACATGGAGTCTGATAACACCAAAAAGCGACCTGCCTCCAGCACAACACAGACTCCAACACAAACTCCCAAAAAAAAAAAAAAAATTATCTGCTGAATCTCGTCAGGCCAAACGTCAATCGGATCGACTCAGGACGAAAACACGGATCAACATTGGCAGAGCGTTTGAATTATGGAGAGACCTCCGCTTTGTTTTAGGTAGCCTATAAAAACAGACCCTGAGTTGGCTTTTTTTCTGATAAATTACAAGTTTTCAGATATGCTGAAATAAATAATAGTAAACTGTAATGAAATAGCAAGGTAAAATACAACATACATGAGACATGAAATGAATACAAAAGACTGTTCCATGATAACAAAAAGTAGGTGCTTTAGGATGTAACTTTTATTTTATGTACTAGGTCTACTGTCTAACGTCACTCATCCCACTACGATCATATTGTTTATAATACACATTTCCAGACACGTTCAGTAGGCCTACAGTAATATTACTTCCTACTGTCTTATTGTTACACTGAAATTGTTCAGTCTAGTTGACTAACCGTTTTCGTTATCATTCATTGACCTATGTTGACATTGCTAATTGTGAAAGATACACGAATAGTTAGTGAAATGCCTTATGCTAGATAACACCACATGTCGGCAAAATACAGTCAATGTAACGTTATCATGGTACGAGCATGGAGCATTAGTTATACGTCAAGCTGATAAAAGTAGCCTATTATGGTAATGTTGCAGTGGGAGTTTACATGAGTTTCCAGCATGTTGTGTGATGCTTTCTCCGTTGTGTTGAAAGTCTCAGTGTGGCCGGTAGTGAGTGCGGCGCGCGCTCTTGAGTTTGAGCACCCGCACGAGCACGAGCACGAGCGCTGTTGTTGCAATCTGAAACATCACCGCTAGAGGCCGCTGGATCCTACATACAGCACCTTTAATGAGCATTTTAAAAATCAACAATTTAAAAGGTTAATTTTGCTGATGATTATGATTGTAAGTGTCTAAACAGAGGATTAAAAAAAAGGTATAGTTGAAACTTTGCTGAAAATTACGATTTATTGAAATTGAAGAATATTTTTTAAAATACAATTAATATTTAAATGGTTATTTATGAAGAAATCACAATATATTAATACATTTTCATGTGGACAATATTTTTTTAAAAAAATATTGAGATTAAAATGTTCTGTAACTTCTGAAAAAAAATCAAATGAGTATGTTTTTTCCCCATTTTTATTAAATTCTATAATTTATATTTTAAATGTCATTTTTCATTTTACATGAATCATTTAACATCTTATTACTGCTAACATTTAGTTCCTTTCATGTATTGACTGCAGATACTTTAAAATCTATTCAATAATTTCTTCATATATAATTTTGTCTATAATTCTTGGTAAATGTAACTATTAAGGGCTTTTTTAAACTCATGAAACAAAAGTTGTATAATGCGGACAAAATTAATATTTTTTTATAATTTTCATCAGACAAAGAAACTCAGTTGAAGAGCATTTTGAAAATTAATCATTTAAACGATCAAATTTGCTGATGTTTATGATTGTGAGTTTCTGAATAGCAGAATATTTTCAAAATACAATTAATATTGAAATGATCATTTAAATTAGTTTTCTAGATCTTATAACGACATCACAATATAACCATCAATTTACTTGGACAATGTTTTTCAAACTCATTCTGTGGATCATTTAAAATGTAACTTGTATATTTAAAATCAAATGATCATTCATGAATGTGTGTGTGTGTGTGTGTGTGTGTGTGTGTGTGTGTGTGTGTGTGTTCAGCGGGTCCCTCCGTGTCTCCCTCCGTGTCTCTGCTGTCTCCCTCTTCTCTGCTGATCTCTGGAGACTCCTCCGCTCTGCTCTGCCTGCTCAGCTCTTACTCTCCACAGGGGGCGACGGTGAGCTGGACGCTGGACGGGTCAGAGGTCACCGAGGGGGTTCAGACCAGCGCAGAGAGCGAGCGGGACGGTCTCTACAGTCGCAGCAGCGTCCTGAGCCTCAGCAAAGCACGCTGGGAAGCCGCAGAGCGCTTCGTCTGCAGAGGAACACATGCCGGAGCTGCTCACGAGGCCTCGTTCCTCAAGAGCTCCGAGTGGTGATGTTTCTCCAGTGAAGACCAGCGTATCTGAGCGTCACGTGATTTACAGCTCAATACTGAAGCAGTCTGTCAATGTGCTGCCATTGCTGTTCATTCAATAAAGCTTCATCTGAACGCAAGCGCACATTTGTGTTGGACTGCATCATTGATCAGTGTGTCGTTCCTTCAAAGTCCTGCACTAAAGTTTCAGCGGCTTTTGATTGATTGTAATTAGGGGTGGAACAATAATTAGTGGATAGTGACAATATGTATCGAATTGCTCACCCAAAATGAAAGTTTAAGGAGTTTACAGGGTTTTCGTGTCACTACTACATTAAACTACTGTATATAATGTTGAATATAATGTATAATAATTCAATGGGGGAATATTTGTGGGTCCTGATAATGCCAAATGTCTGATGTTACCAGTAAAAAGTGGCCTTCATTATTTTAGATATATCTAGTCAGAGACATCAAGCATATTCGTCTGAAATAATTCAGTATTTTCATCTTCAGAATCATGAATATTGTTATTCTGGCGTCTCTATTGTCCTGCATTGGGTTATCAGCACCAAGTCCAAGCCTATTCATTTACACACACAATGTTAAAACAAATTTACCATTTTGATGGAGAATGGCAATAATATGGTATTGTGAGTTCAGGATGG
This sequence comes from Vimba vimba, assembly GCA_022828995.1. Lineage (NCBI taxonomy): Eukaryota > Metazoa > Chordata > Actinopteri > Cypriniformes > Leuciscidae > Vimba > Vimba vimba. The sequence continues at coordinate 26,485,556 of CM040840.1, forward strand.
TGACATAAGGGTCTCGTTACACCCCTAATTGTAATAGTTGAGAACAGCTGCATTCAGCAGTAAATGTGAAATGAAGCTCTTGGGGTTTGAACATGGTCACTGGAGACGAGCTGCTCTATTCTGAGACCATCACAATCACTAAACCTGACAATGCAAATGAGATTTACAACTGAAACGCTCTGAACTGGAACAGTTTCTCCTGTGCTTATGGATTCACGAGTCAGTTTGTTAATAAGATTTCATCTTTATGAGTTACATGTTGGCTCATCACAACCCACACTATATTCACACATGCGTATTAACAAACTTTAATCTTTAATATAAAAAATTAACTATAAATAAATTTCCACTGTACATGGACGTGTTAACTTGAACACAAAAAACATCAGTATGAAATGTTGATATTGATCTAATGTTTGATAAAGCTGTTATATATAGCACTGTTAAATTACACAATAAATATAAAATAAATGGGAAATTATTATTATTTGATGGTGGACTGCACCTGTTTGCTAATCTGGCCTTTAATTTTAAAATTCTATGTAAAGATATGAATTAAAATTATATAAATTTTCATCTGCTATGAAATTGAGATTTGTGTTTTGTGATGCTGTTAATATGGATGAACTTAATAAAATCGATAGACTTATTAAACTGATCAAGCAGAACATCTTTATGATGCAGTGATTCAGTCTAGAAAGAAGAATGAGGAAAAATCATAAATGCAGAAAAACAAAAATATGGTGAAAGATTGAAAAATATCCACTAGTGAAGATCAAACGCGACTGAATTTCCTCACAAATGACTGAAAATAACAGGAGAAAAACGACGTATGAAAAATCATGATCAAAGCTGTCATAGACTGACCAAGCTCAAACTTTTATATTATTATAATATATTAATATACTTATATTATTGCTTATTATAAGATAATATTGCTTTTCTTAGTGTGTGAAAGTGTGTGAGCAGCTGCAGTTTCAGTTCAGTCACTGTGACTCTGACTGACGGAGGTTTTTGTATGACTCTTTATCACTGTGTGAACACATTTTTACTGTTGATGTAGTGTAAACTCATACAGTAATAATGTCCAGCATCTTCAGTCTGGACTCCACTGATGGTCAGAGTGAAATCTCTGTTAGATCCACTGCCACTGAATCTAGATGGAGTTCCTGACTGACGGTCGCTTGCTGAATGAATCAGGAGTTTAGGAGCTTCTCCAGGTTTCTGTGAGTACCAGCTCAGACACCGTTTGCTGTTGCTACACCAGTCGACTGGATTTGTGCTAGTTTTACAGGTTACAGTGACTGATTGTCCAGTTTGAGAGAGCCGCTCTGAGGGAGTTTGAGTCACTGTCTCCTGCCCAACAGATTCTGACAAGAGAGAAAGATTAGAAATCACACACACTTTTACAACCTTATATCTTCACAACACACATAAAGATAACGAGTGAATAACGTTTGTAATCTTGACTGACACAAACCTCGACATAACACTGCCAGCGTCCAGATCAATATGGTGATGAAAGTCATTTTTGTAGGTTGAAGGTTCAGTTCTAGTGAAAAACAGTTGTTGATCATGTTTGATGTTTGACAGAGTTATAAACACATGCAGAGCACTGAAGCGTGTGTCGCTCATGTAAAACACACTCTATGCAAACGCTTCAGGAGTCACAGATTTAACTTTAATGTGCTTTCATTGAGACAAAACATTTCACGAGTTCACATGTTAATATGATCCTTTATTGATATAAAGCAATATTTTCTGAATATCAGACCAACATGTGAGTGTGCTATTGCTTTGATACAACAGTTTAATGAACAAGAATCTATTATTGAGTACTTTACATTTTAGTCATTTATATTGCCAGTAGTTATTTACTAACTGAAAGTTACGGCTGACTGAAATATTTCCAAACGAAACCACAGTAAAACAAACCAGTGCGAACCAGACTCTGAGAAACACAATCGTGGCCTAATAGTTAGAGAGAGTCAGATAGGTTTAATGCAGAGGACAAACTCTGAGTTTGGGTTTCCACACTTGGCCTTCATATGTCACTTTCACAATAGTTCCTGAATGAATCAGTGTTTTAATCGGATGATAAAGTTAATGGCTGCATCCGAAATCACATCTTCCCTTCTATATCGTAGGTGTGGCAAGGCGGGCTAGATTCCGCCCTGTGATTTGTGTTGAGTGATGGGGGTGACAGTCTATCGGCAGCCACCCCTGGCTTACTTAAGGCGGAGTTCAGGTCACCTGAGTATACGTCATCGTCACGGACGTTGTTGTGGGTGCGTGCGCAGTTCCGTGGGAGGTATGTACCTAGCTGTTTGGCTAATGTTGTTGCTAATGCATTCCCACGTTAATAGTGAATGTGTACATGTTTTAGCCAGGTTACTGTTCGAATCAATGCGACGTTGCTTTTGGGTGCAGGCTGTCCCTATCCGAGGTATGTTTATTCTGACAGACTAACGTTGTTTTGATGTGATCTCCGGTAAACCCATGTTTCCATCATAGCGCGGCTAATGTGTTTGAGCAGATGCAACATCTCTGTACACTTGCGGGTTGCCTATTGTGAACGAGACTGCGTGTGAGTAACTGAATCTTCTGTGGGTCTAGCGATCGACCATTGGGTAGGTAAATCTAACCACTTGAATAACCTGAGGTGGGTGTTTCTTTAATTTCATTTATTAATTGTTTTTATTTTTTTTTAGTGTATTAAACCACTTGTGAGCGGTTCATCACTGTGGACTGGGGGCAAAATGCTCCATTGACAATGTCGCTAAGACGGCACTGTTTTGTTCTGCTGCCATTTAATATCACTGTGACCAGCGTGATTCATTATTTGTTTCCGTTAGTTTATATTGTATCTGCATATGGTTGTAAACGCTGGTGGTACTAGTGTGAGGCTAGTTTCCGAGCTGTCCGTCCATGCATGACGTAGCTATATGTGATGGCATAATCTAGCCCCACTTAATGTATATCACCACCAGCCGTTTGGTTATCCTTGAGCTCTTCGCCCTGTGCGTTCCTCAAAGACTGTGAAGGGAGCAACACTTTTTTTTGTTTTTGTAATCCTGGATTCGATTTTTGTGATTTAATGTTTAATTGTATTTTTTTTGTGGTTCATTTTACTCTTGTTCATAGCCTTTGGCGGCTGTAACGTGGCCATATTGTGAACCTTCTAGGTCACCACCAGCCAGGTTAACTACTGTGCCCAGTAATTTGCAGAGTGTCGATTTTCTTTGTTGAATTTGTTTTATTATAATTTCATACGTTTGCAGCCAACTGTGAAAGTATATTATATTGTTTTTTTTTTTGCTTCTTTCAGGAGCTGTCTGTCCTCTTTTGGTGGTGGTTCCTTCACAGAGTGTTTTGCCGTTGGCACCTGTGTGTCTTTCACCTAGTGAGTGTTGTGTGGAGTGGAATTTGATGAGTGGCGTGATCTTAGGACACTCACTGCTATCTCCCTGCTGGCAAGCCTCAGCCCAAAAGTGTTTTTGTGTTCTTTATTTTTGTTTTTTTCATTATTTCTGGCCTGGTGCACACTTAACAGTGCAAAACTTTTGTCCATCTCAAAGTTTTTATATATTAAATTATTGATAAAATAAAAAAGTGTTTTTTTGTATTCTGATCCACGTCTCTGTGATCACGTCTGTGGTCACGAACCAGCGTGTCTTGTATAAATTTCTCCGTTTAGTGAAACGGGGTGGCGTAGTCTGCTCTCCATTTAGTTATACTTTTCCTCATAAGTGTAACCGTAATTTACCCGATCCATCACCTCGCCACATAGGCAAAAAACAGTATGTGACAAAAGAAGGATGTCCGAATTGACAATACTCATAAAAGCAAAAAGTACTCGGATGTCCGACTACTTTTGGAGAGATTCTGAAGTGTGACACAATGGACACTTTACTATCCCATGAGGCCACAGGAGAGGATCTGTGAATGACAGTGAAGAGATGCAACTGACGCTGGTAGATCACATGATAATGACAACATGGCGAATGTAGTACGTCTGGATTACACACACACACACACACACACACACACACACACACACACACACACACACACACACACACACACTTATACTATATAGAACTGACTTTTTTAGCAGCCGTGAAGTAATTACTAAAATCAAAATAAGTATCTACTCGAGAGTGTGTGATTTCAGCGCTTCTTTCAGCTTTTTCTACCGATTCAGAGACTTCATCCTTCGAAGGCCGATTGCCTCACAGCGGCTCGATGAAGTCTGTCTCAATTCAAAGGCTCCTTCAAATGCATCTTCATTTCTCGTGAAACAACACTCACATTTCCCATTTCACACTCAGTCCGACCTTCACGGCCTTTGAAGGATCCAGACTCTGAATTGACCGTTCACAAAGACCCGCCCCCTTTAGTTACTGTTGCTATGTCCGATAAGCGACGCCGTTCTCACGCCACACACGTTCTCACGCAGTGAAACACACATCGCGGAGCAGAGAAACTGACAACACACTGACAGACAGGACAGACCAGGGTATTTTTAATATGAAACACCTTTCAAATTTAGTCATTTTGTAAAGAAATGTTAACAATAAATACCGTTTTGTGGCTCTTTAATGTTAATCTGACAGATCGCTGTAGAGTCTCAGTCAGAGCCTGTCTACGGAGAGCCTTGGCACTTCCTATTAGCCCCATTGTATCGATCTTGGTTGCAGAATTCCACTGGAGGTGATCGCGAGCGAGCGCAGACTGAATGGGAGTCTATGGAGCTAGACGGCTAAATGTATCTCTTTCTCCTGCGTGTCGTTGAATCAACATAGATTTTATTGTTGATTCCGCAAGTTCAATATAGATTATAGACCAAAAGTCGAATGAATGAGCACTTATGTCCTTTCGATTTCTTACAGGTTGGGCCATTGTTGGCCGGAACATGCTAGCATTCTGCTAATGAATGCTGATTGGTCAGTGACGGACTTGCAACTGATTACGACCAGAGACCCCGTTTGATGGCAAATATTTGTGCATTTTCCTTTTTACATTAGCTAACTAGAACTCTTTGTAACTCGTGTATTAACCGAAAGAGCCTTACCTCAAATAGCAGCTGGTGTTATTGTTGCCTATGCCACGAGAAAGGAAGCCATGAAGCGGAAGTGCCGGAAGTGCCGAAGTGACTCAGAAATTTCCGTAAAGCAGCACCTCTGGCAGTATGAAAATATGTGACGTCATCACATTTTTTGAACGGATTTTTTGAACAGATAAGTGAACTTAAAAATGCAATTTTCAGCTGAGTGTATTATCTCAGCCCCCCCTTTTGAATGCAACTTTCAAATTACTTGACAAAAAATTACATCCTGAGAAAAGTAGATTCTAGGGGTGAAACCCAATTGACTCCAATTCATGCTGCACTCGCCTGCGAGCGCCCCCGCATGGACAGAGACGTGTCAGTAACAGCCAGTTTCAGCCAGTCCAGAAACCGGAAGTAACCAGAGAGTGCCAATTCTCTTCCTATTAGACATTCTCTGGTCTCAGTTAAAGCTGCTCGTGAACCGATCATCTCTTCCTTCTAGTTCATTTATAGCATCAAATAAAGATGAATGAACATAAGAAGGAATGTTTTTTTAATGGTGGAAAGACGTCAGTACACTTCGTTTCTCAAGTTTAAATCCTCCAACATTAATCTACTAATTCTCCTGACCATAGATATCATATAATAAAGGCTAGATGTCTCGTCCGCGCTGCTGGCCAATGGAGGTTGACGTCCGCACACGACGGCCATCTTGCCACAAGGAGCTCGCTCACTTGTAACATTGTGTTTTAATGGTGCATGTACTTTTAAATAACCATAACTTGCTCAATTTTCTACCGATTTTCAAACGGTTTGGTTTGTTATAAACGTCAGAGATGTAGTTATGACACTGCATACTTATCAATAAATATAATATTATATATTTAAACATGTTCAAGCATCCAGAATTATAGCCACGTTAATAACGTTTGTAAGAAATCAAACCGTTTGTAAATCCGTCAAGATTTCAGCAAGATAAGAGGATTTGTGTTCGTGCTGATCACTCACTTTACTTCAGATACCACAGAGCTCGCCAGAAAGCTTCCCTGTGACAAGATGGCTGCCGGGTGATGCCGTTCGAGACTCTAGCCTTATATCGATATCTAGGCTCCTGACTGCTTTGTCAGACAAAATGGCGGATGGCGGATTATGATTGGTCAGATCGCCTGTCAATCAAACTCCCTGCGAAGGGTCAATTGGGACGCAGCCATTGACATAGTTGTTCATCAGTCGACTAATCGCACATGTATATTAATAAGCCATTTAAATCATAATAATAAGCCTTTAATTTCCTATATATAATACATCGGCTAATCAGCGCTCAAGCGCACACATAAAGCTTGTCACAGCGCACCGGCAAACTACAGAGAACCGCCGGTAACAATCTGTCCCTCACAGACTGAGTGACTTCACCACAAGTTTTTTTTTCTGCGACTAACCGACACATAAACTTTTTAGTTGACTAAGCCTCTTCTAGTCGACTAAAGAGTAGTTGAATAGTAGCGAACTCTAGTAGATTACAATAAGTCCATAACACCACAATTCTACACTCAGGTTAGTAACGGACTGGCGTTCAGCCGAGGAGGAGCAGAGGAGCACGCCGACTGAAGTTTCAGAGATCCGACTAACACATCGGCAAAGTCAATGTATAGACTAATCTAAACAGGGTGAGCATTATTCTAACTAAGTGTATGTGTGAAACCACGGCATAATTATACAAAGTTACCATTAGAAGTAGTTAAGTTAGTCAGCTTAGTTCTATGGTAATGACTGTGGCCTCTGGTTAGATATAATCTTACGTTAATTAAGTGTGTTCAGATCTATGGGGACTAAATAACTGATTAAACTGATCAAGCACAGATTTAAAGGACAATTCCAGTGAAAAATGAACCTAGGGGTAATTAACACATGGTTACCGAGTCGATCGTTCCCTGGGATGCGTTTTCATGATAATCGAAAATAAAGAGTTTTATCTCTAAAAACAGATTAGCTCATAACACTAGTATATGGGGCATATTTTAAGTAAAAGGAAATCACTAGTTAATACCACTAACAAGGCTCAAAATAGCCTCACACTAACACGGTAGCATAATGAGGGTCCCTACATGCAAACCGAAGCATTGAGAACTTTGTAAGTGTACAGACAGTTTAATAAGAAGATACTTTATAAAGATAGTACATTACGTGTATACAGGCAGGCGTCATCTTGGAAAACAGAGCCACGGACTAATCGAGCCACGAACGGCGTGCTACGTTAGATATCACAAACGTAATTCCTATCGACCAGCTCACGTTCGTGGCTCGACTAATCCTCCATTCCCGCATGAGCTCCGTTACTCCATCCAAACTTGTCCACTGCCGCAGCAGTGTCATCTACTCCACTCCCACAGGAGCTCCGTTACTCATCTCTAGAGCTAGTTCTCCATCAAACTTGCTTCCACTGCAGCGGTTATACCATTCTCCTCCGCTTCCGCAGAAGTACATCACATATGACCATACCCAGCCTACCACCTTAGAGGCACACCCATCTGACGTCATGAAAATCAACTCCCATCCGATATCACAAGAAGCCTTCCAGCAACTTACCCCTTTCCACTTTTGATACCTTAAGCTTTGCACTCTGCAAGTTTTTGGGGGGGTCATCAACATCATCATGGCGGCTGTCCTGCATTTATTTGCAGCTTTTGGGGGGAGTACTCTGGGTTCGGGCCGAATACCGACCCCGGAGCCCTCTCCTCGGACAGCACGCCTAATACACATTTATTCTATCTGACTTATTTGTAAGTGTGAACTCGTGAAATTATGTTTTATAAACAAAGGAGCACGTTAAAATAATCAATCAATCAACTCGTCATCAAACAATTACCATGTCTACCCTATCAGAATGAGAGGAAGCAAATATATTCATTCTGTCAACTCATCTAACATTCCTTGACAGTTTTCAGCATCCCTCCACCACCCCGACTCCTCACTGTTGGCTTGTTCTTTCACAGCCAGGAATATGGGGAGAGTACTCTGGGTTTGGGCCGAATACCGAGCCCGGAGCCCTCTCCTCGGACAGCACGCCAAATACGCATTTATTCTATCTGACTTATTTGTAAGTGTGTGTGTGTGTGTGTGTGTGAGAGAGAGTGTGAGCAGCTGCAGTTTCAGTTCAGTCACTGTGACTCTGACTGACGGAGGTTTTTGTACGACTCTTTATCACTGTGTGAACACTGGACCACTGTGTACACTCTTACAGTAATAATGTCCAGCATCTTCAGTCTGGACTCCACTGATGGTCAGAGTGAAATCACTGTTAGATCCACTGCCACTGAATCTAGACGGAGTTCCTGACTGACGGACATTTGCTGCATAAATCAGGAGTTTAGGAGCTTCTCCAGGTTTCTGTAAGTACCAGAACATACAGGGTGCCGAGTTGCAGGTTCCTACATTACTACTGAGTTTACAGCTCATCTCTACAGTTTCTCCTGGTTTGGCAGGTTTCACAGGAGTCTGAGTCACTGTGATCTGAGATCTACAGCCTGAAAAACAAATAATTTCTCAGTTTAAAGTATATATTATTTGACATATTGTTAAGCTGTGTAAAAATTATATTTAAATGATTTATTTAGAATATAAACTGTTCACCTTGTAGTATAAAGCAGTATAACAGTGTCCAGATGAAGATGATGATGAAGGTCATGTTGATGAAGATTGTTGTGTGTGTCAGTGATGAAGTGTTAAACTCACAGCACTATAAACACTCTCACACACTGAAGATCTGATCAATATGCAAACACACTCCACATCATTTCCCTGAAGACAGTCACTCATTAACAGACACAAAACACAATCACTGAAGTGAGAACAGGGTAAAATGAATGTTTTTCATAATATTTGATCTTCTACAATAGCCAAAATGTTAAAAATGATATAATTCAATTCAGTTCTGAATACATCTACAAGACCAACTTCAGTATATCAATCTGAATATCTGCTGTGAGAATATTTTTCCTATTCCTAATATCTTCCCAAATTTTACACCAAATCCATGTGTGTTCCTGCAGTTTATGAACAGACATGAGGATCATCACACACACGAGTCTCTGTCAGTCACTGAATAACTGAGTTTGATTGAGAGTCACACATGATATAAACATGTTCACTTTAATGAATTCAGTAATTCAGTGATGATGAGCTTCATAAAGCAGGGGAAGTCAGTGAGTTTCTGTTGTAATGATTTGACGGTGGAAACACAGCATTCAGAGAGTGAGGATCCAAATGCAGTTTATTTACAAGTATAATCCAGTCATAGTCCATATATCAGACAGAGTCAAAGCACATGTTATCATGTGATATCATGGAACCAGAAATCCAAGACTCAGACAGAGAGAATCACCAAAAACAAAGAGAATGATCGAGAATTCATTTTGGTTCAACCAAAACACAATACATTTTGGTTTATTCAATTTAATTTAAAGGTGAACTATGCAGTTTTTTTTTTATACCTTAACTGAACAGCTTTGGAGTCATTGGAATGGTTATATGACTTTTTTCAGGTCTTCTCGCACCCCCCGAGCGCATGTGAGTGGAAAAACCACACTTGCAACTTTGGGCCGGCGGGAAGTATTGCGTGATATCAGGTCTCGCGATGTAACGAATTGCTTTACGGCACACATACACTATCTAAACATTTATAGCCTTCTGTGTATCATACACACCTCAGTGGACATGGCTCTGTGTGTTCGCCGGCTTCTTTGAAAACAAATGCACATGACCAGCGGGAGAAGATGGGAGGGGGAGAGTCCCCAATGAGTTTTGACGACAGTGTTGTCAGATATCTATTCCGAAGCTGTAGGGGGAGCTCTGTAGAGATACCCGTGAGAAAACAGCGAAGAAATTGTCAAAACTGCATAGCGCTGCTTTAATTTATTTTAGAAGACGCTTCTCGAGCTTTGGGTTCTAGCAGGATGCCGGTTATAACGTTTTTGTAATGAGTGTTTAATCCACAACATATATTTAGACATTCATTCATCTGCCAATCAACGAAAACGGAGAATCTGTGGCGTGCAGGTGACATCATCATCGTTATGGTGTATTATTATACGTTTAATCTCACTATGTGTGTCTGTGCGTTAGAGCGAGAGGTAAGTGATTATTTCACACTATTGATTTTGTCTTTCCCTTTGGACCTTTGGGGAGTTTTCTGTTTCCTGGCACGAACACACACTTCCTGTTTAGCATCAGTATTTCCACGGTTTGAGAGCCCTTGTTAGTCGCTGGACGTCACAGTCCGGCTCGGCTCAAATATTCCCGAAGTGTAATGAGTTTAGGATGGATGCATCATGCATGTTCAATAAATGTTATTTTGTTTCATTTTGTAGCAAATGTGTTGAAGCGAATCTTATTCTTTCCAATAGAGTTAAAGGTACGACCCTAAATTAAAAGATCTTAGTCAGGTTAGACGCCATTTTGAATTTTGAAAACGAGGCTGTATAGACGGTAGTTATAAACGAGGGATTGACTTGGTCTGTGTCTGAAATCTCTTGAGTAGGTGCTTATTTTGAACAAGTAATTACTTCACGACTGCTAAAAAAGTACATTCTATATAGTATTCGCTATGTTGTCATTATCATGTGATGAAGTAGTAGGTCATCTGGGTACTTTTTGCTATACTCTTTTACTCTTTAGTACTTCTTTTGTCACATGCTGTTTTTTGCCTACTATTTAGTAGATAGGGAAGTATGTGATTTTGGATGGCACTCATTATAAAGGTCATATGAAGGAGTTTTTTATCTACTGCCTTTTTTCGAAAAGAAGTTTCCTCATCTGAACAATCGGTATGTTAAACAACAGTGCGATCCATTAAACTCGCTGTACTTAAATCCCTCACAGCCTCGTTTTCATTCCTGTCTAAAAATAAATGTCTTCTGGTTTGTATTTCCACAGCATGAAGGTAAAATCTTATGCATTTATGAATGAACCGCTCATTGACATGTTGTTATGATATCTGCTTCAAACATTACAGTGTTTGTAATGTTTAGTAGTCGATTGTCGAGTTCACGCGCGTGATCATAGGTAGCTAAGCAACAGTGGAGAACTCTACAATCGACTACTGTGGACTTCGACCGAAAACAGGAAATAAATACAGGTATGAGCGCTGGCCGAATTAACTTCATTTTTATTCATATCTTTCACATCTACTGCAGTCAGATTGACCGTGTTCACTCTGAAGGAATCACTCACATTGGCTGGGCACTTGTAATGACACATCAAGGATGTTAAGAGGCTAAAAGCAGGTTTAAACCTTTCCCCATTGAAGTCAACAGGGTGCAAATTTTAAAAAGAGGATAACACGGTGTAGGCAACACCGATTTTTGCCGTTGTTCTCTGTACTGACAGCACTCCAAATGTACAAAAAAATGAGCTCAATGTTAAAATTGACCGGAGTTCTCCTTTAAGCCTGGTTCACACGGCAGGATAATTAGGCTGATTTTAGTCCCGATTCATCCCTTCCGACAGTCTTAAGGATGCTCCGATTTCGTAAAATAATCTGATCAGATGTTCCTGCCGTGTGTGGTGTGTTAAGACTGCTCTCGTCTGCTCGGAAGGACTTCGGGACCGCTCCAATCTCAAATCTGGGACATCCAACATGTTGGATTGTTTTGGCCTGATTTCTCCACGTGTGTGGTGTCCCCCGGGGACAAACGAGCACGCAGCCTGTGGACTGTGGCGTGTAGATTTTTCTTTCATCCATTGGCTGCTCTATACTATAGTATTTTATCACACTATCATTCATTCAAGTGCTAAGAAACAATTCAAGCGCGATAAAACGCAAAAAAGAACTTAAATCTGTACTGGCGGCGCGCTGCCGCATTGAGTTCTCTTTCACGCTTGAACGGACAAAAACACACAAAAGTATGCCAAAATGTTCACTTTGTCAAGTATCCTCGTAAGCACAGTATTAAATTACGTTTGATCTCGAGGGATTTTGCGAGATTTCCCGTCTGACATGGGAATGCTCGGGAGTCAAATCGGTTCGTGTGTGATGTGTTGATTTTGCCGTGTGGCTGCGCACCACACACTGTACGACCAAAACTGTTAGACCTGTGATTTTTTATCGCCGTGTGTGGGGGGGTCTCTCAGGTTTGGAAAATCGGCCGACAATTTTAAAATCGTCCCGTGTGAACCAGGCTTTAGACAGCGATGCCATATAAATGTACAGAGCTCCCGCAAAAACGGACATTCAAAGACAAAACTCTAAAGATGGCTGTGGACTTGTTTCTCTAAGGTCTATAACTAGAGGAGGCTCTGAAGAGTCTTAAAGGATATTTCACATAATAATGAAAACCTGTCATAATTTACTCACTCTCATATGCATGTTCCAGAAATGTATGATTTTCATTTCTTCTGCTCAAAGTTGAAACATGTCTATTCACATGCATTGTGAATAATGTGTGTGTGTGTGTGTGTGTGTGTGTGTGTAAGTGTTTGAGCAGCTGCAGTTTCAGTTCAGTCACTGTGACTCTGACTGACGGAGGTTTTTGTACGACTCTTTATCACTGTGTGAACACATAGTTACTGTTGATGTAGTTGTAACTCTTGCAGTAATAATGTCCAGCATCTTCAGTCTGGACTCCACTGATGGTCAGAGTGAAATCACTGTTAGATCCACTGCCACTGAATCTAGATGGAGTTCCTGACTGGAGGCGGTTTGTTAAATAAATCAGGAGTTTAGGAGTTTCTCCAGGTTTCTGCAAGTACCAGAATAAAAAATAATAAGGTCTACTGTAATAAACATCACTGCTGGTTTTACATTTGATATTCACAGTTCCTCCTGGTTGTTCTGCTGTTATTGAGGGACTCTGAGTGACGGTGATCTGTCCTCTACACTCTGAAACACAACAAGAAGAAAATACACTCAAAACTTTGACAATATACTTGAAGAAATGAATTAATATCAAACTTGTGCTCCACAAACCTTGAGCAAACACTGTGAGAGTCCAGATGAAGATGATGATGAAGGTCATGTTGATGAAGATTGTTGTGTGTGTCAGTGATGAAGTGTTAAACTCACAGCACTATAAACACTCTCACACACTGAAGATCTGATCAATATGCAAACACACTCCACATCATTTACCTGAAGACAGTCACTCATTAACAGACACAAAACACAATCGCTGAAGTGAGAACAGAGTAAAAATTTGATATTTGATCTTCTACAATAGCCAAGATGTTAAAAATGATAGAATTCAATTCAGTTCTGAATAAATCTACAAGACCAACTTCAGTATATTAACCTGAATATCGTCTGTGAGAATATTTTTACTGTAGTTGGAGTGAAACGTCGCTGTTAATCCCCAAATTTGACACCAAATCCATGTGTGTTCCTGCAGTTTATGAACAGACATGAGGATCATCACACACTTTGTTTAATGTGTCCTTCATCCAAACTTCCTCCTGTTCCTCAACGAGGTGTGAACTGTGTCTATAACTCTAGTCAAACTCCTGTTGTAAGTTGATTCTCCACATTGAGGATGATTTGTCTCGGTCTGAGGAGGAAAACGCCTCAAGAGGCTCGGGTGATTCTGTAGCCAAGATCGGCCCGTGATGCTGAACGTCCTCAAGACACTCGGCATCATGTATTTTCTAATGTCAGGTTTATGTATCTTTTACTCTTTATCGCTGAGCATTTGATGTTTTGTATTGATTATCTTTTAATTGATTATGTAATTGGCATGACACATTTACCTGACTAATAATTAATTGTTACATTTGGATTTATTCTGATTTACTCTGAAATTACATTAAGTCCATAACACCACAATTCTATGCTCAGGTTAGTAACGGACTGGCGTTCAGCCGAGGAGGAGCAGAGGAGCACGCCGACTGAAGTTTCAGAGATCCGACTAACACATCGTAGTCAATATATAGACTAATCTAAACAGGGTGAGCATTATTCTAACTAAGTGTACATGTGAAACCACGGCATAATTATACAAAGTTCCCATTAGAAGTAGTTAAGTTAGTCAGCTTAGTTCTATGGTAATGACTGTGGCCTCTGGTTAGATATAATCTTATGTTAATTAAGTGTGTTCAGATCTATGGGGACTAAAAAACTGATTAAACTGATCAAACACAGATTTAAGATGCTGGTGATTCAGTTTAGAAAGACGAATATATCAAATCATAAATGCAGAAAGTCAAAAAACAAACAAAACAAAAAAAAAATGGTGAAGGACTGAAAAATATCCACTGAAGTGAAAATCAAAAGTGACTGAATTTCTACATGAAGGATGTAATAGGAAACAGGAGACAAATATGAATTCTCAAAAATCACAATCAAAAAGGTCAAAAACTGATGAATCTCAAGAAAGTGATGTTCAATAAGATCATATTGGGTCGTTTCTTCACCGTTGTGTGTGTGTGTGTGTGTGTGTGTGTGTGTGTGTGTGTGTGTGTGTGTGTGTGTGTATGTTTGAGCAGCTGCAGTTTCAGTTCAGTCACTGTGACTCTGACTGACGGAGGTTTTTGTACGACTCTTTATCACTGTGTGAACACATAACCACTGTAATAACTCTGACAGTAATAATGTCCAGCATCTTCAGTCTGGACTCCACTGATGGTCAGAGTGAAATCACTGTTAGATCCACTGCCACTGAATCTAGATGGAGTTCCTGACTGGAGGGTGCTTGTTCCATAAATCAGGAGTTTAGGAGCTTCTCCAGGTTTCTGTAAGTACCAGCTCAGACACTGTTTGCCATTACAACAGCAGTCTGGGTTTCTGCTAGTTTTACAGCTTACAGTGACTGATTGTCCAGTTTGAGAGAGCCGCTCTGAGGGAGTTTGAGTCACTGTCTCCTGCCCAACAGATTCTGACAAGAGAGAAAGATTAGAAATCACACACACTTTTACAACCTTATATCTTCACAACACACATAAAGTTAACGAGTGAATAACGTTTGTAATCTTGACTGACACAAACCTCGACATAACACTGCCAGCGTCCAGATCAATATGGTGATGAAAGTCATTTTTGTAGGTTGAAGGTTCAGTTCTAGTGAAAAACAGTTGTTGATCATGTTTGATGTTTGACAGAGTTATAAACACATGCAGAGCACTGAAGCGTGTGTCGCTCATGTAAAACATACTCTATGCAAACGCTTCAGGAGTCACAGATTTAAGTTTAATGTGCTTTCATGGAGACATCACAAAACATTTCACGAGTTCACGTTAATATGATCCTTTATTGATTTAAAGCAACATTAGATGAACAAAGAGCGCTGTTTAGTCCGAATATCAGATCAGAATGACGATAGCGAGTGTGATATTGCTTATTGAGTATTTTACATTTTAGTAATTTATATTGCCAGTTCCTTTGTCCGTTTCTGTTCGGCCAAATTAAATATTTCCAAACGAAGCCACAGTAGAATAAAACACAGAGAGACTCTGGGAAACACAATATTCCTGAATGAATCAGTGTTTTAAATCGGATGATAAAGTTAATGGCTGTATCTGAAATAATACTTCACTATTAAGGTGAAAAACAGTCTGAAAAGAGTAGGCAAAACGTGATTTTTTTTTAAAGAAATTGCCGAATTATACTTTTAAACATATTGTGAAGAAGTATTCACTATTTTTAAAAGTATTGGGTTTCAACATACTCAAATATCTAATGATACAAATGTAAAAATAAAACTTTAAAACGGTTCAAATGTTGACATATCTTTATATATAGTTTATTTAGATTATATATAGTTTATACTCTATTATATAGAGAAATGGATTATTATGGTAAACATATTTAGACAGTTTGTGAACCCTGCTTTGGTTTCAGACAGTTTAATATAACTTTCAAAAAAGTTTAGTACAAACGCTACTGTCACTCATCAACTGTCACTGTTGCTAGGCGACAAGAACAATCCTCTATAGAGACCGTCCCATTTCACACTCGGTCCGCCCTTCACGGCCTTCGAAGAATCCAGACTCTGAATCGGGACGCATCCATTGACTCTCTCAAGTAGAGATTCCCTCGACTAAAGATTTTTCAAGTCGACTAGTAGTCGTTCATTTCATTAGCCGATTAATCACACGTGTCTTTTAATAAGCCATATAAATCAATTTAATGAGCCTTTAATTGCCGATATATAATACATCGCCTAATCGGCTCTCAAGCGCACGCAGAAAGCTTGCCACAGCGCACCGGCAAAAGTAATGATTATGAATGTGTCCTGAACAAACTGCAAGGAGACTGTCTAAACATTTGAATAGTTTATTGATAATGTTTTCTGTGTTGTCGGCTGCAGAGATTAAGTCGATGATGCTCGTGATCTCCACAGTGCGGATTTCATATGGATTACATATTCTGAGAATATTTTTTTTCCACTTGAATTGGTTGACAATCGCTTGACATTTCAAGCTTTCTATAGATATATTTCTCATGTTTGTGAGGCAAGTATACACTGAGTTTTAGTTTATTTTTTTGACACGCTGCAGTTCACAGAGAACGAGACGGCAGAAAACACGTCCTGATTGTTTTCTTCAATTTTCTTGTTATTATGAGTTTACACAAATAAAAGTAGACAATTTAGTTTCGAATGATGTGTTACTCTTATCTGAATGATCAAAAATGAAGAAGTATTTGAAGTTGTTTCAGCTGTTATCAGGAAACAATGCAAGTAATTGTGCCGGCGCCTCCATGTCAGTAAAGCGCTATACTTCAGCTTCCTCACTCCACACACACACTGGAGATGCGCCTAATAATAGCGCACATTTATCTAGGTTAACGTTAGAGCGAGCAGCCATGTACAATTGCTACTACTGACATGTTTCATATGATAAGAAATATTTAAGGTCAATGGAAGAAAGGATTGGGTTTCCTGCCTGACATACTGTAATTACCACAAACAACCGCCATTAACAATCTTTTTTTCTGCGACTAACTGGCAAATAAAATTTTTGGTCGACTAAAGAGTAGTTGAATATGAAGGAGCAGCTCTACACTCAAATCACTCTCTTGTCGCGTAACGATGAAACTTGCAGAAAGAGTCTCTGTAAAATCCAGCACTGAAGCTGCAGGTTAAACACATCTGTGTGTGATGATGGAGGATCTGCTTCTGTCACGAGACTCGACTCCAGCTCTGAGTATCGCTCCACTTACTCACTGAATTACAGTAATCTTAAATTTCCTACAATAACCGTCTCATAGTTTTGTGAATACGTTTTCAATAAAAATTCAGGTAAAAACAAAAATAAAAATTCGGTAACACTTTATTTTACGGTGCCCTTGATACAGAGTAATTACTTAATTAATTACTTAGTAATATACTTTGTAATAACATGTAACAAAATGTACTTAACATGTAACTAAGTTATGGAACAGCCTGTACTTACAGATTGTAATTACGCACATGTAATAGGCAGCTACTGTTACACATGTGTAACAAGACGAGTTGGATAAGGTTTATAGATACACATGAAGTACACTTAAGTACGTTCTTGATACACTTTATTTTACGTAGCTTATACCTGTGTAATATTATGTAATTACAATGTAATTAGGAAACTACTGCATGCATTTAAGCTGTGAACTAGTGAGTTAAATCAAAGTAAGGCAGAGATGGATAAGGTATGTATACACAAAGTACACTTAAGTACATTCTTGATACACTTTATTTTACGTAGCTTATACCCGTGTAATTTTCTGTAATTTTAATGTAATTAGGAAGCTAATGCATGTATTTAAGCTATGAACTAGTGGGTTAATTCAGATGGATAACATATGTCAACGCTATCTCACGACCAATTCGTACGAATTCGAACGAGTGATAAAAAGTTGGCTAATTCGTACGAATTCGTACGACCTCACTCGAACGAATTTGTACGATTTGTCTAAACCCACGTGATGGGTAGGTTTAGGGGCGGGGTCAGGGGTAGGTCATTCGTATGAATTCATACGAATTGGGCAATTCGTAAAATATGTACGATTTAGTAAAAATCGTACTAATTCATACGAGTGAGGTCGTATGAATTTGTACGAATTAGCCACCTCGTAGAATTCGTACGAATTGCCGTGAGATCAGGCTGCATATGTAGATACACAGGAAGTGCACTTAAGTACAATCTTGATACACTTTATTTTATGTTACATACAAGTAATGCTACAGAACATGCACATTTACCATGTGTAACTGCAGACCTCAGTAGCCTAACATATTTAAGTACTTGTTGTTACATTGTGTTATACTAAGTACTTTCTTACATAATTACAGTGTACCAAGTCCGTAACACGTATGTAACAGACTCGGCTTGTTACACATGTGTAACAGTAGCTGCCTATTACATGTGCGTAATTACAATCTGTAAGTACAGGCTGTTCCATAACTTAGTTACATGTTAAGTACATTTTGTTACATGTTATTACAAAGTCTATTACTAAGTAATTAATTAAGTAATTACTCTGTATCAAGGGCACCGTAAAATAAAGTGTTACCAAAAATTCGTATCTCTTTCTTATCAGCGGCGTCTGATTGGTGCAGAGGAGGGAGAGGCGTGTCTAAACTGAACTGTTGATCAAGGTTACAATTAAAACATCAAGCTAATATAAAACTCTTACTGTCTGCAGAATACAGTGCATAGTAAACAAATTACATGTTAAGATGGTCAAATGAAATAATCATGGAGTATTATGAAAATTAGGATCTATTATTAATAAAAGGCGGCAACTAGGGCGAACTGAAATCACTCAGAAAGTGTTTGAGCAGCTGCAGTTTCAGTTCAGTCACTGTGACTCTGACTGACGGAGGTTTATGTACGACTCTTTATCACTGTGTGTACACATCTTTACTGTTGATCCAGTGATAACTCATACAGTAATAATGTCCACCATCTTCAGTCTGGACTCCACTGATGGTCAGAGTGAAATCACTGTTAGATCCACTGCCACTGAATCTAGATGGAGTTCCTGACTGGAGGGTTTTTACATAACTAATCAGGAGTTTAGGAGCTTCTCCAGGTTTCTGTAAGTACCAGAACACACAGGGTCCCGAGCTGCAAGATTCGGCACTTCTACTGAGTTTACAGCTCATCTCTACAGTTTCTCCTGGTTTGGCAGGTTTCACAGGAGTCTGAGTCACTGTGATCTGAGATCTACAGCCTGAAAAACAATTAATTCATCAGTCCATAAACTTTATTCATTTATTAGTCAATTTAAAGCTGTGTTAAAGTCATATTATTTAAATTATTTAGAATATAAACTGTTCACCTTGTAGTATAAAGCCGTATAACAGTGTCCAGATGAAGATGATGATGAAGGTCATGTTGATGAAGATTGTTGTGTGTGTCAGTGATGAAGTGTTAAACTCACAGCACTATAAACACTCTCACACACTGAAGATCTGATCAATATGCAAACACACTCCACATCATTTCCCTGAAGACAGAAGAAACACTGTTTTGTCTTTTAGTGTCTTTGCTAATAAACTTCTGTGTATCATTTTCAGAAACAGAAACTCATGATTTACTTCATGTTATTTTGGGTCGATCTTCTCGCTCTAAACACTGTTTTAATGATCAGTTTCATTCAGACTTTGATGCTGAGAGAATTTAATACCTGAGCTGCAGATTTATATCATCCATTATACTGTATAACAGGTCAAAGGTCATCCAATAGAGAATGACCATCTAAATCTGCTGAAGATTTCATTATAAAGCAGGTCAATAGAATTAGCAGAGTTTAAATCACATGTGTTTGTAAATGTGATGAATGTATTTCGGGACTGATTATGAAACAAAGGATTTCAGCCTTCATTCAATATCAAGTATTTATTTTTAAGATTAAGGCTGAATCCCAATTCTCTGTCTTACCCCTTCCCCTACCCCTACCCCTTCGTCTTACCCCTAGCCCTTGTCCCTCGAAACCGAGTGGTAAGCGCTAGGGGTGAAAACATACCCCTATGAAATGAGACACCACTTGGTTACGTCATCATACATCGTTACAAATATTTTTTATACACACTGCATGGTGTTTTGTATATCTGTTTCAGTTATCACTGTTTTGAATGTCACTGATGTTCAGAAACACTTTTTTTGTTAACAAAAATCTGTCTTTATTGGCCAATAAAGTAAACATAAGAGGCAAAAAAATCGGATCATATTTTGATCTTAGAAACTTCAGCTCGTTTTCATCCCGAAAGTGGATCAGCTGCCGGGTTTCCTCCTGCGTCCCTGTGTGATACAGGACAGTATATGTAACGTTAAAGCACGTATCGATGTCTCCAGGGTTACCATGCAACGTCCTCTTTTTCCTGGACATGTCGCCTGGATTTCGGGATCACCCAAAATGTCCAGGATTCGGCTTTTGCTTTCTGCCGTCGCTATTCATTATGTTTACATGCACAGAGTGTTGTTTCAATCGGACTGAATTCATTCAAATCGGTGAATCTGAATGTAGTGTTTAACTTACATGAACGCTAAACAAGTTATCGGTTTCTGTGCGTTTTAGCATTGCTTAAATTACTGTGTTTTCGTATCAGTCGGGATCCGTTTGAAGCTGAATGCATGACCTGCAAAGCTGGCACATACGTGTCAGTGTCAAATAATGTACACATAATGAATGGCGACTGTAGAAAGCAAAAGCCGAATCCCGGACATTTTGGGCTATCTCGAAATCCTGGCCAGACATGTCCGGGGAAAAGAAAATTCACTGCTTATAGTTTAGTTAAAACTGTAGACATGGAGTCCATTCAAGGCTAGTCAGAGAAATGCGGGACTGATTGTGCAAACCAGCAATGTATCGTTAGCATAGCCTAGCGTAGCAGACTAGCGATTTTTAAAAACGTTTAAAAACATTTCAATTAACAACATGGTTGCAAATATATATGTACATGACTGTGTAGAGCACA
The DNA here is from genome assembly GCA_022828995.1 of Vimba vimba. Lineage (NCBI taxonomy): Eukaryota > Metazoa > Chordata > Actinopteri > Cypriniformes > Leuciscidae > Vimba > Vimba vimba. The sequence goes on from CM040840.1 coordinate 26,506,493, forward strand.
AAACAAGCCTGTCATAATTTTTCAATCAATCATTTAAGCCGAAAATACTTACATTTATGGGACTCTCTTGATGGCATGTCCGCCATTGTTGCCGGTTGCGCAGTGCATTCTGGGTACCCCTTGGTTTCAAGTAAGCTCGCGAAAATTCTTGGTTTTAAGGGGTATCTACCCCTTCCCCTTAGCCCTACCCCTAGATCAAAATGAGAATTGGGATAGCCCTTACTCTCACGTGAACGTGCAAAACTAAGGGGAAGGGGTAAGACAGAGAATTGGGATTCAGCCTAATTCTCTGGACTATTTTTTAGATGAAGATTTTGTGCTCTTTTTCGATCAATCATGGTTGATGTTGAGAAGATCTGCAGTTGCGTCTCACATCAGTGTGTGTGTGTGTGTGTGTGTGTTGTTCGTCTCTTTCTCTGCTGGAGTGTGTGTTCATTTGAGTGTGACTGAGGTTTTTGTACGACTCTTTCACTAGAATGAAACACTGTGGTGGACTTTCGGTGGAGGAACTAAACTGACGATCAGTAAGTCTCTTCAATTCTCTAAAAAAAATGTTTTATTTATTTATTTGTTTTGTTTTTAGGTTATTTTAGCAAGCATTTGCCAACAAAATTAAAAAAAAAGTAAAAAAAGTAAAAAAATAAATAAAAATGAACTGCAGTATTTCATGCCGAATTTGATTGTTTCACAATTTCTTTAAATTTGTCTGTTATTTTACAAAAAACACTTTTATTCCCTGAGATTTCATCACGTTAATCTGTTTTTTTTTATTGCAAAGGATATTTCATATTGTTTTAAAATTGTCTTTTTACACAAGTAATTTCAGATATTATAATTGCTAACATTCGTTGTTTTTTTTAATATGTTGATTGCAATATTATTGTAATATTATATTGAATGTAGTTTGTAATATTGTTATATTTTCTGTCATATTCAGTTTTTTTAAAAGTATATAATTGTGTCCATAATTCTTGGAAAATTTAACTGCTAATACTTTTTGAAATCCATGACACAAAAGTTTGATTATATGGATAAAATAATTATATTTTTTATGTGTCGTCATCAGACAAATAGAAAGATTTGAAGAATTCATCATTTGAACTGAAATTTGCTGATAATTATGATTGTGAGAGTCTTAAGAATTTTTCAAAATACAATTAATAATGAAAAGATTATTCAGAAAATATCAAATTACTGTGAGATTTGCTGTATATCATGTCTGCTTTACAGAACTGATTTATATTTAGAATTACATGATACATTTTTTAGTGCTAGTGAATATTGATTTAACTGAGAATATTTTTAAACTGAATTCAGGATATTTGTGGTTTATGAATGAAAGCAGTTTTGTGGGATTTCTGTAAAGATAAAATGATTGTGATTTCTACTATATGACCATGTCTGACATCTAACTGTGTGTGTGTGTGTGTGTGTGTGTGTGTGTGTGTGTGTGTGTGTGTGTTCAGCGGGTCCCTCCGTGTCTCCCTCCGTGTCTCTGCTGTCTCCCTCTTCTCTGCTGGTCTCTGGAGACTCCTCCGCTCTGCTCTGCCTGCTCAGCTCTTACTCTCCACAGGGGGCGACGGTGAGCTGGACGCTGGACGGGTCAGAGGTCACCGAGGGGGTTCAGACCAGCGCAGAGAGCGAGCGGGACGGTCTCTACAGTCGCAGCAGCGTCCTGAGCCTCAGCAAAGCACGCTGGGAAGCCGCAGAGCGCTTCGTCTGCAGAGGAACACATGCCGGAGCTGCTCACGAGGCCTCGTTCCTCAAGAGCTCCGAGTGCTGATGTTTCTCCAGTGAAGACCAGCGTATCTGAGCGTCACGTGATTTACAGCTCAATACTGAAGCAGTCTGTCAATGTGCTGCCATTGCTGTTCATTCAATAAAGCTTCATCTGAACGCAAGCGCACATTTGTGTTGGACTGCATCATTGATCAGTGTGTCGTTCCTTCAAAGTCCTGCACTAAAGTTCCAGCGGCTTTTGATTGATTGTAATTAGGGGTGGAACAATAATTACAGTGGATAGTGACAATATGTATCGTATTATTCACCCAAAATGAAAGTTTAGGAAGTTTACAGCGTTTTCGTGTCACTACTACATTAAACTACTGTATATAATGTTGAATATAATGTATAATAATTCAATGGGGGAATATATGTGGGTCCTGATAATGCCAAATGTCTGATGTTACCAGTAAAAAGTGTCCTACATTATTTTAGATATATCTAGTCAGAGACATCAAGCATATTCGTCTGAAATAATTCAGTATTTTCAGCTTCAGAATCATGAATATTGTTATTCTGGTGTCTCTATTGTCCTGCATTGGGTTATCAGCACCAAGTCCAAGCCTATTCATTTACACACACAATGTTAAACCAAAGTGACCATTTTGATGGAGTGTGGCAATAATATGGTATTGTGAGTTCAGGATGGTGACATAAGGGTCTCGTTACACCCCTAATTGTAATAGTTGAGAACAGCTGCATTCAGCAGTAAATGTGAAATGAAGCTCTTGGGGTTTGAACATGGTCACTGGAGACGAGCTGCTCTATTCTGAGACCATCACAATCACTAAACCTGACAATGCAAATGAGATTTACACCTCAAACTCACAGTTTCACTCTTTTACTGGTTCAACGCTCTGAACTGGAGCAGTTTCACTTCTGCTGATGGAGGGATGAGACCGTTATGAAGTTTGAGTGGTAGATTATATGACTTGTATGACTTATATAACATAATGAGACTCTTCACTGGTAGATCACGTGTGACTGGACTAGAGGAGTAAATGTAGATGTTGATCTGATTCAATTCACGATTCATAGGTTTTTGATTATTTTCAAGAAAGATTTCTTTCTAATTCACTTTGATATATTTTGATATTGAAATTCACAAACTAATTCACAGAGTGAAGATAAGTTTTCAATTTAGATTTAAAAATAGCAATTGAAGGTGCAAGACAATTGGTTCCATAGACGAGGAGCGGCAACAGCAAAGGCTCTATCTCCCTTACATTTTAGGCGGGATAGCGAGGGATAGATAAAAGAGCCCCGTCTGAAGATCTTAAAGATCTAGTGGATGACAGTGGAGCAAGAAGATCTCTAAGATATAATGGAGCTTGATCATTAAGAGCTTTAAAATCAAACAACAGAATTTTAAACTGAACTCTAAAATGGATCGGGAGCAAATGAAGCGAAGCTAAAATTGGGGTGACATGATCATATTTCTTTGTCCCGTCTAAGAAGAATATTATGGTCTACAGTATCAAAGGCAGCTGTAAGATCAAGTAAGATCAATACAGCATTTTTACCAGCATCAACTGTAAGTAAAATGTAATTGAGCACTTTTAGCAAGACAGACTCTGTGCTTTGATGGGCAGTAAAACCAGATTGAAAAGGTTGTAATAACTTGGCTGCATTTAAAAACAGGTTCAATTGAGACAGCACAACTTTTTCTAAAAGTTTTGATAAAAACGATAACTTAGAGACAGGACGATAATTATTAAAGCAACCCTCATCCAGACCTTGTTTCTTATAGGGATACTTCAGGATTTAGCATTTAGCTTTGTATTAGTAGAAAACCTGTAGTATTTTCGAATTACCATGCTTTCCACCCTCATATCCCCCTGAGACGAGAGATTTCTGTATTTTTTGTCTGGAAAAAATCCTCCGATGACGCTAAAAACGTCATTTTGCGTCATCGGAGGATTTTCTGGCCAGAGGCTAAAGACTACAGCCAGTAGATGGCGTTGTTCCGCATGTTTTCAACCCACCCATAGGAGGTGGGATCTCACTCACAGAATGTACACAGTGTCAACCGTCTTTCTTTGGAAGCTTAGCTAACAGGCTCTTGTTCTGTGGAGAAGGCTGAGTAGGGGTTACCATCCTCCTTTTCCCGGACTTGTCCTGCGGGCGAGATCGTTCAAAATGTCCGGGATTCAGCTTTTGCGTTCTGCGGTCGCCATTCATTGTTTACATGCACACCTTTTGTTTCAATCTAACTGAATTCATTCCGATTGGTGAATCTGAATGTAGTGTTTACATGAACGCTAAACAAGTGATCGGTTGATGTGCGTTTTAACATTGCTAAGAAAATTCCCGCTCCTCCGTGAGAGATGCGAGACCCGGCGCATCTCAGTAATGACGCCACCGGCCTCGCGCCGTTCTCCCGCGGCAGTCAGCCTCGTCCTGCTCGCCACAGTAAACATAATGAATGAATGGCGACTGTAGAACGCAGAAGCCGAATCCCGAACATTTTGGGCGATCTCTAAATCCCTGGCAAACTCATCACGTAGACTCACTAAGTTCGTAGCATAACCTTCTTGTTGTTTTCAACTGCGCACTCTTACCGGTAGGCGTGGCCTCCTAGGGCAGCGAAGCAAGTGCATTCTGGGAGTTGTTGTCTTTCATCCACATCAGCCAAAAAACATTTTCTGGCTTTTCTCAGTCTAGAAAGCTCTGAATTAAAAAAAATTCTTCACATTTCTTCTACATAAATGACCTATTTTAAATACACATTCATCTTTCCAGAAGTGAAGTATCCCTTTAAGCAGAGGCTGAACAACTGCATGCTTAAACTATAGCTGGGACTACCCTAGTGTTCAAAGATGAATTAATCAACACTTGGACGCTGGGGCCGATTATAGGAAAAGCTGCTTTTATAATCTCTGATGGAACAACATCAAGTGGGGTGGTAGTTATCTTTGTAAACTCCACCCACTGGCCCAAAAGCGGTATCCGGTGTCGTGGTCGAAGGGAATTCAGCGTGTATGTCTCTACGGGGGCTTCTGGAAAAATCACTTTAATTTATTAAATAGTTGATTTCTAATTTTAATTCTGACTCCATGAATAATTTAATCTGACTCCAAATTTAAGTGACTCTTTGTTTTTTCAAATTTTCTACCTTAACAGCTGATCCTCAGATTAGTTGTGATTTAATTTAGACCAAGGATTATTCTGGGCATCTCATAATTTCAAATATTCGTTCATTAAGGACCCGGTGTCGCTTTGGGACGTCACGTCGCGAATGTGCGTTCACGATCACAAACTAGCCAGTCCTGAAATAGTCAGAGGATGCAGTGCAACTATTTTACCCTAAGCGGCCGCTCACTGCTGACTCATAACAAAGGTGTAATTTTTTTTAATAGTTGCGAGCTTGCAACGTGCTAAGTCAGTGATAGTCAGAAATCAGAAGGTCTCCTTAATGATGTGGACCATGCTTCATTCATAGTGCCTTCGGTTTGATCTATCCTGGACAGAGACAGAGAGATGAACAACCATATGAATCATTTCTTATTATTGATATTAAGTTCATTTTTGTGTTTCTTCACTGTTGAGTGTGAAAGTGTGTGAGCAGCTGCAGTTTCAGTTCAGTCACTGTGACTCTGACTGACGGAGGTTTTTGTACGACTCTTTATCACTGTGTGAACACCCATTTACTGTTGACCTTGTGGCGACTCTGACAGTAATAATGTCCAGCATCTTCAGTCTGGACTCCACTGATGGTCAGAGTGAAATCACTGTTAGATCCACTGCCACTGAATCTAGATGGAGTTCCTGACTGGAGGCGGTTTGCGTAATAAATCAGGAGTTTAGGAGCTTCTCCAGGTTTCTGTAAGTACCAGCTGAATAAGTACACACTCCCACTAAGGTACACATCTCTGCTGGTTTTACATTTGATATTCACAGTTCCTCCTGGTTGTTCTGCTGTTATTGAGGGACTCTGAGTGACGGTGATCTGTCCTCTACACTCTGAAACACAACAAGAAGAAAATCACCAGAATAAATGAAAGATCTTTGCTAAAACAAGTAAATGTAAAGCAGTAAATGCAGTGAAAGTGAGTGTCACCGTTGAGGAGCAGCAGCAGAGAGCAGAAGATCAGTGTGTGTGTCCTCATCTTTACTGGGAATGAGTGAAACTGAAGGACAGAGATGTTGGATGAACAGTCTGACTGACAGACGCTGATATTGAGCTTCAGTCTCAGGGGTGGGACACAAATTCAAAGCCGTTTCCTCTCAAATGAGTCTCAGTCACTGACAGAAGAGCAGAAATGAGGAATATGACAATGTTAAGTTCATTTTCCCTCATCAAACACTCAATAATAGTTTGTTTCTCTGTGATTCACTCTCGGCAGAAAACTGGATGTCGGCAGTAAATCATCAAATCAGTTTAAAAATTATTATTATTAATTATTATTATTATTATCAATCTAAGGTGGAAACAGGCTTGAATATTTTTTTTCTGATCTGTCATCTGCTCAGCTTTGTGTGTTTCATCATTCAGTCATAATTTTGTTAAAATTAAATCCACATAGTTTGAAATAAAAGAATAACTTCATGTGTTTGAGTCCATTTGTGTTGTTTTCATTTCAGGTTTTTCATTGGATCAGGGCTTTTGCTCACATATAAATAAACTTCAGCGACAGATTGAAGATAAACATGCATGACAGACTCATATCACTCATCTCTCATTGTGTTTTATGTTTAATAGTTAAAGTGTTTCAGTATTATAGAAACATCAAACTCTGAGGATGATCTGCTCTATTCTGAGAGAAACACAATCACTCCTGATGATGAAATATGAGTTTAACTCGCTCACTTTCACTGTGGGACTGAAACAAGACAGTTTTTGACTAATATGAGGCTTGTTCATATTCATTAGTTTTCAACAAAAATTCAGTTAAAAGTGTAGATTAAATCAGTTAAAACTTAATGTCAGTAAGTTAAAGCTCCAGTATGTAACTTTTGTATGTGACCACAAGAGGGCGCAGTTTCCAACAATAACAAAGGCGAAGCTTGATGACGCTATGAAGGAGGTGACGATGGGAGATGTCGTTTTTAATGCGTTTTCACCATCTAGCGATATATCTACATGGAATTAATGAATCATGATCACGGATGAGGTAATTTATTCGTTTTTGTATTACCTGTATGTCTGATCGTATTATTTTATGTCATCATAATTAATGAACTGCAAGGAACGTGAAATGCTATGCTATATTATCCCGTTACAACATACAGCTATTTGTCAAATGATTTGTTTGGTTTATGTTGTGCAGTTTTACGTTTTTATGGTTAATGCCGTGTTGTTTAACGTGTTCAAACCAATATCTAAAAGTAAATTTGAACGAACATAATGACTAAATATATTTTTTTAACAACATATCCGATTGTATTTAATTGTACTGCCATAATCTCGGTCACCACACGTGATAAAAAGCCTTACCGAAGTACAAAGAGCAATATAACTTTGTTTATAAGTGCTATTATTGACAGTTGCATGTCTTACCTGTCTATCAATACACTCGCGAGAGCAGAGTCTCTGTCAAGTCCAAGATAGTCGCGCAGCTCTCTCCATCTCGAAAACGCCTGCCGATATTTATCCGGGTTTTATTCCTCCGTTTGTCACACAGTCCGTGACTCCGCGTGTATCCGAATATGGACGCTTTCGTTTTGTTGGCACTTCAATACTCGCCAAAGAGTAATCGTGATCCATAACAGCTATAACCATACAGTCTATGGCAATAACGCTATAACCACCACTTCCGCATTTGACCGTGATATTCCGGTGTGGTGGGTCATATTTTTTATTTTATTCTTTTTTTATTCTTTGTCAGACGTCTTTATTGTTTATTGTGATAAGAAAAAAAAACTCAATAAAGTTGTTGTAAAAAAAAAAAAAAATCCGGTGTGGTGGAATATCCGATCACATGGTCCACACCGGAAAAAAAGGATAGAGCGGACATTGCGTCACTGAGGCGCGACATTTCTTTTCCGGGACGGCCAGTTATTTAAAATCGGAATTTCTCTGAAATAAAAAATCTTTGGAGACTTTTGAGATATTGTAAGTACACAACTGAAGGAAATATATCACACTGTCCAAGTTATTTTCGGAAATTTTATTACAAAATTCCTACATATTGGAGCTTTAAGGGGTGTATAATGACCTTTTCACAAGATGTAAAATAAGTCTGTGATGTCCCCAGAGTGTGTGTGTGAAGTTTTAGCTCAAAATACCCCACAGATATTTTTATATAGCATGTTAAAATCGTCACTGTTTGAGGGTGAGCAAAAACGCACCATTGCAAATGAGCTGCTGCTCCCGGCACAGAGGGCGGAGCTTCAAGAGCTGGTGTTTGTGTGTGTGTTAGCAGTTCCACAAATTTAAAAAACTTTTTAGCCTTTTATGTTCAAACCAGCCGTTTGTTGAAGTCCGTAAAAAGTAATTTCTTTAAATGAAAATTTGAGGTTTGTAACTGTAACGGTCATTAGCTGGAGTGCCCTTGAGAGCCACCAGAGGGCACTCCACATCAGACTATCATGATTCACTCACAACTACATTTCCCATAACACACTGCCTGGACTCATCATCTCTGATTGCATCCACCTGTGTCTCATTATCTTTAGCTCACCCCATATAAGCCTGGTTCAGCCTTTCACTCACTGCGATTGGTTTGCCAACCGCCATAAAACACCAAGCGAAGAAGAAGAAGAAGAAGAAGAAGAAGAAGAAGAAGAAGAAGAAGAAGAAGAAGAAGAAGAAGAAGAAGAAGACGACGACGACGAAGACGAAGACGAAGACGAAGAAGAAGAAGACGAAGAAGACGAAGAAGACGAAGACGAAGAAGACTCACTGCGGTTTTGTATGTTGTTACACTGCTTTTCTGAGCGTTTTTCCACTGTTGTCTATGTTCCTGGTTCTTGATATCGGCATGTGTCCTGGTTTTCCCGTTCCTGTCTTTCCCTCTGGATTTGTGTGTTTGTATGGACTGCCTGTTTATGACCCTTGCCTGGATTTTGGATTACTCTAATAAACTGCATTTGGATCCTCAACCTCAACAGTAACTTTGCAGATGTTGTTTATGCTCAAACAGCAACATTACACTCTAACTAAAGTTAGAAAAGTGAAATCATGAATAAATGTATTATTTCTCCAGGTTTCTGTAAGTACCAGAATATATAATCTCCACCGAACACATCTCTGCTGGTTTTACATTTGATATTCACAGTTCCTCCTGGTTGTTCTGCTGTTATTGAGGGACTCTGAGTGACGGTGATCTGTCCTCTACACTCTGAAACACAACAAGAAGAAAATACACTCAAAACTTTGACAATATACTTGAAGAAATTAATTAATATCAAACTTGTGCTCCACAAACCTTGAGCAAACGCTGTGAGAGTCCAGATGAAGATGATGATGAAGGTCATGTTGATGAAGATTGTTGTGTGTGTCAGTGATGAAGTGTTAAACTCACAGCACTATAAACACTCTCACACACTGAAGATCTGATCAATATGCAAACACACTCCACATCATTTCCCTGAAGACAGAAGAAACACTGTTTTGTCTTTTAGTGTCTTTGCTAATAAACTTCTGTGTATCATTTTCAGAAACAGAAACTCATGATTTACTTCATGTTATTTTGGGTCGATCTTCTCGCTCTAAACACTGTTTTCATGATCAGTTTCATTCAGACTTTGATGCTGAGAGAATTTAATACCTGAGCTGCAGATTTATATCATCCATGATACTGTATAACAGGTCAAAGGTCATCCAATAGAGAATGACCATCTAAATCTGGCTGAAGATTTCATTATAAAGCAGGTCAATAGAATTAGCAGAGTTTAAATCACATGTGTTTGTAAATGTGATGAATGTATTTCGGGACTGATTATGAAACAAATTATTTCAGCCTTCATTCAATATCAAGTATTTATTTTTAAGATTAATTCTTTGGACTATTTTTTAGATGAAGATTTTGTGACTCTTTTTTGATCAATCATGTTTGATGTTGAGAAGATCTGCAGTTGAGTCTCATATCAGTGTGTGTGTGTGTGTGTGTGTGTGTGTGTGTGTGTGTGTGTGTGTGTGTGTGTGTGTGTGTCGTTCGTCTCTTTCTCTGCTGGAGTGTGTGTTCGTTTGAGTGTAACAGAGGTTTTTGTACGACTCTTTCACTAGAATGAAACACTGTGGTACACTTTCGGTGGAGGAACTGAATTGACGATCAGAAGCTGTAAGTCTTTCTTAAATTATCTAATAAAACGTGTGTGTTTTTAGAAGGAGGTTTCAAGTTATTTAACAGCATTTGGCAACAATATTCTTAATTTATTACAAAAATACATTATTGAAATGCTTTATTTACTTTACTTCAGCTCGTATTTATTGTCACATTTTAGTCTATTTTACTGATTGATTGCACACATTCATGCATTTAAATGTAATATTGTCTGCTATATTTTGAATGTCATATTTGGTGATATTCTATGTTTATTATATTTCAATCCATAGTTCACATTCATAATGTTTTACATTAGTAATATTTAGTAGTACATTAGCTAACATTTCATTGTATTTTCAGTAATTGCAATGTTTTCAGTTATTTCTAAATATATTTAATTCGACACAAAAGTTGGATAATATAGACAAAATAAATTTCATCAGAGTCATCATCAGGCAAAAAGAAATTTAGTTGATAAACTAAATTTAGACGAAGTTTACTTATATTTCTGTTTACGAGGAAGTCTATTGAATGGTGATTATTTTGAAAACACAAATAATATATTGTGTTAAGTTATATTTAACTTAGTTAAATCTAGTTAGTTAAATCTATTTCCAGTTTTCAGTGTATACAGTAAAGCAACAAACCGTTTACCAATTAATCATTTTTACCGTAGCATTTTTACAGTCTTTTACCATTAAAATGATGATACTTTTTTACAATGTACAACATTTAGTAATACTGATTAAATGGAGAATGTTTTGAAACTAAACTCAGGATAGTGTATGAATGAAAGCAGTGCGGTGAAACTACAGTAAAGATGAAATCATTGTGCTTTTTACTGTATTACCATCAGACAAAGAGACATTTAGTTAAAGAGCATTTTAAAAATCAATCATTTAAACTATTACGTTTGTGGATGATTATGATTGTGAGTTTCTGAATAGCAGAATATTTTCAAAATACAATTAATATTGAAATGATCATTTAAATTAGTTTTCTAGATCTTATAACGACATCACAATATAACCATCAATTTACTTGGACAATGTTTTTCAAACTCATTCTGTGGATTATTTAAAATGTAACTTGTATATTTAAAATCAAATGATCATTCATGAATGTGTGTGTGTGTGTGTGTGTGTGTGTGTGTGTGTGTGTGTGTGTGTGTGTGTGTGTGTTCAGCGGGTCCCTCCGTGTCTCCCTCCGTGTCTCTGCTGTCTCCCTCTTCTCTGCTGGTCTCTGGAGACTCCTCCGCTCTGCTCTGCCTGCTCAGCTCTTACTCTCCACAGGGGGCGACGGTGAGCTGGACGCTGGACGGGTCAGAGGTCACCGAGGGGGTTCAGACCAGCGCAGAGAGCGAGCGGGACGGTCTCTACAGTCGCAGCAGCGTCCTGAGCCTCAGCAAAGCACGCTGGGAAGCCGCAGAGCGCTTCGTCTGCAGAGGAACACATGCCGGAGCTGCTCACGAGGCCTCGTTCCTCAAGAGCTCCGAGTGCTGATGTTTCTCCAGTGAAGACCAGCGTATCTGAGCGTCACGTGATTTACAGCTCAATACTGAAGCAGTCTGTCAATGTGCTGCCATTGCTGTTCATTCAATAAAGCTTCATCTGAACGCAAGCGCACATTTGTGTTGGACTGCATCATTGATCAGTGTGTCGTTCCTTCAAAGTCCTGCACTAAAGTTTCAGCCGCTTTTGATTGATTGGAATTAGGGGTGGAACAATAATTACAGTGGAAAGTGACAATATGTATCGTATCGTTCACCTAAAATTAAAATTACTGTGTTAAAAAAAATTCACGTTTACAGGGTTTTCGTGTCACTACTACATTAAACTACTGTATATAATGTTAAATATAATGTATAATAATGCAATGGGGGAATATTTGTGGGTCCTGATAATGCCAAATGTCTGATGTTACCAGTAAAAAGTGGCCGACATTATTTTAAATATGCACTCTAAAAAGAGATGTGTTAAAAAACAACACACAAGATGTGTTGATGGCATTTTGACACATGTTGTGTAGATTTTTAACACACAATGTGTGTTAAAATGTAACTCTGGATAGAATAGCACTGGGTGGAGGGCAGTTTGTTTTTATGAAAAAAAATTCTAGGTATATTTTATATGGTATCCCATAAAATGCTCTAAAATAAATAAAGCAATACATTCAAATAAATAAATTAAATCTTAATTCATGAAAACTTAAAACTTGTTTTTTTGCAGCCAATCACACCATGCCTCTTTTTCAATGTCTTTTTCAAATGCTGCTTTCACTTGTTATTAATAACCAGATTGACTTTATTTCTGTCAGACTCTACAGAAGCTCTTATTGAGAATGAACAGGTTTTGCTGTTGACGATTCATTGAATGTTTCATTTAAAGTCACCAGAATCGTGATTAGTGTCAGCTTTATTTGGGCTCTTGACCCTTGACTCTTTAACATTAGTTTCTCTGATTGCTGTAAATGTGTATTTAATTTAACACATTTGAAACAGCAAAAATAAACACGAGACAAATATGCTCAGATGATAATTTTATCATCATGAACATGTAAGATTGTTCAGCAGAAGCTCAGAAAGAGTTTAATATTTGAAAGATGAGTGTAATACATAATAGATTAGCATAATGCAATTAGCTTAAAATTAATTAATAAATACAGGTCGTACAGAATCTTACAGTTTAAGGTATCAAACAGATATCAAGAATCAGCGTATGAATCTCAACAATGGTGACAAACAAAATGCTTCATGCAGCAATGCATGCTGGGTGCCACAATAGTGCAAATCTCATCCATGACTCCCAGCATGCATTGCTGCATGAAGCTTTTTGTTTGTCACCATTGTTGAGATTCATACGCTGATTCTTGAGGTCTGTGTTTGACTGATTTCTCCTACAGATTAAAATTTTCAGAAAACATTTATTTTATTATTCTGCACTACTGGACAGCATGATGTTGTGTCACAGGATAGTCATAACTAACAGTACATAAATTAATTAAATGCGCACCATCCATTTACTCATAAACCTGATCAGATCTGCACTTGTTGATTATGACATCATCAAGAAACATCTGATCATATTTTCACTCGCCATAACAAATGTATTTTATTAAAATACAGTTAAAGTAGCCAGAGAAACACTAAAAGAAGAGTAAAGGGTCAAGAGCTCAAATAAAGGAGCCATTAATCACGATTCTGGTGACTTCAAATAAAACATTCAATGAAACATCAACATCTAAAACTCAGTTAATTCTCAATAAGAGCTTGTCTATGTAGATTCATGATGTCTAAACCATCCAGGTAATAAAATGTCCAAACTAACTCTTTATTAAACGTCACTGGACTCCATAAACACATACGTTTCAGTGTTCATCCAAACACTCAGTTGTAAAAACACAGGAAGTAACTCCGACTACAGTCACATGTGACACAAATCTGACACAAGTTGTGTAACTATAACACATTAGTGTGTAAAAGGTTTCAACACACTTCTGTGTAAGAGGAATAACACATTAGTTGTGTTAAAGGTAACACAAAATGTGTAGTCCTTATAAACACAGAGATGTGTTAAGAATCGACACAGGTTGTGTGTTAAATTTGACACTACATGTGTTAAAACTGACACAATATGTGTTAAAATCTACACAACATGTGTTAAAATCTACACAACATGTGTTGTCCCTGAGCACACACACTACATGTGTTAAAACTGACACAACATGTGTCATTTTTAACATCTCTTTTTACAGGTTGTGTTGTTTTCAACTCATCATTTTGAGCGCCGACACTCACCATCACTGTGAATGATATGCAGTGTTTGCTATGTTCTCAAACAAACAGGCCAGTGGAAATACAAGTTATTTATATACAATATTTTGTCAGTTGCTACATTTTAATAAAATTCAAAGTGCAAACTCGGTTAACCTTTATTTCTTCATGAACTTTTGTCAAAAGCAGCATTATCAATTAGGGGTTGAAGCGTGAATAACTGAATAATGTCCAGTACAGTGAGTCTGTCCAGTCATTGAGCTTGAAACATTGTCTTGTACTTTGTGTGCACATGCATTCTGTACTCGACTATTGATTAAACGGTTAATATTTTTGCATCTGGCCCTTTCGCTTTATTTTTTAAAATGACACAATTTGTGTGTTAAAATGACTTACACATTTATTGTGTTAAATTTGACACAACATGTGTTGTCCCTGAGCACACTCACTACATGTGTTAAAACTGACACAACATGTGTCATTTTTAACACATCTCTTTTTAGAGTGTATCTAGTCAGAGACATCAAGCATATTCGTCTGAAATAATTCAGTATTTTCATCTTCAGAATCATGAATATTGTTATTCTGGTGTCTCTATTGTCCTGCATTGGGTTATCAGCACCAAGTCCAAGCCTATTCATTTACACACACAATGTTAAACCAAATTTACCATTTTGATGGAGTATGGCAATAATATGGTATTGTGAGTTCAGGATGGTGACATAAGGGTCTCGTTACACCCCTAATTGTAATAGTTGAGAACAGCTGCATTCAGCAGTAAATGTGAAATGAAGCTCTTGGGGTTTGAACATGGTCACTGGAGACGAGCTGCTCTATTCTGAGACCATCACAATCACTAAACCTGACAATGCAAATGAGATTTACACCTCAAACTCACAGTTTCACTCTTTTACTGGTTCAACGCTCTGAACTGGAGCAGTTTCACTTCTGCTAAAATAAGTTATGAGTAGGCTAATAAATTCATATAAGCTTGAGATGAAGGAGCTACTTGAAAAACTGATCAAAAACAGCTTTATGATACTGGTGATAGACAATGACTTTATATGAATTTAGAATAAGATTTGTGTGCAATATAATCTACAAAAAAACTATAAGACTGGAACTAGGAAAAATTGTATATTTTTGTTTGATTTTATATCAGGTTTTGTAGTTTTCTCTGATTCTGAGCATATTAGAGTCAAACTCGTCCATCACAGGACTGATCACAGTCTAATAGAGCTCCGGAGGCTGACGTCATGCAATCTAAACTCCGCCATTTTGGCAGTCAACCAGGAGAGCGCCAGAGCGGCTTTTGCGTTATCGATAGCGGTCGGGTCGAATAATAATTCAAAACAATTACTATTTCAACATGGTGGACAGCTGTTGTGCGCCTGGATTCCAGAACAGGTGGAGGAAATGCTTATGGAAAGTGTGTGAAAAAATGTGTTTTATGTTCCGTCACAATTGTGACCGGTGGGATAATGTGTAAACTAATATATATATATATATATATATATATATATATATATATATATATATATATATATATATATATATATATATATATACATCAGATACATCCCAACGGTTTATGATTGGACATAAACACAAATTTTCACACACTGTCCATAAACATTTAAAAAAAACTACTAATGACACATCATTCGGATATTTTCATGTCTGGGAAAAAAATGGGATTAAAGGATTAAGATTTCATACTGAGTCTACTGTTCTCACAGTGATATTGCTATCCTTGCTACCAACAAACAAGGACAGCTAAGTTAGCGTCGATAACAACACAGTTGACTTGCCTTTCCAATGACGATAGAGCAGGTTTAAGCTGGTATAACGTTACTCCAAAATTGAATATTGATAACAACGTTTGATTGCGTCCATTTGTACCCTCCAGGCTTTTGTAGGCCTTTAAAGAGTCTCCGGAATAGGACGAGGGAAAGTTAATGAAGTAACGTTAGTTATATAACGTTATATCAGGATACTGCAGTTCAGGAAAGCTATAAGTTCCTTTATTAATACACATGAAAAGCACCCCGGGGGCATTATAGGGATCTGTTATGTTTAATCTATTAAGTTTTGCTATGTACAGGTCTATATCTTTTTAATTAAAGTGCGCAGTGAACTCTGTTGCCTTAAAACTCATGCTGCCGTCATCCGTTCACGCTCGTCTCGTACGGCCTCTTTACTGCCAAAATGGCGGTGTAAACAGAATAGGTCACGTGGCGTCCGGAGCTCTATAGAGATCATATCAGTCATAAGTCAGTTTTGAACACATGTGTAGTTCCTGTGTTTGTCCTCTGTGTGTGTGCGCGCGTGTGTGTGTGTGTGTGTGTGTGTGTGTGTGTGTGTGTGTGTGTGTGTGTGTGTGAAAGTGTTTGAGCAGCTGCAGTTTCAGTTCAGTCACTGTGACTCTGACTGACGGAGGTTTTTGTACGACTCTTTATCACTGTGTGAATGTATAATCACCCACACATTTATTATTAGAATCTGTTCTGCAATGGAAACTCTGACAGTAATAATGTCCAGCATCTTCAGTCTGGACTCCACTGATGGTCAGAGTGAAATCACTGTTAGATCCACTGCCACTGAATCTAGATGGAGTTCCTGCCTGGAGGCGGTTTGTGTAATAAATCAGGAGTTTAGGAGCTTCTCCAGGTTTCTGTAAGTACCAGGATAGAGCGGGTTTTCCACCATAACAGCAGTCTGGATCACTGCTAGTTTTACAGGTTACAGTGACTGATTGTCCAGTTTGAGAGAGCCGCTCTGAGGGAGTTTGAGTCACTGTCACCTGCCCAACAGATTCTGACAAGAGAGAAAGATTAGAAATCACACACACTTTTACAACCTTATATCTTCACAACACACACAAAGATAACGAGTGCATAACGTTTGTAATCTTGACTGACACAAACCTCGACATAACACTGCCAGCGTCCAGATCAATATGGTGATGAAAGTCATTTCTGTAGGTTGAAGGTTCAGTTCTAGTGAAAAACAGTTGTTGATCATGTTTGATGTTTGACAGAGTTATAAACACATGCAGAGCACTGAAGCGTGTGTCGCTCATGTAAAACACACTCTATGCAAACGCTTCAGGAGTCACAGATTTAAGTTTAATGTGCTTTCATGGAGATTTCACAAACATTTCACGAGTTCACATGTTAATATGATCCTTTATTGATATAAAGAAATATTTTCTGAGTGTGATATTACTTTGATACAACAGTTTAATGAACAAGAATCTATTATTGAGTACTTTACATTTTAGTCATTTATATTGCCATTAGTTATTTACTAACTGAAAGTTACGGCTGACTGAAATATTTCCAAACGAAACCACAGTAAAACAAACCAGTGCGACTCTGAGAAACACAGTCGTGGCCTAATAGTTAGAGAGAGTCAGAGAGGTTTAATGCAGAGGACAAACTCTGAGTTTGGGTTTCCACACTTGGCCTTCATATGTCACTTTCACAATAGTTCCTGAATGAATCAGTGTTTTAATCGGATGATAAAGTTGATGGCTGCATCCGAAATCACATCTTCCCTTCTATATAGTAGGCAAAAAACAGTATGTGACAAAAGAAGGATGTCCGAATTGATAATACTCATAAAAGTAAAAAGTACTCGAATGTCCGACTAATTTTGGAGAGATCCTGAAGTGTGACACAATGGACACTTTACTATCCCATGAGGCCACAGGAGAGGATCTGTGAATGACAGTGAAGAGATGCAACTGACGCTGGTAGATCACATGATAATGACAACATGGCGAATGTAGTACGTCTGAATTACACACACACACTCATTTATACTATATAGAACTGACTTTTTTAGCGGCTGTGAAGTAATTACTTATTCAAAATAAGTATCTACTCAAGAGAGTATGTGATTTCAGCGCTTCTTTCAGCTTTTTCTACTGATTCAGAGACTTCATCCTTCAAAGGCCGATTGCCTCACAGCGGCTCGATGAAGTCTGTCTCAACTCAAAGGCTCCTTCAAATGCATCTTCATTTCCCGTGAAACAACACTCACATTTCCCATTTAACACTCAGTCCGACCTTCACGGCCTTTGAAGGATCCAGACTCTGAATTGACCGTTCACAAAGACCCGCCCCCTTAGTTACTGTTGCTATGTCCGATAAGCGACGCCGCTCTCACACCACACACTTCTCACGTAGTGAAACACACTGTGGTGAGCAGGCCGAGGGCCGAGGGCCGTGGGAGGGGCGCGAGGCCGGTGGCATGATCAGTGATGAGCTACACCTGCGAGACGCACCGGTCTCGGATCTCTCACGGAGGAGCGGAAGCATAAAGGAGGAGCGACGACAGTGAAGAGAGAGAGAGGACAGGCCTGATTTTTATTTGGATGTGTTGTTTCTGTTTTGTGTTGCCAGCAGTCGTCCGTGAGGGGCTGCTGGCTTTTACTTTCATTTTGTATTTGTTTTATTTGGTTATTAAAATGTTTAAGTGTTCGCCGGTTCCCGCCTCCTTCTTTCCATAACATCATACCTTGTTACACACACATTGCGGAGCAGAGAAACTGACAACACACTGACAGACAGAACAGACCAGTGTACTTTTGATATGAAACAAAGTCTCACCTTTCAAATTTAGTGATTTTTTAAAGACATTTAAACAATAAATACCGTTTTGTGGCTCTTTAATGTGTCTGACAGATCGCTGTAGAGTCTCAGTTAAAGCTGCTCGTGAACCGATCATCTCTTCCTTCTAGTTCATTTATAGCATCAAATAAACATGAATAAACATCAGAAGGAATGTTGTTTTAACCGCGGAAAGACGTCAGTACACTTAGTTTTTCAAGTTTAAATCCTCCAACGTTAGTCTACTAACTCTCCTGACTGCTTTGTCGGACAAAATGGCAGATGGCGGATTATGATTGGTCAGATCGCCTGTCAATCAAACTCCCTGAGAAGGGTCAATTGTGACGCAGCCATTGACATAGGCTAGTAAATAAGCCATATCAATCATAATAATAAGCCTTTCATTTCCTATATATAATACATCGGCTAATCAGCGATCAAGCGCACACATAAAGCTTGTCACAGCGCACCGGCAAACTACAGAGAACCGCCGGTAACGATCTGTCCGTCACAGACTGAGTGACTGGCAAAATTGAGGTGCATATATGTGCATATACAGGCCATATAGGTCTCCTGTACTGCTTCTTTATATCCACATATAAGCCCTATATGTACATACAAGATATGTCTCCTAGCTCATGGCAGGATGGTCATTTTGTAGCTCATATCTCACTTTGGCAACTGTCATACATGATGCCTAGCTCAGATAGGCACATCTATCAATTCGAAGCTCACGGAGCTGAGCAGATCAAAAAGATAATTTTTCTTTTCTTTTTTCTGTTCTGTTCAGTTTTTTGTCTTATTTTTGTTCTTGTACTATTTGATTGTTCTTAAGTAAATAAATAATGTAAATGTATACATTTTGGGCTTTTATTTATGTTGCAGCTATGGATTTGAATAATTTTACTAATATATAGGTAAACATATAGGTGAACATAAAGGTGCATATATACGTGCATATATGCACACATATATACGTGTATATATGTACCTATATAGGCACATGTATGCACAAATATATATGTACACATATATGTACATATATGTGCATATATGTACATATAATATAGGAAAACGGCCAATTTTATATATGTCACATATATTAAAAACCTTTATATTAAAACCTATATTAAAACATATATGTTTATATAGGTTATTTCCATGTGGGTTAGAAGGAAATAAAGAAGTCATTCACACCTTGTCAAACATATCACTACATGAGCAACATGACTGTAGCTCAGTCACAAGCAAATGCTGATGCAAATTAGAAATAGTTTTATGATAGTAACACATTGTAGAAAAAGGTTTACTATCAAAAGGGGGGTGATTATTTATGATTTATGAAACATGTTTTATTAGCATTGATATGTAGTTGAAATGTATATGTTTTAATGACATTATGTTTAGAAATAATTTTTAAAAACATTAAACATATAGTTAATTTGATTAAAAGATAAATTAAAATACAAAGAATTTCAAAAAAAAAAAAAAAAAACATTGTAAAGGGCCCTTTTATTGTAAAAATAATTTTTTTTTTTTTTTTTTATGAATTCAATTAATTAGACATGCTTTAGTTTATTCAAATTTAATTAAACCATTCAAATGGAATTCAGAAAACTTTAAACACAAACACTGAATTTGTTTCCAAGTGTGTATATACAGTGAGGAAAATAAGTATTTGAACACCCTGCTATTTTGCAAGTTCTCCCACTTGGAAATCATGGAGGGGTCTGAAATTGTCATCGTAGGTGCATGTCCACTGTGAGAGACATAATCTAAAAAAAAAAAAATCCAGAAATCACAATATATGATTTTTTAACTATTTATTTGTATGATACAGCTGCAAATAAGTATTTGAACACCTGTCTATCAGCTAGAATTCTGACCCTCAAAGACCTGTTAGTCTGCCTTTAAAATGTCCACCTCCACTCCATTTATTATCCTAAATTAGATGCACCTGTTTGAGGTCGTTAGCTGCATAAAGACATCTGTCCACCCCATACAATCAGTAAGAATCCAACTACTAACATGGCCAAGACCAAAAAGCGGTCCAAAGACACTAGAGACAAAATTGTACACCTCCACAAGGCTGGAAAGGGCTACGGGGAAATTGCCAAGCAGCTTGGTGAAAAAAGGTCCACTGTTGGAGCAATCATTAGAAAATGGAAGAAGCTAAACATGACTGTCAATCTCCCTCGGACTGGGGCTCCATGCAAGATCTCACCTCGTGGGGTCTCAATGATCCTAAGAAAGGTGAGAAATCACCCCAGAACTACACGGGAGGAGCTGGTCAATGACCTGAAAAGAGCTGGGACCACCGTTTCCAAGGTTACTGTTGGTAATACACTAAGACGTCATGGTTTGAAATCATACATGGCACGGAAGGTTCCCCTGCTTAAACCAGCACATGTCAAGGCCCGTCTTAAGTTTGCCATTGACCATTTGGATGATCCAGAGGAGTCATGGGAGAAAGTCATGTGGTCAAAAATAGAACTTTTTGGTCATAATTCCACTAAACGTGTTTGGAGGAAGAAGAATGATGAGTACCATCCCAAGAACACCATCCCTACTGTGAAGCATGGGGGTGTTTTTCTGCACATGGGACAGGGCGACTGCACTGTATTAAGGAGAGGATGACCGGGGCCATGTATTGCGAGATTTTGGGGAACAACCTCCTTCCCTCAGTTAGAGCATTGAAGATGGGTCGAGGCTGGGTCTTCCAACATGACAATGACCCGAAGCACACAGCCAGGATAACCAAGGAGTGGCTCTGTAAGAAGCATATCAAGGTTCTGGCGTGGCCTAGCCAGTCTCCAGACCTAAACCCAATAGAGAATCTTTGGAGGGAGCTCAAACTCCGTGTTTCTCAGTGACAGCCCAGAAACCTGACTGATCTAGAGAAGATCTGTGTGGAGGAGTGGGCCAAAATCCCTCCTGCAGTGTGTGCAAACCTGGTGAAAAACTACAGGAAACGTTTGACCTCTGTAATTGCAAACAAAGGCTACTGTACCAAATATTAACATTGATTTTCTCAGGTGTTCAAATACTTATTTGCAGCTGTATCATACAAATAAATAGTTAAAAAATCATACATTGTGATTTCTGGATTTTTTTTTTTTAGATTATGTCTCTCACAGTGGACATGCACCTACGATGACAATTTCAGACCCCTCCATGATGGGAGTTCTCCAAGTGGGAGAACTTGCAAAATAGCAGGGTGTTCAAATACTTATTTTCCTCACTGTATGTGGGTGTTTCTGTTTAATTTAATGGCTAATTTTTTGCATTGTGCTTGTATTTTCTGTTTTAGATGCTCTTAAACAGTAGATGGGGACAGCCGCCGTCACCCAAGTTATTTTTGCCCAGGCTGTGCAAAAGTGGCAGGAGTGACTGGACGACAAAACATTCAGACGTCAGAGGACATGCTGTAAATAGTCTAAAGAGGAATAAGAGGCTAATAAAATGAATTCGTTCTTAAATACTGCAGTGTGGTCTGTGTTTTAGACTAGGCTAAAGGCATACAAGCTTTCAAATGTTCCATCACTTTTTAACATCCTGGTTGTAGATAAAGCAGGATATTCATTATAGGCTATTTAATTTAGGGCATTACATTTTCGCATGCCTATCCCATCATTTTCTATGGCTTAATAACGATTGAAATTCCATTGAAATCCCATTGATCCTTAGTTTTGTTGAAATTTCAACATTGTTTCAATATTCCTGATAATTAAAATACCATTGAAATTCCGTTGATCTATGGACAGGATTTCAACATTGTTTCAATATTAAAACAGGGTGCAAAATGATGTAGAATCAACATCAGAGTTCGACTTAATGTTGACAGCGGAATGTTGATTATGTTTCAATGACTGTTTGCTATCTGGGCAAGCTGTTCAGGTTAGCCAACTTTGCTATTAAACCACAGTTTTGGATTTATGCCACATAGGCCTGGTTCCTGCATGGTTTTTCGAATAAACAGGTGCTGGTCATAAAATTAGAATATCATCAAAAAGTTGATTTATTTCAAGAATTCAACTTAAAAGGTGAAACTAATATATTATATAGACTCATTACATGCAAAGTGAGATATTTCAAGCCTTTATTTGTTATAATTTTGATGATTATGGCTTACAGCTTATGAAACCCACGAAATCAAAATCCCAGAAAATTAGAATATTACATGAAATCACACAGTAATTACACAGTGATACCATGGTCATTGAACCAGGTTTTGGTTATTTTGGCAGTGTAGGCAGGTGCAAATCCTGCTGGAAAATGAAGGAAGCATGAAGTGCTCTGGAAATGTCCTGGTAGACGGCTGCGTTGACTCTGGATTTAATAAAGCACAGTGGACCAAAGTCCTCTTTTCTGATGAGAGCACACTTTGCATTTCATTTGGAAACCAAGGTCCCAGAGTCTGGAGGAAGAATGGAGAGGCACACAATCCAAGATGCTTGAAGTCCAGTGTGAAGTTCCCACAGTCTGTGTTGGTTTGGGGAGCCATGTCATCGGCTGGTGTTGGTCCACTGTGCTGTCCACTCAACGCAGCCGTCTACCAGGACATTTCCAGAGCACTTCATGCTTCCTTCAGCAGACAAGCTTTATGGAGATGCTGACTTCATTTTCCAGCAGGATTTGCACCTGTTGTAAAGTTGAAAAGATCTCTCATAGAACACCTGGGGTTTGATGCAGAAATTAGTCTTTCAGATCCAGACTGTCATTTTTTAAGTAAAGAAATCTGATGTTTGTGTTCAGACGGTGTAATTATATGCATGAGTTGCTCGCTATCGTTCTGATATAAGCATCAGCTCGGCAGCAAGAGACCAACAACAGTAGTGGTCTTTATAGAAACATATAGAAATCCCTCTTTCATCCCTTTAACACTGAATCCTCTGTTTCTTTTCCCCGCTTCACTCTTAGCTCACACACTCTCTTTCTCTTCTGATGTCTGTGACATTTAGCTTCATCTCTGCCAGTAAAGGACTGAAAAATCACAAATCAAATCTAATATCTCAGATTCTTCTCCTGGACAGCAATGAGAAGTACATGGAAACAGAGCAAATGGAGACTTTTTCTAAAGTCTGTTATTTTTTCTAATAAAAATATGCTGGTACTGTAGATAATATTTTTGTTTGTTTGCTGGGAGACATTTGTCATCTCTAGTTTCAGAAGAGATCTCAAAAATGTCTCAAACTAAGTGAATATGATATCTCTATATGCTATGAATTGTAAAACATGATTGTATTGATCTGGTAAGTCATTATAGGGAAATGCTAGCATTACATAAAAAAAAAAGATTTTTGGATGAAATTTTATGTGAATATGCTATGGAAGTGTGTATTTCTGAAATGCTGTTTGTCTGTTTTTCATCATTTAAATAAAATTCTAGCTTTTCTGCAGTCCTTTGGTGTTATTCTATAGTGTAAATACAAGTGTACAGGCTTCATGTAGTCTCTCATTAAATGAATCCATAACAGTATTCTGCAAATGGAAAACTACATTCCTGCAAAACTGCCGCATAATAATAAAAAAAGATGACTGGGAGGCTCGTACGTGAATCTGGGCTGAACCCAATCTGCAAATAAATACTCAAGACACTTCTAGTCATGACCATCTGACCTGATCTTCTCTCTGATAACACCTGATGAACATTGTAAGTATTTGTAGCTTGAACCAAAAATGGGATTGAACACTAAGTAGTGATAAACTGTTTAAAAACAATGAAACCGTGAAGAATTTGTCTGCTAAAAGGAGTAATGGATTTTGCTTTGCACTTTTTTCCTTCAGACCTGCAAGATGTTGCTTTTATTTTTCTGTCTGCTTTCTCTGACAGCAGTGGCAACTGAAGGTACCACATTTTACATTATAAGTTTCACGGATTGGCATGGGCAGGGTTTGTGTGTCTAGTAAAAGATGGTTTATTTTGTGTTTTGTCTTGCAGTGGGTCTTGGTGGTAAAGTGCTTCTGTTTCCAACCCAGACGGATTCAAGCTTTGTTAAACTCACTCCTGAAAAGCCACTGAGTCTCTCAGCGTTTACTCTTTGCATGCGTGTGGCGACGGAGCTCCAGGGCGAGAGGGAGATCATTCTCTTCGCCTACCGCACACCCGAGTACGACGAGCTCAACGTGTGGAGAGAGAAAGATGGCCGATTTGCCTTGTATATTCAGTCTAGTAACGATGCAGCGTTTTTCCGCCTGCCTCCTCTCTCCACGTTCCAGACTCACCTGTGCGTCACCTGGGACTCTGCGACTGGGCTTGCTGCTTTTTGGGTGGATGGACGGCGCAGTGTGTTCCAGCTCTATAGGAAAGGTCACTCGGTTCGTCCTGGCGGCACCGTTCTGCTCGGCCAGGACCCTGATAAATATGTGAGTGCATTTGACCCAGAACAGAGCTTTGTAGGTGAAATTACAGATGTGTGCATGTGGGATCGTGTTCTCTCTAGCAGTCAGATTGAGGCGTTGCATTTAAACCAGGAATGTTTTCCGACAAAGGGAAACGTGATTGACTGGAACACCATCAAATATGAGACCAGAGGAAATGTGCTAGTGGCTGAAAATGACTGATACAGATCTGATTCCTCCACACAGTTGTGTCAGTCTAAATGATCTGTTTTAATGAGTTACAAAGCTGTAAAGGCTAACAAATAAATTCTCAGCATCACAACTACAGTGTCTGTGCATCATTTGGAAGAAAGAGCTGAATGTTGAAAAAGGGGTTTTAGTGGTCTATGTATTAAATTACTGTATACTGTATATTGTGAAATATTATTGCAACTGCAATTTAAACATATTTTTGAATGTCATTTTTTCCTGTGATCAAAACTGAAAACCAGTCTTCAGTGTCACATGACCCTTCACAAATCATGCAGTAGATTGTTGCATAAACGAATAATTTGCTCAGAAATCATAATTTACTCACTCTCATGTCGTTCTAAACCCCTTTGACCGTCTTTCTACTGAGGAACACAAAAGATGTTCGACTGTCCAAGCTCTCTCACATAAAACAAAATCATACAGTGATCAGGGAGGATAAAAAAGGCCTAAGAAAAGCAATGGATCACAAAACAAACAAGAACCATCAGTTTGACATCCAGAAAATCCAAACTACGCCAGGTTCAAATGTGCACATGCATTTCGTTAAGAGTTAATAATGACAAGATTCTGTTTTTACACAATTTTTGGACTTAATTTGTACTTAACAGATGAGAGGATAAGCGAAGGAGTGTGGAACAAGATGAGGAAATGCCACCAGCCAGACTCAAGCGTGTGTCGTCTGCATGATCACATGACTGGACGTGTCAGAGCACCAGTGTCAGAGGAACTTCACAGGAATCAGTGTTTGATGTCGTTCTACACTGAATACACATGCGTTAATTGACGGAGGAACCAAGTGTGTCTAAAAAAAGACGTTTCTCTGTGTCTCTCTGTCTGTCTCTCTCTCTCGGCAGGACGATGTTGCTTCCCTCTGGGCAAAATGAAAAAATGGAGTGTGTTTTCACTTCTTTAGGAATTTAGAAATCATTTCTTCTTTATTCTGCACGAGTCTCTGCTTCAGAGTTCAGACTTTCTGATCAATCAAATGACAGTTTCATCACTAAAAGAAACAAGTATTTCACTGTGAACTCCATGAGAGGGCAAAGGTCATTCCAGAGGTCACAGGTCATCAACACTTATTAAAATGCTTTGAGAAACACATGATCATTTAGAGACACCCAGTTAAGATGTGTAAAGATCAGTACAGAGTCTTTCTGATTATATTATTTATTTAGATTTAATAGTTTTCATGCATTAAGAGACATTTAAAGACGATGAGACTGTTCAATAATCCTGATGTTGAGTCTCATATCAGTGTGTGTGTGTGTGTGTGTGTGTGTCATTTGTCTGTTTCTCTGCTGCAGTGTGTGTTATTTATCTAACGCTATTTCACAATAAACACATTGTAGCCTACTTAGTTTGTGTAATTCAATTGTTTTAAATTGAATGTTAAAAGTTCATACTAATGTTCTATTCTGTAACTAATTTTAATATAAATCATACACAATCAGAATAAAAAGGTTGCATTTTATTGGTGCAACAGCCTATCACTGGAAGTCCCTTATGACAATTAACATTACAGTGACCATAGTTCAAACAAGTTAGAGATTTTTGTAGAAGTAAACATTTCATGTGTAAATAAAATTATAATCTAATACATTCCAATTAAGGCATATTGAATGTTAAAATGCCTTTCAAATATAATGTTAAGTGGGTGTCATTACCCATTTTAATCTGATAATTCAATAATTTAATAAATGTTCAAATTTAAAAGTTCAGTTTAGAGGTATTGTATCGGTATCGGCGATACTGGCCTTGAAAGTATCGGTATCGGATCGAAAACAAAATAAGTAGTATCACTAATCCCTAGGCAAGGCAAGGCAAGGCAAGGCAAGGCAAGGCACGTTTATTTATATAGCACATTTCATACACAGTGGCAATTCAAAGTTCTTTACATAGAAGAAATTAAAATAATAAAAAGAAAAAAGAATAATTAAAACAGTTTAGAAAAATAAAAATACAGTACAGTGCAAACAGTCGGACGAACATTGGCACAGTGCTCATTCATTAAATGCATAGTTAAACAGAAGTGTTTTGAGTCTGGATTTGAATGTGACTACAGTAGGAGCACATCTGATCTCTTCTGGAAGCTGGTTCCAGCTGCGGCTGGCATAATAGCTAAAAGCAGACTCGCCATGCTTAGAGTGAACCCTTGGTATTTCTAGCTGATATGATCCCAATGATCTGAGTGATCTGTTGGGTTTATTTTCAGTGAGCATATCTGCAATATATTGAGGTCCTAGGCCATTGAATGATTTATATACTAGTAATAATACTTTAAAATTAATCCTAAATTTAACTGGGAGCCAGTGTAAAGACCTGAGGACTGGTGTGATATGTTCATATTTTCTGGTTTTGCTCAGAATCATAGCGGCAGCGTTCTGTATGAGCTGCAACTGTCTTATGGTCTTTTTGGGAAGGCCAGTGAGGAGTCCATTACAGTAATCCACCCTGCTGGTGATGAAAGCATGAACAAGTTTCTCTAAGTCTTGTCTGGAAACAAAGCATCTAATTCTTGCAATATTTTTCAGATGATAGTATGCTGATTTAGTTATTGCTTTGACATGACTACTGAAACTAAGGTCTGACTCTAGTGTCTCACCAAGATTCCTGACTTGATTTTTAGTTGTTTGACCCCTAGTGTCAAGGTATGCGTTCACCTTGAGAACTTCATCTTTGTTTCCAAATGCAATGACTTCAGTTTTGTCTTTGTTTAACTGAAGAAAGTTTTGACACATCCAACTGTTGACTTCATCAATGCATTGGCACAGGGAGTCAATGGGGCTGTAATCGTAAGACGATAGGGCTAAGTAAATCTGTGTTTCGTCTGCATAGCTGTGGTAAGCAATTTGGTTCTTTCTCATTATTTGGCTCATATACAGGTTGAACAGGAGTGGCGCAAGAATTGAGCCTTGAGGGACTTCTAAACTGTTTAACACACTTTTGAAAAATGATGTGGGAAGTGTGTCAAGAGCGCAGGTTGATGTTTTAAGGTGCTGTACGGTTTCTTCCAAAATTTTGCCATCAATTTCTTTAAAGTCAGACATAGTAACTACTTTCTCAGGTGGTTTGATGGTCTGTCTAACCCCAGGGCAACTCAAGGATGTGCTGATCACCTTTCTGATATTATTGATTTTCTCAGAGAAGAAGGAAGCAAACTCACTGCACTTGTTGTCTGAGAGCATTTCACTGGGAATCTGGCTTGGGGGGTTTGTCAGTCTCTCTACAGTAGCAAAAAGAGTGCGTGTGTTGTTTAAATTACTGTTTATAATATTTGAGAAGAAAGTCTGTCTACCTTTGCCTAGTTCCATATTAAAAGCATGGATGCTGTCTTTGTAGATGTTATAATGGACTACAAGTTTTGTCTTCCGCCACATGCGCTCTGCTTTTCTGCATTGTCTTTTCATATTTTGCACTGCTGTTGATGTATACTGCAAATGTATAAAACCCTACCCTACTGCAAATGTATAAAACTGATCAGATATCAGCTAAAAAAACACATTGGTTCTCAGTGCCTCCTCATGATTCATGGGTTGACAGGGATTTCGAAGTGTTTATTTTTTTATTTTTTTATTTTTATTTTTTTATTATGCAACAGTAACAAAAAATTAAATAAAAATAGAGAACAGTAATGTACAGTAATAGACAATAATGAGGGTTACAAGACAAATCAACAAAGAATATTACATTAGCTTAAAGGAGAACTCCGGTCAATTTTAACATTGAGCTCATTTTTTTGTACATTTGGAGTGCTGTCAATACAGAGAACAACGACAAAAATCGGTGTTGCCTACACCGTGTTATCCTGTTTTTAAAATTTGCACCCTGTTGACTTCAATGGGGCAAGTTTTAAACCTGCTTTTAGCCTCTTAACATCCTTGATGCGTCATTACAAGTGCACAGGTCATGTGAGTGATTCCTTCAGAGTGAACACGAGTGAATCTGACTGCAGTAGATGTGAAAGAAATGTATAAAAATTATGTTATTTAAGCCAGCGCAAATACCTGTATTTTCTTCCTGTTTTCGGGTGAAGTCCAAAGTAGTCGATTGCCGAGTTCACGCGCATAGGTTTAGTACCTATGATCACGCGCTTGAACTCGGCAATCGACTACAAACAGTTATGACGTATAAGCCTCGTTTACTGAAATCACGTGACTCTAGTAGTTTGCGCTCCGAACGAGAAGGACTTGGCTGCAGATCGGGGGCGGGGCTGCATCTGGTCATACCTATTCTGATTGGCTCCATTGTTTTTTATTTATTTTTATTTCTTTTTTATAGGCGGAACCTATTTTTCTGATAGAAAATGTGTTCGTAGTTCGTGTAGAAAGGAGTAGACTATGTCATTTAAAAAAATGGAAAAGTTGTGCAGTTTCACAAAGTCTTCATTCTAATGCACAGAAGGGGAAAAAATTTGCCTGTATCTCCCTGAAATTATTGTTTTGGTAAATTAAGCTGGTCTTTAGGCTAACATTAGCCTGGGAAAACCCAGACAACTTCCGGCAAATTCAGATTTGCTCAAGAAGTAGTCTGGCAGAGAGCTCATTCAAGCCCATTTCCATGCCGTCGAAATCGCGGCACCAATTTAGGTCTAGCCAATTGCGCCCAGACTGGCATTTGAGCGACGTCCGTTCAACTTTTAAATGCATTATTATATTCAAATTGCAAACACATGAGGACAGTCTCCATAAAAGACCCACTGGCAGATGAACGTGCTACTACATTTCTCTGCGAAACGGTAGGAAATTAAATTAGATTTAATAGAGGATTTTAACTGTGACACAATGATTGACAGGGCAGTTTAAGTGACAGGATGCACACGACAGATCCGTCCGATAAAGATGACGAAGTAGTATGTCCCAAAGCTTGCCTACTTTTTTGCTACACATTCAAAAGTAAATACATTTTCTTCAGAAAAAGAGTACATACTTTTATGGCGCAGTGTAACTTAGGCGAATTGGGACGCAGCATATGGCTTTAAACGATGACGATCGCTCTGATTGGTTTTAGGTCTATCCAATTGCGCCCAGAGGCATTTGAGCGACGTCCGTTGGTGACGCCCCTTTGGAAGGGGCTAGGCTTACGTAGGCTAGGCTAACGTACAAACGACCCCACAATAAGAAGTTCCCTTTCAAGGGAACTTGCGTTGCGTCGAGAATGACGCTATGGGGAACGCTTTGCGTGATGACGTCTTGAAGCACATGTCAAATCAGTCCAATGGTGTGGCGGAACGTCAGAGGAGGGTGACGTCACGTACCAGGAAGCTATAAAAGCCGGCCCGAAACAGAAAACGAAAGCTTTCTGAGTCTTCAGTTGCGCTCTGTGTTGAATCTGTCCTTGTTATTTGGTGTTGTCTGTCTATATATATTATATTCAGTATGGCGAGCAAGCAGCAGTTTAGAGTGTGTGTCCATCCCTGCCCGCGTTATTTAACGGGAGGTGATACTCACACTCTTTGTGTTGTTTGTTTGGGAGAGGAGCATGCCCGGTCAGCACTCGAGGGTGGTGACTGTGTGCATTGCTGTGCGCTTCCATTGCGTACGCTCTGATCCCGCTTGGCTCGGTTCAATCCCGACCACGTTCCCCAGGGCTCGGGTCCCGCCACGGCTGAGGCTCGGCGGCGATCTCAGACCTGGGGTTCACAAATGGATCTGTCAGTGGATGTTGAGACGGGCTCTGCCTTATCTCAGCCTCTTTCTGACAGATCCAGTGCCTCTCATCAGGGTGTGAAAGCACGCGTTGCGGTTTCTTCCCCCTCGGTGGAGGCACCAATACTGCAATTGTCCAGCTCCGTGGAGTTGGACTTTGTTAGTGTTGACGCTGAGTCTGAGGATTCGCCACCTCAGTCTCATGCGTTCGAGGAATTACTCGATGTTGTAACGAGAGCTGTGGAAAAATTATGTATTGAGTGGCCAGAAGATAGGCAGGACGTTCGCTCGAAAAGTAAGCTCGACGAACGCTTCCTGCCATCTCGCGCACAGCCTCAGCGCAGAAGCCTTCCGTTCTTTCCCGATCTCCACACCGAGGTGTCGAGATCGTGGGGGAAGCCCGTGTCATATAGAGTTTACAGTGCACAAACATCACACTATTCCTCTATTTCCCAATATAAAGAACATGGTTATGGGGAGATGCCGAAGGTGGAGGAGACGCTTGCGAGCTATCTCTCTCCAGCAACGGCATCTTCCCTGAAGGCTCCTGTATTACCCACCAAGCCAGTCAGATTCACATCTTCACTGATTAATAAAGCTTATTCAGCCGCTGGTCAAGCTGCAGCGTGTCTTCACACAATGTCTCTTATGCAAGCTTACCAGGCAGAATTATTGGGTGATTTAGATGAGGGCGGGGGAATTGCTGCTGATACAGTTTCCGAATTGCGTAGGGCCACAGATTTGTCTCTCAGGGCCACCAAGGAGACGGCTAAATCCATCGGCCGCTCTATGGCAGCCTTGGTGGCCACTGAGAGGCATCTGTGGCTCAATCTGAGCGAAATCAAGGACAAAGAAAAACATCTTCTGTTGGATGCTCCTATTTCCACATCAGGTTTATTTGGTGATGCTGTAAATAGTGCAGTTGCTAAATCGCAAGAGGCTTCTAAGCAGGCAGCTGCACTTCAAAAACTTCTCCCCCGCCGTTCTTTCCATGAGGCTGCTGAGCGGGAGCAGCCTCACTCATCTAAAAAGAGCGCTGAACATCGTGCCACTCAAAAACAGAGCGTGTCCTCCCGTGCTCCCCCACAAAAATCACGGGGACATGGAGGGAGCTCTCAAACCCAGCAGTCATCGAGGGGTAAGACGGATCTGCGGACCGTTATTATTGCCAAGAAGGCTGCTGGGAAAAAGTCCTGACGTCCGAGGGCTCAGGACAAATGAGGGTAGCCCCCCCCCCGAAGCAGAGCGGTCAACACCTCTTTTTACGGTGCCCGTCTCTCTTCGGTACCCTCAGGGGGCCGTTCTGCCAACCCTGCCGCCTCCGGTGTTACAGGGCGCAGCGGTCTCCGGCGAGCACATATCTCAAGGACCACCCGGAAACGTAGTGGCCTCGGGATGCCCGCCCCCTCCGAGGAGGGTGTTAGAGCAGTCTGTTTGATTGTTCCCTGCCGGTGCACCGTTACAGGGCGACGAACTGACTACTCAACAACAACAAAATCCAGAAACCAGTCTCGAGAGGCTGGTACCTCTAGTAGAATCTTTGACAGCGTGGAAGCTACTGTCAAATGTTTCTCGTTGGGTCCTGCAGACCGTGGAAAAAGGGTATCAGATACAATTCAAGAAACGCCCACCTCGGTTTATGGGGGTCCTACCCACAGTGGTGGCCCCCGAGCAGGTTCTGGTTATGGAACAGGAAGTAAACACTCTGTTAGAGAAAGGGGCCATAGAATATGTACCTCCCTCCAACAGGGAAACCGGGTTTTACAGTCGGTATTTCATTGTTCCAAAAAAGGACGGGGGATTGCGTCCCATTTTAGATCTTCGAGTTCTGAACGAGTCAGTCATGCAACTCAAGTTCAAAATGTTAACGTTGAGACAAATCGTGCCACAGATCAGGTCCGAGGACTGGTTTGTCACGATAGATCTCAAGGACGCGTATTTCCATATTTCCATCCGTCCGTGTCATTGGAAGTTCCTGAGGTTTGCTTTCGGGGGCAAAGCATACCAATATCGAGTTCTTCCATTCGGTCTAGCTTTATCACCCCGCACTTTCACGAAATGCGTGGATGCAGCTCTGGCGCCGCTGCGCCTCCAGGGCATTCGCATTATGAACTACATCGACGATTGGTTGATTTTAGCTCAGTCGCAGCAGATAGCGGTTCAACATCGAGATGTTGTTCTCGCCCATATGAAAGAGCTGGGGTTACGGCTGAACGCCAAGAAGAGTGTGCTTTCTCCACTACAGAGGACCACTTTTTTAGGCGTGGTGTGGGATTCAGTGTCGATGCAGGCGCGCCTGTCACCGCCACGTATAGAGTCCATTCTTGCTGCTGTGAAAAGTGTAAAGCTAGGCCAGCTACTCACTGTCAAACAGTTTCAGAGACTGTTGGGTCTCATGGCAGCAGCTTCCAATGTGATACCTTTTGGACTACTGCACATGAGGCCCCTGCAGTGGTGGCTCAGGACCAGGGGGTTTTCCCCGAGGGGCAACCCTTTTCGCACAATCAAGGTCACGCGGCGATGCCTACGTGCCTTGGTTATCTGGAAGAAACCGTGGTTCCTGTCCCAGGGCCCAGTGTTGGGAGCTCCTTGTCGTCGCAAACTGCTAACGACGGATGCTTCCCTCGCGGGTTGGGGAGCGATCCTGGAGGGTCGCTCATCTCAAGGTCTGTGGGAAGACCATCATCGTTCCTGGCATATCAATCGACTAGAGATGTTAGCTGTCTTCCGGGCTCTGAGGAGCTTCATCACAGACCTCAGGGGGCACCATGTGTTAGTGCATACAGACAACACGTCGGTAGTCGCCTATATCAACCACCAAGGGGGTTTGTGCTCGCGCCCGTTATCAAATCTGGCACGCCATATCCTCTTGTGGTCCCAGGGGAAGTTGCTGTCACTCAGGGCAGCCTACATCCCCGGGGTCCAGAATATAGGAGCAGACACTCTGTCGAGACAGGGGCCGAGGCCCAGGGAATGGAGGCTCCACCCCGAGGTGGTGGAGTTGATATGGAGGGAGTTTGGCCAAGCGCAAGTGGATCTGTTTGCGTCTCGAGAGACGTCTCACTGTCCACTTTGGTTCTCCCTCACGCATCCAGCTCCTCTCGGACTGGATGCTATGGTACAGGCATGGCCGAGGCTACGCCTGTACGCCTTTCCCCCAGTTGCTCTGCTCCCGGGAGTTCTGGAGAGAGTTCGCAGGGACCGGGTTCGCCTGCTTCTTGTAGCCCCACGGTGGCCGGGCAGAGTATGGTTTCCCGATCTTGTGTCCCTCCTCGACGGGCATCCTCTGGAGCTTCCTGTCAGGAGGGACCTTCTGTCCCAAGCAGGGGGTTCAATATTCCACCCCCGCCCAGAACTGTGGAACCTGTGGGCTTGGCCTCTGAGGGGGCCCAGCTCATAGAGTCAGGTCTCTCAACTGAGGTTGTTGAGACCATTCTACAGTCCAGAGCTCCCTCCACGAGGAAACTTTACGCCCTGAAGTGGAGAGTTTTCACTTCTTGGTGTAGTGACTGTCGGTTGGACCCAGTTAACTGCCCAATTGGTACAGTGCTGGAGTTCCTGCAGGACCGGTTCACGGCAGGTCTGACCCCGTCCACTTTAAAGGTTTATGTGGCGGCCATAGGTGCTTACCACATTCCTTTGGGTGGAATGTCTGTGGGGAAAGACCCTTTAATATCTCGTTTCCTTCGTGGCACTTGGAGGCTGAGGCCTGCAGTTCGCTCTAGGGTGCCACCATGGGACTTGTCCATTGCTCTACAAGGCCTGTCCCTGGCCCCCTTTGAGCCCATTGAGGAGGTTCCTGAGAAGTTTCTAACTTTGAAAGCTCTTTTCCGTCTGGCTATTTCTTCTCTTAACCCCCTGAGGTCGGCTGTCGCGCCGGCGCGATAGGCTCGTTTTTTTTCCTTATCAGTGCAAACAAAATCAAAATTCTAATATTAATTTTTATCTTATATGCTTGTGTTGTACATCAATCGATCCTGTTAAGTGTGTATTTTTTTTGTGCATACTCATAATAAAAACAAAGTGTTGTGCTTTTCGCCAAATAAAGAAAAATAAACATGATGCGCGTTCTGCCGTCTCTCTCAATGTGAAACTCATTCTGAAACGCGACAGAAAATGACCTGTAACTCAGCGAATGTTTGTCACACAGACTTAAAACACATGTCTATACAACGCTTGGAGTCTCTATTTTTAAAATATGTAAATTATATAAAAAACAAATATTCTCTGTTTAAGTAATCCGTAAGAAAGCAGCGGCATGTACAGTTTCTCAAACACATCCTAATTAACTATAATGTGACCACACCCACGCGCGCACGAGCGATTGACATGCAAATGATCCACACGGCAGAACGCAGACCTGTAAACGCCCTCATCACCTCAAAACAAAGAATAAGAGACTTCGGTAACTTACTCCTCTCTGCTTTTCATCGAGTTTGAAGATGTGCTGTGCTGTGCTGTTTACCTTGTGCTGTGCTGTGCTGTGCTGTTTACCTTGGGATTTACCTCAGAAGAACGCGATTTGAAGATGAGAAGATTTTTAAGGTAAGACATGTTAAACTGGTCGTGCCAGATTAAAATGTATGTTATGAAATGAGTTTGGAGTAAAAACATGAACTAAGCCTAATATCGTACATGTATATGCATCTATAAATAGACAGAAACATGTTAAAATGTGAACTAGACTGGTAGGCAACCTTTCAGTGCTAAATTTATATAGGCCTACTTCATATATATTTCACTCAGTTTTGATTAGCTTATGACACTGAAATAATGCTAAAATACTTCTTTATGCGTAATGTAGCTTGTTTGCGAATATCTACTAATGTGATTTAGTGCAAATATGTTTCAGCCTCCGGTAAAATATGTGATATAGCCTACTGTCTACATTATATTTTTATATAAATGCTCGATTTTGGTTAGCCTAAGACACGCTTCAATACTGCCTTATGCACAGATGTTTGTGAATACAGGTGTAAATGTTTGAAATGTTGTGATGTGTGTCGTTCGCGAACGATCCGTTCATTGCGTGTGTCACTAAATGCGTGCGGATACCCATCAACAGATACTCGCGGTGACGCGGTCTATGGCCCATAAATAGATATTTCTCCGTTCTATGGCCCATCAACTATACATTGTTTGTCCATAACCATCACTTGCTCAGCAGTTTACTTTGTATAATGTATGCTAAAAGTTTTATTTTGATGTTGTTTTTTAGGAATGTGAACCTTCAGTTCTCAGTGCGATCGAGAAATCATACCGAGTAAGTGCATAGACGTAATATTTTACAGATGAAATGTAGCCTAATTGTGTTTACATCGTCATAATATAAAAGTAGCCTACCTATTCTTGTGTGAAATGACAAAAACCATCCATTCTGCTTATACAGGAGACACTGCGCAGAGGAGGGTGAAAACACAAGATACATGGAGGACAAAGACATTTCCATGTCCTGCACCTGTGACTGCCTACAACAAACACATGAGGGGTGTTGACCTGTCTGATCAGCTGATACAGTACTACACAACACAGCACATAACCATGAAGTGGTACAGTAAGATTTTTCTACACTTCTTGGACATTGCTTCCACCAACTCTTTCATTGTGCACAAAGAGCTACATGGTAACTTGTCACATAAAGAGTTTATGGAGCAACTTATAACAGAGCTCTGTGGTGTGTCACAGAAAATGGCAATGAGTTTTAAATCAGTGTTGGAAACCGTTGTGCTGCTTAATATATATTTTTTATAACCTGTAATCGTTTTTTCAGGATTCTTTGAATAAAAATATTTTTTTTATAAAAAAACAAAAGTTTGGTCTTTTTTTCTTTCTTTTTTGGAAAGGATGTAAGTGATAGTAATAACTTTAAGGCTTTCCATTGTTAGAAAAGATTTCTATTTTGAATAAATGTTGTTCTTTTTAACTTTTTATTCATCAGTGAATCATTCTTAGGTCATCATTCTTTGTTCAGGCTGCCTCACAGCACCTTGATGGCCCATTAGCCATGGGGGGAGTGTCTTTAGTCACACCCCTGGTGTGAATCACATTAATATTCATGGCCCACGCATACAGCAGTGCTGACACAAAAACTGACATGCAAAATTAAAATCGTTATATTGTTGTTTGTGAAAGAGTGGTCAGAATGATTTTCACCTCATTTTGTAGAAAAAATTCTAGCCTACAAGAATAGTAATTCCAAAGTCTTATGGAAAACTATTCAGTATGTGTTAAATGGCCTTATTGCAGTGACAATGTTTTTCCCAAAACATACTAACCACGCATAATATTTTTTTTTCTATAAAATGCAAATATGTACATCCATTTTGCTCACATATTATTGTAGCAGAGTTTGTGCTGAATACAACAAAATTACATGTTGGCCAATAGTATGTTGTAAGTAGCTGAAATAAGCACAAATGTCAGGTCATGTCAAAACATCTCAAGGGCCCCAAAAACACCTCAGACTCCAGAGGGTTAAGAGAATAGGGGATCTGCAAGCATTGTCGGTTGCTCCGTCATGCTTAGAGTTTGCTCCGGGTATGGTTAAAGCCTTCCTTCATCCAAGACCGGGTTATATCCCCAAGGTCCCCACTAATGTGGTCAGACCTATTGTTCTGCAGGCCTTTTGTCCTACTCCCTTTCAGAATGCGGACCAGGAGGCTAATAATTTGCTTTGCCCAGTTCGGGCGTTAGATGCTTATGTCCACAGAGCTGCCCTGTGGCGTAAAAGTGATCAATTATTTGTGTGCTTTGGGTCCCCTAACAAGGGAGGCCCAGTGTCTAAGCAAAGAATGAGCAAGTGGGTGGTTGAGGCTATCTCACTTGCTTATGAGGCGGCTGGGCAGCCTTCTCCTTTGGCTGTCCGGTCGCACTCTACGAGGAGTATGGCGGCCTCTAAGGCCCTTATTTCAGGAGTGTCTTTACAGGATGTTTGTGATGCGGCAGGGTGGTCCTCACCGCACACTTTCGTCAGGTTCTACTCTTTGGATCTAGACTCTGCTCGAAGACACATCCGGTCTTCATTGGCATGTGCCAGTGGATAGTGGCATGTGTCACTGACATTATTGGCATGTGCCAGTGGTGGATAGTGGCATGTGTCACTGACATCGCGACACACTGACATGACACCTGACTGACACCGAGTCGCGGAACATGTCACCGTGTTGCGACACCTCCAGTAGTGACTGACAGATTAATCGAACACCTATAGCCTACTAACATAATTGTGGCACAAAATCCTAAATAAATAGCCTAATTTTGTGATATTTAAAATATCAATTAAACGAATTAAAGTGCATTAATATTTTTTCAAACGTGTTATTTTTGTCACGTCTGTATGTAATTGGTATGTGCCACTGAATGTTTTGTAATACCAGTGCTACTTTATGTTGTTTATCTCGCAAAGTCACAAACTTCCCATTCTAGGAAAGACATGAAATAAATCTATCATGGGTCACTACGAATAACGTATTAAGCTATTAGTCGACTAATCGCACATGTATATTAATAAGCCATATAAATCATAATAATAAGCCTTTAATTTCCTATATATAATAAATCGGCTAATCAGAAACTGAACTGTTGATCAAGGTTATAATTAAACCAAGCTAATATAAAACTCGTACTGTCTGCAGAATACAGTAAATAGTAAACAAATTACATGTTAGGATGGCCAAATAACCATGGAGTATTATTAAAATTAAGATCTATTATTAATAAAAGGAGGCAACTAGGGCAAACTGAAATCACTCAGATCTCATATGTGTCACTGATCTATAAGAGCACAAAATCTCTTTCTGAACTCTATAATTATTAAGAGTGTCAGATTAATTTAGATGGTTTTATTTCAGATGCAAGTGTGACGATGTTATTTCAGATCCTCCTTTGAGCAGCTGCAGTTTCAGTTCAGTCACTGTGACTCTGACTGACGGAGGTTTTTGTACGACTCTTTATCACTGTGTGCATGTAACATCACCCACACAATTATGATAAGAATCTGTTCTGCAATGTAAACTCTGACAGTAATAATGTCCAGCATCTTCAGTCTGGACTCCACTGATGGTCAGAGTGAAATCACTGTTAGATCCACTGCCACTGAATCTAGATGGAGTTCCTGACTCGAGTTCTTTTGTATAACGAATCAGGAGTTTAGGAGCTTCTCCAGGTTTCTGTAAGTACCAGGATAAATAAGCTCCACTACTAAATCTGTGCACATCACTGCTGGTTTTACATTTGATATTCACAGTTCCTCCTGGTTGTTCTGCTGTTATTGAGGGACTCTGAGTGACGGTGATCTGTCCTCTACACTCTGAAACACAACAAGAAGAAAATACACTCAAAACTTTGACAATATACTTGAAGAAATGAATTCATATCAAACTTGTGCTCCACAAACCTTGAGCAAACGCTGTGAGAGTCCAGATGAAGATGATGATGAAGGTCATGTTGATGAAGATTGTTGTGTGTGTCAGTGATGAAGTGTTAAACTCACAGCACTATAAACACTCTCACACACTGAAGATCTGATCAATATGCAAACACACTCCACATCATTTCCCTGAAGACAGTCACTCATTAACAGACACAAAACATGTCACGGGGTGACGTGAAGCGGAACTATTTTTGCTAATGTTGTTTCCCTGTGGGAGCGATTTCGATGTAATCAAAATAAACCCGGTTCCGGGTCCTTCCATGTAAACAGTCCGGCCGGGCTTAGTAAATGGAGAAATGAGCGCCAGCTGTGTAATGAGTGGAGATTGAGCCGCGAGAGAGACATGTATTCGTGAGGGGGATTATAAAAGGACATGTTTTGTGGAGAGGGGTGTTCACACAGAGCGGGGAGAGGCTGCACATTGGGAAGAAGGAGCCTAAAATCAGCGGTTTGATGGATCCGGATACAAAAAGGGAAGTAATATTAACAGAGGAGGAGAGGCAGTGGATCTATGTTACTTCGTCAAGCAGTTAAGTGTCATCTGTAATTCTTATTAGGAAACTTAATGCCTTCAGTACCCGCTGTATACAACAGTTTGGTGAAACTGCCCTGGAGTTTATTGAAATCTGGTTTGAAGCCTCTAATGCCAGTTGTGTGTTCATAGTACACTTCCCACACAGTTTTGGATGTACAGTTTCGTCAATTGAGTGGAGCGAGTCGGCTGGGACCGCGAGTGGAGACCTTATTCACTGTGAGTTGTTGTGAGTTGCAGTGCTTAGTGCGAAGTGAACACGTGTGACCATTTGAAGTGATTTACAGTTTTGTGTCTGCCCGTGTCCCCAGTTGGCATACTCGTTGGTCTCGAGTGCCGAATTGAAACTAACTAACTGCTGTGTGTTGAGTGTATGCTGTACAGGATTGCAGCTCCATCCTGTCTGATCTGAAGGGGATTTGTTGAATATTCATGCATTGCTGTTCGACTTCCTGACTCGAAGAGGAAGCATTATCTGTATCTTGAGCTGTTCACACTGAAGAGGATCCCTGGCGTGAGTACCTGATTACTGTCTGATTTGAAGAGGATTTGTTGAATATTCATGCATCGCTGTGTGAACTCTTTACCAGTGTCTGCTCCATTACTTACCTCTGGCTGTCCGAAGAGGAACCACTGTGGGAATCCCTAACCAGTGTCTGCTCCATTACTCACCTCTGGCTGTCCGAAGAGGAACTGCTGTGTGAACCCCGTACCAGTGTCTGCTCCATTACTCACCTCTGGCTGCCCGAAGAGGAACCGCTGTGTGAACCCCGTACCAGTGTCTGTTCCATTACTTACCTCTGGCTGTCCAAAGAGGAACCGCTGTGTGAATCCCTAACCAGTGTCTGTTCCATTACTTACCTCTGGCTGTCCAAAGAGGAACCGCTGTGTGAATCCCTAACCAGTGTCTGTTCCATTACTTACCTCTGGCTGTCCAAAGAGGAACCGCTGTGTGAATCCCTAACCAGTGTCTGTTCCATTACTTACCTCTGGATGCCCGAAGAGGAACCGCTGTGTGAATCCCTAACCAGTGTCTGTTCCATTACTTACCTCTGGATGCCCGAAGAGGAACCGCTGTGTGAATCCCTTACCAGTGTCTGCTCCATTACTCACCTCTGGCTGTCCGAAGAGGAACTGCTGTGTGAACCCCGTACCAGTGTCTGCTCCATTACTTACCTCTGGCTGCCCGAAGAGGAACCGCTGTGTGAATCCCTAACCAGTGTCTGCTCCATTACTCACCTCTGGCTGTCCGAAGAGGAACTGCTGTGTGAACCCCGTACCAGTGTCTGCTCCATTACTTACCTCTGGCTGCCCGAAGAGGAACCGCTGTGTGAATCCCTAACCAGTGTCTGTTCCATTACTTGCCTCTGGATGCCCGAAGAGGAACCGCTGTGTGAATCCCTTACCAGTGTCTGTTCCATTACTTACCTCTGGCTGTCCAAAGAGGAACCGCTGTGTGAATCCCTAACCAGTGTCTGTTCCATTACTTACCTCTGGCTGTCCGAAGAGGAACCGCTGTGTGAATCCCTAACCAGTGTCTGCTCCATTACTTACCTCTGGCTGTCCAAAGAGGAACCGCTGTGTGAATCCCTAACCAGTGTCTGCTCCATTACTTACCTCTGGCTGTCCAAAGAGGAACCGCTGTGTGAATCCCTAACCAGTGTCTGCTCCATTACTTACCTCTGGCTGTCCAAAGAGGAACCGCTGTGTGAATCCCTAACCAGTGTTTGCTCCATTACTTACCTCTGGCTGCCCGAAGAGGAACCGCTGTGTGAATTCCGTACCAGTGTCTGCCCCATTACTTACCTCTGGCTGTCCGAAGAGGAACCGCTGTGTGAATTCCTTACCAGTGTCTGCTCCATTACTTACCTCTGGCTGTCCAAAGAGGAACCGCTGTGTGAATCCCTAACCAGTGTCTGCTCCATTACTTACCTCTGGCTGTCCAAAGAGGAACCGCTGTGTGAATCCCTAACCAGTGTTTGCTCCATTACTTACCTCTGGCTGCCCGAAGAGGAACCGCTGTGTGAATTCCTTACCAGTGTCTGCCCCATTACTTACCTCTGGCTGCCCGAAGAGGAACCGCTGTGTGAATTCCTTACCAGTGTCTGCTCCATTACTTACCTCTGGCTGCCCGAAGAGGAACCGCTGTGTGAATTCCGTACCAGTGTCTGCCCCATTACTTACCTCTGGCTGCCCGAAGAGGAACCGCTGTGTGAATTCCTTACCAGTGTCTGCTCCATTACTTACCTCTGGCTGCCCGAAGAGGAACCGCTGTGTGAATTCCTTACCAGTGTCTGCCCCATTACTTACCTCTGGCTGCCCGAAGAGGAACCGCTGTGTGAATCCCTAACCAGTGTCTGCCCCATTACTTACCTCTGGCTGTCCAAAGAGGAACCGCTGTGTGAATCCCTAACCAGTGTCTGCCCCATTACTTACCTCTGGCTGCCCGAAGAGGAACCGCTGTGTGAATCCCTAACCAGTGTCTGCTCCATTACTTACCTCTGGCTGCCCGAAGAGGAACCGCTGTGTGAATTCCTTACCAGTGTCTGCCCCATTACTTACCTCTGGCTGCCCGAAGAGGAACCGCTGTGTGAATCCCTAACCAGTGTCTGCCCCATTACTTACCTCTGGCTGCCCGAAGAGGAACCGCTGTGTGAATCCCTAACCAGTGTCTGCTCCATTACTTACCTCTGGATGCCCGAAGAGGAACCGCTGTGTGAATTCCTTACCAGTGTCTGCCCCATTACTTACCTCTGGCTGCCCGAAGAGGAACCGCTGTGTGAATCCCTAACCAGTGTCTGCTCCATTACTTACCTCTGGCTGCCCGAAGAGGAACCGCTGTGTGAATTCCTTACCAGTGTCTGCCCCATTACTTACCTCTGGCTGCCCGAAGAGGAACCGCTGTGTGAATCCCTAACCAGTGTCTGCCCCATTACTTACCTCTGGCTGCCCGAAGAGGAACCGCTGTGTGAATCCCTAACCAGTGTCTGCCCCATTACTTACCTCTGGCTGCCCGAAGAGGAACCGCTGTGTGAATCCCTAACCAGTGTCTGCCCCATTACTTACCTCTGGCTGTCCAAAGAGGAACCGCTGTGTGAATCCCTAACCAGTGTCTGCCCCATTACTTACCTCTGGCTGCCCGAAGAGGAACCGCTGTGTGAATCCCTAACCAGTGTCTGCTCCATTACTTACCTCTGGCTGCCCGAAGAGGAACCGCTGTGTGAATTCCTTACCAGTGTCTGCCCCATTACTTACCTCTGGCTGCCCGAAGAGGAACCGCTGTGTGAATCCCTAACCAGTGTCTGCCCCATTACTTACCTCTGGCTGCCCGAAGAGGAACCGCTGTGTGAATCCCTAACCAGTGTCTGCCCCATTACTTACCTCTGGCTGCCCGAAGAGGAACCGCTGTGTGAATTCCTTACCAGTGTCTGCTCCATTACTTACCTCTGGCTGCCCGAAGAGGAACCGCTGTGTGAATTCCTTACCAGTGTCTGCTCCATTACTTACCTCTGGCTGTCCAAAGAGGAACCGCTGTGTGAATCCCTAACCAGTGTCTGCTCCATTACTTACCTCTGGCTGCCCGAAGAGGAACCGCTGTGTGAATCCCTAACCAGTGTCTGCTCCATTACTTACCTCTGGCTGTCCAAAGAGGAACCGCTGTGTGAATCCCTAACCAGTGTCTGCTCCATTACTTACCTCTGGCTGCCCGAAGAGGAACCGCTGTGTGAATCCCTTACCAGTGTCTGCCCCATTACTTACCTCTGGCTGTCCAAAGAGGAACCGCTGTGTGAATCCCTAACCAGTGTCTGCTCCATTACTTACCTCTGGCTGTCCGAAGAGGAATCGCTGTGTGAATCCCTTTCCAGTGTCTGCTCCATTACTTACCTCTGGCTGTCCGAAGAGGAATCGCTGTGTGAATCCCTTTCCAGTGTCTGCTCCATTACTTACCTCTGGCTGCCCGAAGAGGACTTCCTACGCAGCCTCACGAAGAAGAGAGTCGGATCAGCCTGTGTTTTTAGTTTAGGATTTAGCCTATTTTAATTTAATAAAATACAACGTTTAATACTGATTGCCTTGTCTGGTCTCGTGGTGTCTTTGGGTAACTCCTCGAGGTGGTACGCTTAATAGGGGTGGTGTGAGACACGGGGGGAGGCCACCCCGGCCTGTGACAAAAACACAATCACTGAAGTGAAAAAAATCAGTCTTTTTCATAATATATGACCTTCTACAAAATTACAAATACAAATTAATTCTCAATTCATCTACAATACCAACTTTAGTATATTAATCTAAATATCTGCTGTGAGACTTTGAGAATATTTTTACTGTAGTTGGAGTGAAATGTCACTGTTAATCCCCAAAAACCAAATCCATGTGTGTTCCTGCAGTTTATGAACAGACATGAGGATCATCACACACACGAGTCTCTGTCAGTCACTGAATAACTGAGTTTTATTGAGAGTCACACATGATATAAACATGTTAACTTTAATAAATTCAGTCAGTAATTCAGTGATGATGATCTTCATAAAGCAGGGGAAGTCAGAGAGTTTCTGTTGTAATGATTTGACGGTGGAAACACAGCATTCAGAGAGTGAGGATCCAAATGCAGTTTATTTACAAGTATAATCCAGTCATAGTCCATATA
Source organism: Vimba vimba (assembly GCA_022828995.1). Taxonomy (NCBI): domain Eukaryota; kingdom Metazoa; phylum Chordata; class Actinopteri; order Cypriniformes; family Leuciscidae; genus Vimba; species Vimba vimba. The sequence continues at coordinate 26,550,723 of CM040840.1, forward strand.
TCAGACAGAGTCAAAGCACATGTTATCAGTCCGAACAAAATCTATTCTATATCTATTCAAACTGATCTATTAGTTTATTTCACTGGTTCACTTTCAGCAGCGGCTCCAAACTGATGATGATATACTTTATAAAACTATATACAGTCAAACCAAAATGTATTCAGACACCTTCAACATTTCTCACATTATCACAGTTTATTCGCTATAGTTTAGAAAATGGTAATAAAATATGACATATATTAAACTGTGTCAGAACACATTCATCTTGATAATGTCAGATAACTTTGAGCAAAACATGGTCAGGTCAAAGTGTCTGAATCATTTTTGGTTTATTCAATTTAATTTATTTTAGAAGATCCTTCTCGAGCTTTGGGTTCTAGCAGGATGCCGGTTATAACGTTTTTGTAATGAGTGTTTAATCCACGACATATATTTAGACATTCATTCATCTGCCAATCAACGAAAACGGAGAATCTGTGGCGTGCAGGTGACATCATCATCGTTATGGTGTATTATTATACGTTTAATCTCACTATGTGTGTCTGTGCGTTAGAGCGAGAGGTATGTGATTATTTCACACTATTGATTTTGTCTTTCCCTTTGGACCTTTGGGGAGTTTTCTGTTCCCTGGCACTAACACACACTTCCTGTTTAGCATCAGTATTTTCGCGGTTTGAGAGCCCTTGTTAGTCGCTTGACGTCACAGTCCGGCTCGGCTCAAATATCCCCGAAGTGTAATGAGTTTAGGATGGATGCATCATGCATGTTCAATAAATGTTATTTTGTTTCTTTTTGTAGCAAATGTGTTGAATCGAGTCTTATTCTTTCCAATAGAGTTAAAGGTACGACCCTAAATTAAGACCTGTTGTCAGGTTAGACGCCATTTTGAATTTAACAGATGAAAACGAGGCTGTTATAAACGAGGGATAGACTTGGTCTGTGTCTGAAATCTCTTGAGTAGGTGCTTATTTTAAACAAGTAATCACTTCACGACTGCTAAAAAAAGTACATTCTATATAGTATGAATGTGTGAATATAATCCAGACATACATTCGCCATGTTGTCATTATCATGTGATGAAGTAGTGGGTCATCCAGGTACTTTTTGTCTACTCTCTTATGAGTACTTCTTTTGTCACATGCTGTTTTTTGCCTACTATTTAGTGATTTTGGATGGCACTCATTATATAAAGGTCATATGAAGGATTTTTTAAATCTACTGCCTTTTTTCGAAAAGAAGTTTCCTCATCTGAACAATCGGGATGTTAAACAACAGTGCGATCCATTAAACTCACTGTACTTATATCCCTCACAGCCTCGTTTTCATTCCTGTCTAAAAATAAATGCCTTCTGGTTTGTATTTCCACAGCATGAAGGGAAGATCTTACGCATTTATGAATGAACCGCTTGACATGTTATTATGATATCTGCTTCAGACATTACTGTGCTCATGATAACTTTAGTTAACTCTACAATAAAATAAATCCACTTCAGCTAAATACTCCTAGACAGCGATGCCATAGAAATGTACAGAGCTAACGCAAAAACGGACATTCAAAGACAAAACTCTAAAGATGGCTGTGGACTTGTTTCTCTAAGGTCTATAACTAGAGGAGGCTCTGAAGAGTCTTAAAGGGATATTTCACATAATAATGAAAACCTGTCATAATTTACTCACTCTCATATGCTTGTTCCAGTCATGTATGATTTTAATTTCTTCTGCATAAAGTTGATAAATGTCTATTCACATGCATTGTGAATACGTGGTGCACATGAGACCAGTGACCAACAGGGGGAGCAAGAGACAATCCATCAGGAGCAGAAGGTAAAAGTTCATAAATGTAAATCATAGACATGAGCTCTGCTCGAAATATTTTGTTGGTTAGAATTTGCTTAATGTGAGTAAAATATAGGCTATTTTTTTTAATGGCAGATGATTGGAAAAGTCATGGAAATTCATTAATTGATCACTGATCAAGGTAAATTATTAGAAACAGAAGGGTCATTCTACAGAAACGTCCTTTTTTTGGTATGGCAATTGATTTCTTTTTCTAACATTTAAACTTACACCACATTATTAGATTACCCTTTGACTTTATGAATACGCATAAATGACAGCTTAATGATTTGTTTATAGTTTTTGTGCATTTATTTAAAGACGACATGTACCATTTTTTTGTCACTGGTGTTACCTTATTACTTTGGCAATATTAAAGGTGTTTATGAAATCATTTTTTTCAGCACATGTAGTCAGAGTTACCGAAAAATAATAATAATGCAACAAATAAGGAGCTTATGTTTTATTTATTTTAATCAGGTTTGTTAAAAGTTTGCTTGAATGAGGTTAGTTCGTTTGCACAACCATGTATTTGCTATAACAATGAAAATATTTGAAAACCAGTTAAAATCAAGTAATGATGCAATCCTTTAAATCTTAACTTTTGAGTGTAGCAGAATTAAATGGATGTAAAATTATTATGATGTCACATGTGACACTGTATTTAATGTGACAGAAAAAAAAGACAGTAACACCAGTGACACAATTAATCACCAATGACACACATAAGACCAAAAATCATTATTCTTCAACTATAATTAAGTAGATGAGACTAAATTATTACTTTTGGCATATAATCTAAATGAATAGCTTTGAATAAAATTTATCTGTCAATGGGAGTCACTGGTGTTACTGGTGTTACACATAAGAAAGGTGACACCAGTGACAGTAACACCAGTGACAATTTTCATGAAAATTTCATTTTACAAAATGGCTGCTGCAAGGTATCAAACCACATGTTGTCAATCATGGTATACGAACTAAATTAATCCATTTGTATTCTATTTTTTTTTTTTTTTTTTTTTTTTTACAATTATAATCATGAGATAATCAAATCATGAGATAAATGAGAGGATTTCTGATAACTGAAAAGAGACAGTGGATCTACCATGGGCTTTTCTTCATAGATATTCAGGAAATTGGAAGAAAGAAGTCAAGTGATGTCATAAGTGTGATTTTTATTTCAAAATAAGAGATTTTTGTTTAACGGTAACACCAGTGACACAACTCCAGGGGACCACTACTTTCATTTTATATAATTTTATATCATATACAGTACTGTGCAAAAGTCTTAGGCATGTTAATATTTTTTGAAAGCATTCTCACTTTACAGCATTTTAACACGAGTGCCAGTGCTCTTCACAGTCCTGTAGCTTTGCAGGAAGGTTTCTTCAAGCGTCTCGGAGACGTTCCCGCAGTTCTTCTGGATTTAGTCTGTCTCAGTTTCTTCTGTTTCTTCATGTAATCACAGACGGACTCGATGATGGTGAGATCAGATCAGACCGGGTATTAACATGCCTAAGACTTTTGCACAGTACTGTACATATATATTTGATAGATATGTATACATTATTGTATTTTAAATGGTGTAAAAACCTGTTATTAACCTCAAAATAAAGCATTTTCCCTCTGGACATGACTGTGGGGACGAGCACTTCTGTGGTGCTTGGAATTCTATATAATTCATAAAAATCTAATATTGACACATTGATGGCTCGAGAAGGTGTAATTGTTCAAATAACATATTGTTTTATTTTAAAATGTAAAGAAATTGTAACCCTAGAGTGTTATTTAAGTGTAATATTTCTGTAAAGGCTATAGGGACAGAAAAAATTACATTTCTGTAGAATGACCCAGAAATGAGTCCATCAGGTCCGTTTGGTCTTCAGATGTGTTTGCTCTGCTGACTGGTGAACGATTATAAGAGAAAACATTTATAGAAGAATATTTAGATGTGTGTATTTGAAAATGTGTGTGTGTGTGTGTGTGTGTGTGTGTGTGTGTGTGTGTGTGTGTGTGTGTGTGTGTGTGCGTGTGTGTGTGTGTGTGTGTGTGTGTTTGAGCAGCTGCAGTTTCAGTTCAGTCACTGTGACTCTGACTGACGGAGGTTTTTGTACGACTCTTTATCACTGTGTGAACACATATACACTGTTGATGTAATGTAAACTCTGACAGTAATAATGTCCAGCATCTTCAGTCTGGACTCCACTGATGGTCAGAGTGAAATCACTGTTAGATCCACTGCCACTGAATCTAGATGGAGTTCCTGACTGACGGCTGTTTACACGATAAATCAGGAGTTTAGGAGCTTCTCCAGGTTTCTGTAAGTACCAGTGCACACAGGCTGGGCTGCAGTGTGTATCACTACTGAGTTTACAGCTCATCTCTACAGTTTCTCCTGGTTTGGCAGGTTTCACAGGAGTCTGAGTCACTGTGATCTGAGATCTACAGCCTGAAAAACAATTTTATCAGTCTAAAGTAAATATTATTTGACATTTAAACTGTGTAAAAATTATATTATTTAAATGATTTATTTAAAATATAAACTGTTCACCTTGTAGTATAAAGCAGTATAACAGTGTCCAGATGAAGATGATGATGAAGGTCATGTTGATGAAGATTGTTGTGTGTGTCAGTGATGAAGTGTTAAACTCACAGCACTATAAACACTCTCACACACTGAAGATCTGATCAATATGCAAACACACTCCACATCATTTCCCTGAAGACAGTCACTCATTAACAGACACAAAACACAATCACTGAAGTGACAAAAAAATCACTTTTTCATAATATTTGATTTTCTACAAAATGTTAAATTCCAGATCTGATTACATCTAGACCAACATAATCTGAATATCTGCTCGATCCAGACTCAAATCACTGAAGGTTTTCTATAGTGCAGATTTAAACTTGAGCAACAGTGAGACATTTAAGATTATTCACGTCATCACTTTTACCAGTAATTGGAACATATATATAGTATTTTAATATACTTTGCTACGAGTATTTTCCTATGAATCTGTTAGTCTGCCTTATGCTTTAATGTGTTATTGTCACATCTCTGTCCCATGCGGAGTAAATCCAGCATTTATATGTAATGTCACTTCAGAAACTTTGCAGAACTGGCCGTCAGTTCTCTAGCAGCAGAAAAAACTATAGTTTTATTCAATGGATTATATAGACTTTGAGAATATTTTTACTGTAGTTGGAGTGAAACGTCGCTGTTAATCACCAAATTTTACACCAAATCCATGTGTGTTCCTGCAGTTTATGAACAGACATGAGGATCATCACACACACGAGTCTCTGTCAGTCACTGAATAACTGAGTTTGATTGAGAGTCACACATGATATAAACATGTTGACCTTTATAAATCTTTATGAAATAGATTTTAAAATATATGGTGAAATGCATGTGCTGTGTTTAATGGAGGACACCTGTTGGGTAATCTGGTCTTTCATTTTTAAATATTTTTGCTATATAATATAATTGCTAATTCCTCCATATAGATATGAATATAAATTATCATCATCAGCTCTGAAGTTGAAAGATGTGTTTATATGATGCTGTTAATATCTGCATTATGAGGGATGAACTTAATAAATCAATAGACTTATTAAACTGATCAACATATTTAAGATGCTGGTGATTCAGTTTAGACAGAAGAATATATTAAATCATAAATGCAGAAAATCTAAAAAATAAAATGTGGAGAAGGATTGAAAAATATCCACTGAAGTGAAAATCAAAAGTGACTGAATTTCTAGATGAAGGATGTAATAGAAACAGGAGACAAATATGACTTCTGAAAAATCACAATCAAAACGGTGAAAAACTGATGAAGCTCCACAAAGTGATGTTCAATAAAATCATATTGAGTCGTTTCTTCACTGTGTGTGTGTGTGTGTGTGTGTGTGTGTGTGTGTGTGTGTGTGTGTGTGTGTGTGTGTGTGTGTGTGTGTGTGTGTGTGTGTGTGTGTGTGTGTGTGTGTGTGTGTGTGTGTGTGTCAGGCTTGTGCAAAATTCAGAATTGGCCTCCATTCAATTCATGAAATAATTTCATGTCAGAATAGCATGTCTCATCTCCACTAGTGTGTGTTGTGTTGGTCAATAGTATGTGAATCATCTCGTCCCACTTTGTCCGTCTCTTAAAATAACCCACAGCAGCTGAAACAAAGCCTGAGAGACTGGAACAGTAAATGCTGAGGACTGAACCGACACAACTCAAGAAAACATGCTAACAACTAAACATATATGAGGCAGGCTTGTGCAAAATTCAGAATTTCAGAATTGGCCTCCATTCAATTCATGAATTGGAATTTGAATGGAATTTACTCCGCCCCACAGGACGTTGAATTGAATTGGAATTGCAATGACAGGAAGTGGAATTAAATTCATGGCAATTCAAAGAAATTCCACACAGTCACACAACAGAAAGAATGTGTTGAGTCTCGCATGCATTCAGTGTTAGGAAGGTTGGACATGTTATTGCTTACTGTTATTAGTTACCCATTATAAATGTGGTTTGGATTACTTTATTTGGATAACTTTATCAATGCAAAGCAATTTCGTTTTAAGTTGATTAGTAACTAATTGAATTAAACATTTTACCTCAGTAATACAACTAAATACAATTACATTAATTTTGTAATTTAATAACAGAAATTTAATTTCATGTAACTATTTACTCCTCAACCCTGCATACATTTTGTTCTAAAATAGATATTGATCAAATTCTTAAAATAAATTACCACCTCAATGTTGTTTAATTAGTTTTGTTTTTAACATTGCTTTTAACATTCATTGCTGGGGGAAAACATATCCTTTTAATGTAATCTGTACAAGTAGTTCAAACTAATGCCATTTATATTGCAAACATATCTGACATGTACTGAAACGCTTCATTGTTAAACACTTCACTTAAAATATGTATATTCATTTCTTTGAATTTTTATTGAATTGCAATTCTGCTTCCTTTAATTCAAATTCGAATTGTAATTCTAGATCCTGTTTTTGACATCAATTCAAATTCAATTCAAATTCAAGAATTGAATTGGAATTAAGGAGTCATTTTCAATTCAATTCTGAATTGTGCACAAGCCTGGTGTGTGTGTGTGTGTGTGAGCAGCTGCAGTTTCAGTTCAGTCACTGTGACTCTGACTGACGGAGGTTTTTGTACGACTCTTTATCACTGTGTGAACACACGATCACCCTCACAATAACTACCAGAACTATCTGCTCTGCAATGGAAACTCTGACAGTAATAATGTCCAGCATCTTCAGTCTGGACTCCACTGATGGTCAGAGTGAAATCTGTTCCACCTTCTTCTCCATTCCCACTGAATCGACTGAGACTGTCATCATAAAGACTATCTACAGCATAAATGATGAGTTTAGGAGCTTCTCCATGTTTCTGCTGATACCAAGCTAAACTCCAGCTAAATATCCCAGCATCAGTTTTACAGTCTATAGTGGCGATTTGTCCTTCAGAAACATTCACAACTTCAGGCTGAGTCACAGTGATTCCTCTGGACGCTGTTGACAACAACATTATATGAGTTTCATCAAATGACATGAACATTAAAGACTCAGAAATGACAAGCTTTGACTTCTGTTACCTGGAATAAAAGCGGTCAGAATCCAGATGAAGCTGCTGAAGAGATTCATGGTGTGTGTTGGGTTTGTACCGTGGTAAACAGCAGTGTGTTATAAAGTGTGTGAGTCTGAAGGCTATAAACACTCGGAGAGCTGAAACACGTGCCGATGCAAAGTGACTCTCTGAGCAAAAACCAGCTGGAGGAAAACACACATGAAAATGAACACATGCAGAAGAAACTGATCCAGTTTTGTGGCCTTTAATGTGTTTTATTCTCATGATCCAGTGGAGTGTGTTTTCACTTCTGTAGGAGTTTAGAAATCATTTCTTCTTTATTCTGCACGAGTCTCTGGTTCAGAGTTCAGACTTTCTGATGAATCAAATGACAGTTTCATCACTAAAAGAAACAAGTATTTCACTGTGAACTCCATGAGAGGGCAAAGGTCATTCCAGAGGTCACAGGTCATCAACACTTATTAAAATGCTTTGAGAAACACATGATCATTTAGAAACTCCCAGTTAAGATGTGTAAAGATCAGCACAGAGTCTTTCTGATTATATTATTTATTTAGATTTAATAGTTTTCATGCATTAAGAGACATTTAGAGACGATGAGACGTTCAATAATCCTGATGTTGAGTCTCATATCAGTGTGTGTGTGTGTGTGTGTGTGTGTGTGTGTGTGTGTGTGTGTGTGTGTGTGTGTGTGTGTGTGTGTGTGTGTTCATTTGAGTGTGATGGAGGTTTTTGTACGACTCTTTCACTAGAATGAAACACTGTGGTGGACTTTCGGTGGAGGAACTAAACTGACGATCAGTAAGTCTTTTCTATTCTCTATAAAAATGTTCTCTAATAAGAAAATTTAAAAATTTTATTTTATTTTTAGATTATTTCAGCAAGATAATTATTTGTGATGATCTTAAAATGCCATGAATGAACCTTAAAAAAAACATCTATAAGATGATCTTATTTGTCAACAAGATAATTCATTTATTATAAAAAATATGTTTTTGAAAAGCAATTTATCACTTAACTATTTTATTATTTACTTAAGTTTTATGTTTCATATTGTTTTTAAATGTTATTCTTAATTTTACATTAATAATTTAATTATTATTGGTAACATTTGATTGTATTTTAATGTAGGCTATGGATTGCAGTATTTTATGATATATTCAATTATTTCTTGATATAAATAATTTTGTCTATAATTTAACAATTAAGGGTTTTTAAATGCATCCAAAGTTTGATAATACATTTTTTTGTGTAAGCGTCATCATCAGACAAAGAGATATTTAGATAATAAGCATTTTAAAAATCAACAATTTAAACTGTTAAGTTTGCTCATGATTATGATTGTAAGTGTTTTAACAGCAGAATTTAAAATATATATTGAAACTTTGCTGAAAATTACGATTGATTTTTTGCGAGTATCAAAATTTATGAATTTTTTTACAAATTAATATTGAAATTATTATTTAAAAATGATTTCAAAATCTTTTGAAGAAATCACAATATATTAATACATTTTCATGTGGACAATGTTGTTAAAAATTAGATTGAGATTAAAATGTTCTGTAACTTCTGAAAAAAAACCAAATGAGTGTTTTTTTATTAATTTCATTTTTTATTAAATTTTATAATTTGTATAGCTATTTTAAATGTCATTTCATTTTACATGAATATTTAAAATCTTATTATTGCTAACATTTAGTTAATTTCATGTATTGAGTGCAGATACTTTAAAATCTATTCAATAATTTCTTCATATATAATTGTGTCTATAATTCTTGGTAAATGTAACTATTAAGGGCTTTTTTAAACGCATGAAACAAAAGTTGTATAATGTGGACATATATATTTTTATAATTTTCATCAGACAAAAAGAAACTCAGTTGAAGAGCATTTTGAAAATTAATCATTTAAACAATTTAAACCATCAAATTTGCTGATGTTTATGATTGTGAGTTTCTGAATAGCAACGACATCACAATATAACCATCAATTTACTTGGACAATGTTTTTCAAACTCATTCTGTGGATCATTTAAAATGTAACTTGTATATTTAAAATCAAATGATCATTCATGAATGTGTGTGTGTGTGTGTGTGTGTGTGTGTCCAGCGGGTCCCTCCGTGTCTCCCTCCGTGTCTCTGCTGTCTCCCTCTTCTCTGCTGGTCTCTGGAGACTCCTCCGCTCTGCTCTGCCTGCTCAGCTCTTACTCTCCACAGGGGGCGACGGTGAGCTGGACGCTGGACGGGTCAGAGGTCACCGAGGGGGTTCAGACCAGCGCAGAGAGCGAGCGGGACGGTCTCTACAGTCGCAGCAGCGTCCTGAGCCTCAGCAAAGCACGCTGGGAAGCCGCAGAGCGCTTCGTCTGCAGAGGAACACATGCCGGAGCTGCTCACGAGGCCTCGTTCCTCAAGAGCTCCGAGTGCTGATGTTTCTCCAGTGAAGACCAGCGTATCTGAGCGTCACGTGATTTACAGCTCAATACTGAAGCAGTCTGTCAATGTGCTGCCATTGCTGTTCATTCAATAAAGCTTCATCTGAACGCAAGCGCACATTTGTGTTGGACTGCATCATTGATCAGTGTGTCGTTCCTTCAAAGTCCTGCACTAAAGTTTCAGCGGCTTTTGACTGATTGTAATTAGGGGTGTAACAATAATTACAGTGGATAGTGACAATATATATCGTATCATTCACCCAAAATGAAAGTTTAGGAAGTTTACAGGGTTTTCGTGTCACTACTACATTAAACTACTGTATATAATGTTGAATATAATGTATAATAATGCAATGGGGGAATATTTGTGGGTCCTGATAATGCCAAATGTCTGATGTTACCAGTAAAAAGTGGCCTACATTATTTTAGATATATCTAGTCAGAGACATCAAGCATATTCGTCTGGAACAATTCAGTATTTTCATCTTCAGAATCATGAATATTGTTATTCTGGTGTCTCTATTGTCCTGCATTGGGTTATCAGCACCAAGTCCAAGCCTATTCATTTACACACACAATGTTAAACCAAATTTACCATTTTGATGGAGTATGGCAATAATATGGTATTGTGAGTTCAGGATGGTGACATAAGGGTCTCGTTACACCCCTAATTGTAATAGTTGAGAACAGCTGCATTCAGCAGTAAATGTGAAATGAAGCTCTTGGGGTTTGAACATGGTCACTGGAGACGAGCTGCTCTATTCTGAGACCATCACAATCACTAAACCTGACAATGCAAATGAGATCTTCAACTGAAACGCTCTGAACTGGAACAGTTTCTCCTGTGCTTATGGATTCATTAGTCAGTTTGTTAATAAGATTTCATCTTTATGAGTTTATGAGTCACAACCCACACTATATTCACACATGAACAAACTTGAATCTTTAATATAAAAAATGAACTATAAATAAATTTCCACTATACATGGATGTGTTAAATTACACACAAAAAACATTAGTATGAAATGTTGATATTGATCCAGTGTTTGAAAAAGCTGGTATATATAGCACTGTTAAATTACACAATAAATAGGAAATTATTATTATTTTTTGATGGTGGACTGCATCTGTTTGGTAATCTGGTCTTTAATTTTAAAATTCTATGTAAAGATATTAATTTAAATTATATAATGTTCATCTGCTCTGAAATTGAGTGTTTTGTGATGCTGTTAATATATGAAGGATGAACTTAAAATAATAGACTTATTAAACTGATCAAGCAGAACATCTTTATGATGTGATTCAGTTTAGAAAGAAGAATGAGGAAAAATCATAAATGCAGAAAAACAAAAATATGGTGAAAGATTGAAAAATATCCACTAAGTGAAGATCAAACGTGACTGAAAATAACAGGAGAAAAATGACTTATGAAAAATCATGATCAAAGCTGTCATAGACTGACCAAGCTCAAACTTTTATATTATTATAATATATTAATATAATAATATTGTTGCTTATTATAAGATTGCTTTTCTTAGTGTGTGTGTGTGTGAAAGTGTTTGAGCAGCTGCAGTTTCAGTTCAGTCACTGTGACTCTGACTGACGGAGGTTTTTGTACGACTCTTTATCACTGTGTGAACACCCAGTTACTGTTGATTTCATGGTAACTCAGACAGTAATAATGTCCAGCATCTTCAGTCTGGACTCCACTGATGGTCAGAGTGAAATCACTGTTAGATCCACTGCCACTGAATCTAGATGGAGTTCCTGACTGGAGGCGGTTTGTGTAATAAATCAGGAGTTTGGGAGCTTCTCCAGGTTTCTGTAAGTACCAGCTCAGAGCGGGTTTTCCATCATCATCATCATCACTATAACAGCAGTCTGGATCACTGCTAGTTTTACAGGTTACAGCGACTGATTGTCCAGTTTGAGAGAGCCGCTCTGAGGGAGTTTGAGTCACTGTCTCCTGCCCAACAGATTCTGACAAGAGAGAAAGATTAGAAATCACACACACTTTTACAACCTTATATCTTCACAACACACATAAAGATAACGAGTGAATAATGTTTGTAATCTTGACTGACACAAACCTCGACATAACACTGCCAGCGTCCAGATCAATATGGTGATGAAAGTCATTTTTGTAGGTTGAAGGTTCAGTTCTAGTGAAAAACAGTTGTTGATCATGTTTGATGTTTGACAGAGTTATAAACACACGCAGAGCACTGAAGCGTGTGTCGCTCATGTAAAACACACTCTATGCAAACGCTTCAGGAGTCACAGATTTAAGTTTAATGTGCTTTCATTGAGACTTCACAAACATTTCATGATTTCACATTAATATGATCCTTTATTGATATAAAGCAACATCAGATGAACAAGAGCGCTGTTTAGTCCGAATATCAGACCAGCATGACGATAGCGAGTGTGATATTGCTTTTATACAACAGCGTAATGAACAAGAATCCATTACTGAGTATTTTACATTTTAGTAATTAATATTACCAGTTCCTTTGTCTGTTTCTGTTCGGCCAACTGAAATATTTCCAAACGAAGCCATAGTAGAATAAAACACAGAGAGACTCCGGGAAACACAATAGTTCCTGAATTAATCAATGTTTTAAATCGGTACTTTAAATAATTTAAATAAATACTAAATAATAAAAATAATAATTTAAATAATACTTCACTACTATATATAGGCGAAAAACAGCATTTGACAAAAGAAGTATGTCTGAAAAGAGTAGGCAAAAAGGTGATTTAAAAAAAAGAGAAATTGCTGAATTACACTTTTAAATGTATTGTGAAAAAGTATTCACTACTTTTAAGTATCAATACTTTTAAAAGTATTGTGTTTCAACCAGTGGTGTAGTCTAGTTTTTTGTAGTGAGTATACTCTAATATAACACACAACACAACTTTTATTTTGGTGGGTTGTAGACATTTGAGTTTCTGTGTGTTTTAATAAACTATTATTATTATTATTATTATTATTATTATTATTATTAGGCCTGAAGTATACTCTGTGCAATAGTAATATATTTCTGTTATAATTTCTTCAAGTTATACAGAACTTTTATTTTGACAGGTTGTCGTAAAGACATAACAGTTTCTGTGTGTATATGAAACGAATGAATGACGATAGTTTTATCAAATGAAATGGTGAAATTCTCATCAAGTGACTCTCATAGCAGCTCTGCGATGAAATGCACATGTGTAGCTTACATCATGTCTCAATACAGTAAAACGCTGAAAACACCACGAGCGTGAGTCACGCGTGCTTCTCTCTGTGTGTGTGTGTGTGTGTGTGTGTGTGTAGTGGAGCACACACTGAGCGCTCATTCCCAGAGACGCGTAGAACAATTGCAGTCTCTTTTAGCTTTAATATTCATAGACACTAGTCCATATCGAGATTTGATTCATTGTACAGCAGCTACTTTTGATTTATTCATTCAAAAATAGCCAAATTCCGTGACGTTCTGCTTTATATAGCAAGTTCCATTTGTGACTGGATTCCTCGGTTCGATCCGTCGCTTCGCAAACACAGACGGGGTGAATTTATGAATGAAAGTGTGAAAGTTCTGACACAAAACGAGGTTGATACGTATCCTCACGCTTTTTTTAAGTGGGTAAACGCAAATCCTTGGCCTTTTCTAGTGGGTATACGGCGTATACCTGCTGCGTATCACGTAGACTACACCACTGGTTTCAACATACTCAAATATCTACTGATACAAATATAAAAATAAAACAAAACTTTAAAGCGGTTCAAATGTTGACTTGATACTAAGATGCAATTATATATAGTTTACTATTATATTATTCTCTATATATTATATAGAGAAATGGATTATTATGGTGAACATATTTAGACAGCTTGTGAACCCTGCTTTGTTTTCAGACATTTTAATATAACTTTCAAAAAGGTTTAGTACAAACGCTACTGTCACTCATCAACGGCAGCTGTCACTGTTGCTAGGCGACAAGAACAACCCTCTACAGAGACTGTCCCATTTCACACTCGGCCCTTCACGGCCTTCGAAGGATGCAGACTCTGAATTGGAACGCATCCATTGACTCTCTCAAGTAGAGATTCCCTCGACTACAGATTTTTTAGGTTAACGTTAGAGCGAGCAGCCGTGTACAATTGCTACTACTGACATGTTTCAAATGATAAGAAATATTTAAGGTCGATGGAAGAAAGGATTGGGTTTCTGGCCTGACATACTGTAACCACAAAGAACCGCCGTTAAAGGGATAGTTCACTTTGAAATTAATTTTTGGTATGTTTTAGCTTACCTCAAAGGCATCCAAGATGTAGGTGTCTTTTTTTCCGGAGTAGTTTCAATTTTGATATTTTTAGGTCAAACCGTTCTTGTCTGTCAGTCATATAATGCAGGTCTATGGTCACTGTCTCAAATCAGCATGCACAAAGTCCAAATTAAACAATTCCCCATCGTCCAAATTAAACAATTCCCCATCGTAAGTACACATTGATGGCTTAAGACACGAAACAAGTGGTTTGTGTGAGAAAACGAACAGTATTTATATAGTTTTTGTCCTCTTGTAAACACACACACCCAAATGATCAGAGGACGCGGGTGCTTCGGTCTGCGCAAGCGCCGGAAAGCGCCGGAAAAGGTCAGAGGGCGCGGGCGATTCGATCTGCGCAAGCGCCGGAATTTATCTCTCGCGCGTGTACGTCACTCATTGTTTACACAGAGATTTCGGAAGCCTTACCTTTCACTGTGAAGATCTAAACATATTTAGACGTACAGGAAATGGCAATGGAAGACGATTTCGATATATCAACAGACAACGTTGAATTTTTTACACAACCATATTTATTTGAACCAGAGTACACCGATCAAGAATCACGAATCACGAATGGAACATAGCAATGCCACAGCTACAAGACGACGAGGACATTGACAGTACCCCGTCATACACCTGCCTGACTGAAGATCCCGAGTTTTCTCCGCTGTTGAGCCGCAGCGTTTTGCACGTTGGCAGGTGTATGACGGGGTACTGTCAATGTCCTCGTCGTCGTCTTGTAGCTGTGGCATTGCTATGTTCCATTCGTGACAACATATGCTCTCTACTTCTGTTGGCATCTCACAACACTTGCTACAAGAACAACACCAATTTTGCAGAGATCTCTGTCTCTCTGAGGCTTGAAGACGTGCTGCTGCAGCGGATGCTTCCTCTATCGCTCTGAGTTCTTGATCGGTGTACTCTGGTTCAAATGAATATGGTTGTGTAAAAAATTCAACGTTGTCTGTTGATATATCGAAATCGTCTTCCATTGCCATTTCCTGTACGTCTAAATATGTTTAGATCTTCACAGTGAAAGGTAAGGCTTCCAAAATCTCTGTGTAAACAATGAGTGACGTACACGCGCGAGAGATAATTACCTGCGCTTTCCGGCGCTTGCGCAGATCGAAGCGCCCGCGCCCTCTGACCATTTCCGGCGCTTTCCGTCGCTTGCGCAGACCGAAGCACCCGCGTCCTCTGATCATTTGGGTGTGTGTGTTTACAAAAGGACAAAAACTATATAAATACTGTTCGTTTTCTCACACAAACCGCTCGTTTCGTGTCTTAAGACATCATTGTGTACTTACGATGGGGAATTGTTTAATTTGGACGATGGGGAATTGTTTAATTTGGACTTTGTGCATGCTGATTTGAGACAGTGACCATAGACCTGCATTATATGACTGACAGACAAGAACGGTTTGACCTAAAAATATCAAAATTGAAACTACTCCGGAAAAAAAGACACCTACATCTTGGATGCCCTTGAGGTAAGCTAAAACATATCAAAAATTAATTTCAAAGTGAACTATCCCTTTAACAATCTGTCCTTCACAGTGTTTTTTCTGCGACTAACCGGCGAATACAATTTTTCTTCTAGTCGACTAAAGAGTAGCTGAATATGAAGGAGCAGCTCTACACTCAATTCACTCTCTTGTCGCGTAACGATGAAACTTGCAGAAAGAGTCTCTGTAAAATCCAGCACTAAAGCTGCAGGTTAAACACATCTGTGTGTGATGATGGAGGATCTGCTTCTGTCACGAGACTCGACTCCAGCTCTGAGTATCGCTCCACTTATTCACTGAATTACAGTAATCTTCAATTACCTACAATAACCATCTCATATTTTTGTGAATAAATTTAAAAAAAAAATCAGGTAAAAGCACAAATAAAACTTCTTATCTCTTTCTTATCAGAGGCGTCTGATTGGTGCAGAGGAGGGAGAGGTGTGTCTAAACTGATTGATCAAGGTTATAATTAAAACAGCAAGCTAATATAAAACTCTTACTGTCTGCAGAATACAGTGCGTAGTAAACAAATTACATGTTAGGATGGGATATTCAAATTTATAACCATGGAATATTATTAAAATTAAGATCTATTATTAATAAAAGGGGGCAACTAGGTAAACTGAAATCACTCAGATCTCAAATGTGTCACTGATCTATAAGAGCACAACATCTCTTTCTGAACTCTATAATTATTAAGAGTGTCAGATTAATTTAGATGGTTTTATTTCAGATCATCCTTTGAGCAGCTGCAGTTTCAGTTCAGTCACTGTGACTCTGACTGACGGAGGTTTTTGTACGACTCTTTATCACTGTGTGAACACCCAGTTACAGTTGATGTTATGTAAACTCTGACAGTAATAATGTCCAGCATCTTCAGTCTGGACTCCACTGATGGTCAGAGTGAAATCACTGTTAGATCCACTGCCACTGAATCTAGATGGAGTTCCTGACTCGAGTTTTTTTGCATAACGAATCAGGAGTTTAGGAGCTTCTCCAGGTTTCTGTAAGTACCAGAATAAACCTTCATCCCCATCACTCCATCTCTGCACATCTCTGCTGGTTTTACATTTGATATTCACAGTTCCTCCTGGTTGTTCTGCTGTTATTGAGGGACTCTGAGTGACGGTGATCTGTCCTCTACACTCTGAAACACAACAAGAAGAAAATACACTCAAAACTTTGACAATATACTTGAAGAAATGAATTCATATCAAACTTGTGCTCCACAAACCTTGAGCAAACGCTGTGAGAGTCCAGATGAAGATGATGATGAAGGTCATGTTGATGAAGATTGTTGTGTGTGTCAGTGATGAAGTGTTAAACTCACAGCACTATAAACACTCTCACACACTGAAGATCTGATCAATATGCAAACACACTCCACATCATTTCCCTGAAGACAGAAGAAACACTGTTTTGTCTTTTAGTGTCTTTGCTAATAAACTTCTGTGGATCATTTTCAGAAACAGAAACTCATGATTTACTTCATGTTATTTTGGGTCGATCTTCTCGCTCTAAACACTGTTTTAATGATCAGTTTCATTCAGTCTTTGATGCTGAGAGAATTTAATACCTGAGCTGCAGATTTATATCATCCATGATACTGTATAACAGGTCAAAGGTCATCCAATAGAGAATGACCATCTAAATCTGGCTGAAGATTTCATTATAAAGCAGGTCAATAGAATTAGCAGATTCACACAGTTTGTGTTTGTGTTTGTGTTTGTGTGTGTGTGTGTGTGTGTGTGTGTGTGTGTGTGTGTGTGTGTGTGTGTGTGTGTGTGTGTGTGTGTGTTCGTTTGAGTGTGACGGAGGTTTTTGTACGACTCTTTCACTAGAATGAAACACTGTGGTGGACTTTCGGTGGAGGAACTGAATTGACGATCAGAAGCTGTAAGTCTTTCTTAAATTATCTAATAAAAACGTATGATGTGTGTGTTTTTAGAAGGAGGTTTAAGGTTTTTTAAGAGCATTTGGCAACAATATTCTTAATTTATTACAAAAATACATTATTGAAATGCTTTATTTGCTTTACTTTACTTCAACTCTTATTTATTGTTGCATTTTAGTCTATTTTACTGATTGATTGCACGCATTCATACATTTAAATGTAATTTTGTTTGCTATATTATGAATGTCATATTTGGTGATATTCTATGTTTATTACATTTCAATCCATAGTTCACATTCATAATGTTTTACATTAGTAATTTCACTCATAATGTGTGCTAACATTTCATTGTATTTTCAGTAATTGCAATGTTTTCATTTATTTCTAAATATATTTAATTTGACACAAAAGTTGGATAATAGACAAAATAAATTTCATCAGTGTCATCATCAGGCAAAAAGAAATTTAGTTGATAAACTAAATTTAAACTAAGTTTACTTATATTTCTGTTTACGAGGAAGTCTATTGAATGGTGATTATTCTCAAAACAGAAATAAAATATTGTGTTAAGTTATATTTAACTTAGTTAAATCTAGTTAGTTAAATCTATTACCAGTTTTCAGTGTATACAGTAAAGCAACAAACCGTTTACAAATTAATCATTTTTACCATAGTATTTTTACGGTCTTTTACCGTTAAAATTATGATAATTTTTTACAATGTTCAACATTTAGTAATATTGATTAAATGGAGAACGTTTTGAAACTAAACTCAGGATAATGTCTATGAATGAAAGCAGTGAGGTGAAACTACAGTAAAGATGAAATTTAGTTAAAGAGCATTTTAAAAATCAATCATTTAAACTATTAAGTTTGCGGATGATTATGATTGTTTCTTAACAGAATAATTTTAAAAAAATCATAATTGGAAATGGGCTGAAAATTACAGTTGATTGTGAGTATCTAAATAAAAGAATATTTTTAAAAATACTTAGTTTATTCTAAATCTTATGAATACATTTATTAATTTTATGTGGACAATGTTTTTAAAAATTTGATTGAGATTAAAAGGTTATGTAACAAATCTGAGAAAATTCAATATTTTTAATTTATTTAATCATTTATTTACATTTTATAATTCATATTCATGTTTTTAAATGTAATTTTTCATTTTACATTAATAATTTAACATCTTATTATTGCTAACATTTAGTTCCTTTCATGTATTGACTGCAAATACTTTAAAATCTATTCAATAATTTCTTCATATATAATTTTGTCTATAATTCTTGGTAAATGTAACTATTAAGGGCTTTTTTAAACTCATGAAACAAAAGTTGTATAATGTCGACAACATAAATATATGTTTTTATAATTTTCATCAGACAGAAAGAAACTCAGTTGAAGAGCATTTTGAAAATTAATAATTTAAACTCAAATTTACTGATGTTTATGATTGTGAGTTTCTGAATAGCAGAATATTTTCAAAATACAATTAATATTGAAATGATCATTTAAATTAGTTTTCTAGATCTTATAACGACATCTCAATATAACCATCAATTTACTTGGACAATGTTTTTCAAAGTCATTCTGTGGATCATTTCAAATGTAACTTGTATATTTAAAATCAAATGATCATTCATGAATGTGTGTGTGTGTGTGTGTGTGTGTGTGTGTGTGTGTGTGTGTGTGTGTGTGTGTGTGTGTGTGTGTGTGTGTGTGTGTTCAGCGGGTCCCTCCGTGTCTCCCTCCGTGTCTCTGCTGTCTCCCTCTTCTCTGCTGATCTCTGGAGACTCCTCCGCTCTGCTCTGCCTGCTCAGCTCTTACTCTCCACAGGGGGCGACGGTGAGCTGGACGCTGGACGGGTCAGAGGTCACCGAGGGGGTTCAGACCAGCGCAGAGAGCGAGCGGGACGGTCTCTACAGTCGCAGCAGCGTCCTGAGCCTCAGCAAAGCACGCTGGGAAGCCGCAGAGCGCTTCGTCTGCAGAGGAACACATGCCGGAGCTGCTCACGAGGCCTCGTTCCTCAAGAGCTCCGAGTGCTGATGTTTCTCCAGTGAAGACCAGCGTATCTGAGCGTCACGTGATTTACAGCTCAATACTGAAGCAGTCTGTCAATGTGCTGCCATTGCTGTTCATTCAATAAAGCTTCATCTGAACGCAAGCGCACATTTGTGTTGGACTGCATCATTGATCAGTGTGTCGTTCCTTCAAAGTCCTGCACTAAAGTTTCAGCGGCTTTTGATTGATTGGAATTAGGGGTGGAACAATAATTACAGTGGATAGTGACAATATGTATCGTATTATTCACCCAAACTGAAAGTTTAGGAAGTTTACAGAGTTTTCGTGTCACATTAATCTACTGTATATAATGTTGAATATAATGTATAATAATGCAATGGGGGAATATTTGTGGGTCCTGATAATGCCAAATGTCTGATGTTACCAGTAAAAAGTGGCCGACATTATTTTAGATATATCTAGTCAGAGACATCAAGCATATTCGTCTGAAATAATTCAGTATTTTCAGCTTCAGAATCATGAATATTGTTATTCTGGTGTCTCTATTGTCCTGCATTGGGTTATCAGCACCAAGTCCAAGCCTATTCATTTACACACACAATGTTAAACCAAATTTACCATTTTGATGGAGTATGGCAATAATATGGTATTGTGAGTTCAGGATGGTGACATAAGGGTCTCGTTACACCCCTAATTGTAATAGTTGAGAACAGCTGCATTCAGCAGTAAATGTGAAATGAAGCTCTTGGGGTTTGAACATGGTCACTGGAGACGAGCTGCTCTATTCTGAGACCATCACAATCACTAAACCTGACAATGCAAATGAGATCTTCAACTGAAACGCTCTGAACTGGAACAGTTTCTCCTGTGCTTATGGATTCATTAGTCAGTTTGTTAATAAGATTTCATCTTTATGAGTTACATGTTGGCTCATCACAACCCACACTATATTCACACATGAACAAACTTTAATCTTTATTATAAAAAATTAACTATAAATAAATGTCCACTGTACGTGGATGTGTTAAATTCCACATGAAAAACATCAGTATGAAATGTTGATATTGATCTAATGTTTGAAAAAGCTGTTATCACTGTTAAATTACACAATAAATATTAAAAAAATAGGAAATTATTATTATTTTTTGATGGTGGACTGCACCTGTTTGGTAATCTCGTCTTTAGTTTCTATATGAATTTTAAAATTCTATGTAAAGGTATTTATTATGACCGCCGCTAGCGTAGCTAGCGAAAGCGGTCATATAGGGATTGTCAAAGTTTTTTTTTTTTTGTCATCTACTGAATTTTCCGTCAACGATACCAGGGACACTGAAACACCGGGGAACATGAAATTCGGTGGGCATGTAGCCCCACTAGACTTTTACGGAAAAATTTCGTTTGGTCCCCGGGGGCCCCTCCCCCCCCGAGCTGGGCCCCCCCAAACCCCAAAAATGCAGTTTTTCCTACATAACTACCTGAACCGTGGCACCGAGGATGACACATTTTTTATGGTATGTTGGTCTTAAGAGCCCACATCAACCTAGCCCATAATCACTCATTTGTGATTTGCGCCCCTCCCATAAAAAATGAAAATGCAATATTATTCTGCTTTAATCGCCCCTATCTTCAGTTGAGATGTTCAGAACTGCACCATATTTCATGTGTATGATTAACTTGACATCCTCTGGGGGTATGCTAAGTTTCGTAGAATTTCATCCATGGGGGGGGGGTATAAAATAAATAAATTTATGTGCACATTTAGTGACTGTACACTCATCGGCCTGTAGATGGTGGTGTTGAGCGAAGGGTTGCTGGTTTAGGATGATACTGTCACACACACACATGCAGGAATACAAACAAACGCAAGCATGCACACACACTGACATCCACACGCACAGACACACACCCATACACACACATACAAATCCACATGCACAGACACACACACACAAACACACACGCGCACACACAGGCACACATACACGCACAGACACACACACACACAGACACACACATACACAAACACACACACATACACACAGACATGCACATACTACTACTTTTTTTAGGTATATACATAAACACGCAATACAGCCAAATTGCTCCACGTCATTTATTTTTGTGGAAAGCCAGTGCAGGCCTGAGCGGCGGTCATATTTTGTACCGCCATGCGGTACATCTAGTTAAATGTATTTTATAAATGTTCATCTGCTCTGAAATTGAGATTTGTGTTTTGTGATGCTGTTAATATATGAAGGATAAACTTGATAAAATCGATAGACTTATTAAACTGATCAAGCAGAACATCTTTATGATGCAGTGATTCAGTTTAGAAAGAAGAATGAGAAAATCATAAATACAGAAAAACAGAAATATGGTGAAAGATTGAAAAATATCCACTAAGTGAAGATCAAACATGACTGAATTTCCTCACAAATGACTGAAAATAACAGGAGAAAAATGACTTATGAAAAATCATGATCAAAGCTGTCATAGACTGACCAAGCTCAAACTTTTATATTATTATAATATATTAATATAATGATATTATTGCTTATTATAAGATCATATTGCTTTTCTTAGTGTGTGTGTGTGTGTGTGTGTGTGTGTGTGTGTGTGTGTGTGTGTGTGTGTGTGTGTGTGTGTGTGTGTGTGTGTGTGTGTGTGTGTGTGTGTGTGTGTGTGTGTGTGTGTGTGTGTGTGTGTGTTGAGCAGCTGCAGTTTCAGTTCAGTCACTGTGACTCTGACTGACGGAGGTTTTTGTACGACTCTTTATCACTGTGTGAACACTGGACCACTGTGTAAACTCTGACAGTAATAATGTCCAGCATCTTCAGTCTGGACTCCACTGATGGTCAGAGTGAAATCACTGTTAGATCCACTGCCACTGAATCTAGATGGAGTTCCTGACTGGAGGGTGTCTGCTGCATAAATCAGGAGTTTAGGAGCTTCTCCAGGTTTCTGTAAGTACCAGGCTAAACAGAGTCTCGAGCTGCAGGTTCCTACATCACTACTGAGTTTACAGCTCATCTCTACAGTTTCTCCTGGTCTGGCAGGTTTCACAGGAGTCTGAGTCACTGTGATCTGAGATCTACAGCCTGAAAAACAATTCATTTATCAGTTTAAAGTATATATTATTTGACATTTTTAAACTGTGTAAAAATTATATTATTTAAATGGTTTATATCAAATATAAACTGTTCACCTTGTAGTATAAAGCAGTATAACAGTGTCCAGATGAAGATGATGAAGGTCATGTTGATGAAGATTGTTGTGTGTGTCAGTGATGAAGTGTTAAACTCACAGCACTATAAACACTCTCACACACTGAAGATCTGATCAATATGCAAACACACTCCACATCATTTCCCTGAAGACAGTCACTCATTAACAGACACAAAACACAATCACTGAAGTGAGAACAGAGTAAAATTAATGTTTTTCATATTTGATCTTCTACAATAGCCAAGATGTTAAAAATTATATAATTCAATTCAGTTCTGAATACATCTACAAGACCAACTTCAGTATATAAACCTGAATATCTGCTGTGAGAATATTTTTACTGTAGTTGGAGTGAAACGTCGCTGTTAATCCCCAAATTTGACACCAAATCCATGTGTGTTCCTGCAGTTTATGAACAGACATGAGGATCAACACACACTTTGTTTAATGTGTCCTTCATCCAAACTTCCTCCTGTTCCTCGACGAGGTGTGAACTGTGTCTATAACTCTAGTCAAAGCAAACTCCTGTTGTAAGTTGATTCTCCACATTGAGGATGATTTGTCTCGGTCTGAGGAGGAAAACGCCTCAAGAGTCTCGGGTGATTCTGTAGCCAAGATCGGCCCGTGATGCTGAACGTCCTCAAGACACTCGGCATCATGTACTTTTCTAATGTCAGGTTTATGCATCTTTTACTCTTTATCGTTGAGCATTTGATGTTTTGTATTGATTATCTTTTAATTGATTATGTAATTGGCATGACACATTTACCTGACTAATATTCAATTGTTACATTTGGATTTATTCTGATTTACTCTGAAATGATTAACTCTGGTAGATTACATTAAGTCCATAACACCAGAACTCTACACTCAGGTTAGTAACGGACTGGCGTTCAGCCGAGGAGGAGCAGAGGAGCTCGCCGACTGAAGATTCAGAGATCCGAATAATACATTATAGTCAATATATAGACTAATCTAAACAGGGTGAGCATTATTCTAACTAAGTGTACGTGTGAAACCATGGAATAATTATACAAAGTTCCCATTAGAAGTAGTTAAGTTAGTCAGCTTAGTTCTAATGGTCGTGGCCTCTGGTTAGATATAATCTTACATTAATTAAGTGTGTTCAGATCTATGGGGACTAAATAACTGATTAAACTGATCAAGCCCAGATTTAAGATGCTGGTGATTCAGTTTAGAAAGACGAATATATCAAATCATAAATGTAGAAAATCAACAAAAAACAAAAACAAAAAAATGGTGAAGGATTGAAAAATATCCACTGAAGTGAAAATCAAAAGTGACTGAATTTCTACATGAAGGATGTAATAGGAAACAGGAGACAAATATGACTTCTGAAAAATCACAATCAAAAAGGTCAAACACTGATGAAGCTCCAGAAAGTGATGTTGTGTGTGTGTGTGTGTGTGAGTGTGTGTGTGTGTGAGCAGCTGCAGTTTCAGTTCAGTCACTGTGACTCTGACTGACGGTGGTTTTTGTACGACTCTTTATCACTGTGTGAATGTATCATCACCCTCACAATCACCATCAGAATTTGCTCTGCAATGGAAACTCTGACAGTAATAATGTCCAGCATCTTCAGTCTGGACTCCACTGATGGTCAGAGTGAAATCACTGTTAGATCCACTGCCACTGAATCTAGATGGAGTTCCTGTGTAGAGTTCTTTTGCATAACGAATCAGGAGTTTAGGAGCTTCTCCAGGTTTTTGTAAGTACCAGAATAAAGCATCATCTCCATCACTGTATCTCCTCACATCTCTGCTGGTTTTACATTTGATATTCACAGTTCCTCCTGGTTGTTCTGCTGTTATTGAGGGACTCTGAGTGACGGTGATCTGTCCTCTACACTCTGAAACACAACAAGAAGAAAATACACTCAAAACTTTGACAATATACTTGAAGAAATGAATTAATATCAAACTTGTGCTCCACAAACCTTGAGCAAACGCTGTGAGAGTCCAGATGAAGATGATGATGAAGGTCATGTTGATGAAGATTGTTGTGTGTGTCAGTGATGAAGTGTTAAACTCACAGCACTATAAACACTCTCACACACTGAAGATCTGATCAATATGCAAACACACTCCACATCATTTCCCTGAAGACAGAAGAAACACTGTTTTGTCTTTTAGTGTCTTTGCTAATAAACTTCTGTGGATCATTTTCAGAAACAGAAACTCATGATTTACTTCATGTTATTTTGGGTCGATCTTCTCGCTCTAAACACTGTTTTAATGATCAGTTTCATTCAGACTTTGATGCTGAGAGAATTTAATCCCTGAGCTGCAGATTTATATCATCCATGATACTGTATAACAGGTCAAAGGTCATCCAATAGAGAATGACCATCTAAATCTGGCTGAAGATTTCATTATAAAGCAGGTCAATAGAATTAGCAGAGTTTATATCACATGTGTTTGTGAGCCTTCATTCAATATCAAGTATTTATTTTTAAGATTAATTCTCTGGACTATTTTTTAGATGAAGATTTTGTGGCTCTTTTTTGATCAATCATGGTTGATGTTGAGTCTCACATCAGTGTGTGTGTGTGTGTGTGTGTGTGTGTGTGTGTGTGTGTGTGTGTGTGTGTGTGTGTGTGTGTGTGTGTGTGTGTGTGTGTGTGTGTGTGTGTGTGTGTGTGTGTGTATCGTTCGTCTCTTTCTCTGCTGGAGTGTGTGTTCATTTGAGTGTGACGGAGGTTTTTGTACGACTCTTTCACTAGAATGAAACACTGTGGTGGACTTTCGGTGGAG
Source organism: Vimba vimba (assembly GCA_022828995.1). Taxonomy (NCBI): domain Eukaryota; kingdom Metazoa; phylum Chordata; class Actinopteri; order Cypriniformes; family Leuciscidae; genus Vimba; species Vimba vimba. The sequence goes on from CM040840.1 coordinate 26,576,344, forward strand.
GAACTAAACTGACGATCAGTAAGTCTCTTCTATTCTCTAAAAATAATTTGTTTTTTACTTATTTGTTTTGTTTTTAGGTTATTTTAGCAAGCATTTGGCAACAAAATATATATATATTTTTTTAAAAAGAGTAAAAAAAGAATTAACTGCAATATTTCATGGCGAACTTGATTGTTTCACAATTTCTTCAAATTTGTCTGTTATTTTACAAAAAGCACTTTTATTCCCTGAGATTTCATCACTTTTATCTTTTTTTTTATTTCAAAGCATATTTCATATATTTTTTTTAATTGTCTTTTTACATGAGTAATTTGATATATTATAATTGCTAACATTCAATGTTTTTTTAATATGTTGATTGCAATATTATTGTAATATTATATTGAATGCAGTTTGTAATATTGTTATATTTTCTGTCATATTAATTGTGACACAATAAATTGTAAGACATAATTGTGTCCATAATTCTTGGTAAATTTAACTGCTAATACTTTTTGCAAAAGTTTGATTATATGGATAAAATAATAATATTTTTTTATTTGAAAAATTCATCATTTGAAATGAAATTTGCTGATAATTATGATTGTGAGAGTCTTAAGAATTTTTCAAAATACAATTCATAATTAATAATTAATAATTTTCTCTTTTTTAGGCATCGTCATCAGACAAATAGAACGATTTGAAAAATTCATTAGTTGAACTGAAATTTGCTGATAATTATGATTTTTCAAAATACAATTAATGATTAGAAATGATTATTCAGAAAATATTTTTGCTTTTTATATTATTATTATTATTATATTTATTTTATATTTCAAATTACTGTGAGATTCGCTGTATATCATGTCTGCTTTACAGAACTGATTTATATTTGGAATTACATGATACATTTTTTAGTGCTAGTGAATATTGATTTAACTGAGAATATTTTAAACTGAATTCAGGATATTTGTGGTTTATGAATGAAAGCAGTTTTGTGGAATTTCTGTAAGGATAAAATGATTGTGATTTTTTTACTACATGACCATGTCTGACATCTAACTGTGTGTGTGTGTGTGTGTGTGTGTGTGTGTGTGTGTGTGTGTGTGTGTGTGTGTGTGTGTGTGTGTGTGTGTGTGTGTGTGTGTGTGTGTGTGTGTCCAGCGGGTCCCTCCGTGTCTCCCTCCGTGTCTCTGCTGTCTCCCTCTTCTCTGCTGATCTCTGGAGACTCCTCCGCTCTGCTCTGCCTGCTCAGCTCTTACTCTCCACAGGGGGCGACGGTGAGCTGGACGCTGGACGGGTCAGAGGTCACCGAGGGGGTTCAGACCAGCGCAGAGAGCGAGCGGGACGGTCTCTACAGTCGCAGCAGCGTCCTGAGCCTCAGCAAAGCACGCTGGGAAGCCGCAGAGCTCTTCGTCTGCAGAGGAACACATGCCGGAGCTGCTCACGAGGCCTCGTTCCTCAAGAGCTCCGAGTGCTGATGTTTCTCCAGTGAAGACCAGCGTATCTGAGCGTCACGTGATTTACAGCTCAATACTGAAGCAGTCTGTCAATGTGCTGCCATTGCTGTTCATTCAATAAAGCTTCATCTGAACGCAAGCGCACATTTGTGTTGGACTGCATCATTGATCAGTGTGTCGTTCCTTCAAAGTCCTGCACTAAAGTTCCAGCGGCTTTTGATTGATTGTAATTAGGGGTGGAACAATAATTACAGTGGATAGTGACAATATGTATCGTATTATTCACCCAAAATGAAAGTTAAAAAAATTCAAGTTTACAGGGTTTTCGTGTCACTACTACATTAAACTATTGTATATAATGTTGAATATAATGTATAATAATGCAATGGGGGAATATTTGTGGGTCCTGATAATGCCAAATGTCTGATGTTACCAGTATAAAGTGGCCTACATTATTTTAGATATATCTAGTCAGAGACATCAAGCATATTCGTCTGGAATAATTCAGTATTTTCATCTTCAGAATCATGAATATTGTTATTCTGGTGTCTCTATTGTCCTGCATTGGGTTATCAGCACCAAGTCCAAGCCTATTCATTTACACACACAATGTTAAACCAAATTAACCATTTTGATGGAGTATGGCAATAATATGGTATTGTGAGTTCAGGATGGTGACATAAGGGTCTCGTTACACCCCTAATTGTAATAGTTGAGAACAGCTGCATTCAGCAGTAAATGTGAAATGAAGCTCTTGGGGTTTGAACATGGTCACTGGAGACGAGCTGCTCTATTCTGAGACCATCACAATCACTAAACCTGACAATGCAAATGAGATCTTCAACTGAAACACTCTGAACTGGAACAGTTTCTCCTGTGCTTGTGGATTCATTAGTCAGTTTGTTAATAAGATTTCATCTTTATGAGTTACATGTTGGCTCATCACAACCCACACTATATTCACACATGAACAAATTTTAATCTTTAATATAAAAAATGAACTATAAATAAATTTCCACTATACATGGATGTGTTAAATTGCACACAGAAAAACATCAGTATGAAATGTTGATATTGATCCAGTGTTTGAAAAAGCTGTTATATATAGCACTGTTAAATTACACAATAAATATAAAATAAATAGGAAATGATTATTATAATTTGATGGTGGACTGCACCTGTTTGGTAATCTGGTCTTTAATTTTAAAATTCTATGTAAAAATATTAATTAAAATTATATACATTCATCTATGTTTATTCATCTAGAGTTTCATCTGCTCTGAAATTGAGAGTTGTGTTTTGTGATGCTGTTATTATATGAAGGATAAACTCGATAAAATCGAGACTTATTAAACTGATCAAGCAGAACATCAAAGAAGAATGAGGATAAATCATAAATGCAGAAAAACAGAAATATGGTTAAAGACTGAAAAATATCCACTAAGTGAAGATCAAACGCGACTGAATTTCCTCACAAATGACTGAAAATAACAGGAGAAAAACGACGTATGAAAAATCATGATCAAAGCTGTCATAGACTGACCAAGCTCAAACTTTTATATTATTATAATATATTGATATAATGATATTATTGCTTATTATAAGATCATTTTGCTTTTCTTAGTGTGTGTGTGTGTGTGTGTGTGTGTGTGTGTGTGTGCGCGTGTGTGTGCGTGCGTGCATGCGTGCGTGCGTGCGTGTGTGTGTGTGTGTGTGTGTGTGTGTGTGTGTGTGTGTGTGTGTGTGTGTGTGTGTGTGTGTGTGTGTGTGTGTGTGTGTGAACGTGTTTGAGCAGCTGCAGTTTCAGTTCAGTCACTGTGACTCTGACTGATGGAGGTTTTTGTACGACTCTTTATCACTGTGTGAACACATTTTTACTGTTGATGTAGTGAAAACTCTGACAGTAATAATGTCCAGCATCTTCAGTCTGGACTCCACTGATGGTCAGAGTGAAATCACTGTTAGATCCACTGCCACTGAATCTAGATGGAGTTCCTGACTGGAGGCGGTTTGTTGCATAAATCAGGAGTTTAGGAGCTTCTCCAGGTTTCTGTAAGTACCAGCTCAGAGCGGGTTTTCCATCACCATAACAGCAGTCTGGATCTCTACTGGTTTTACAGGTTACAGTGACTGATTGTCCAGTTTGAGAGAGCCGCTCTGAGGGAGTTTGAGTCACTGTCTCCTGCCCAACAGATTCTGACAAGAGAGAAAGATTAGAAATCACACACACTTTTACAACCTTATATCTTCACAACACACATAAAGATAACGAGTGAATAACGTTTGTAATCTTGACTGACACAAACCTCGACATAACACTGCCAGCGTCCAGATCAATATGGTGATGAAAGTCATTTTTGTAGGTTGAAGGTTCAGTTCTAGTGAAAAACAGTTGTTGATCATGTTTGATGTTTGACAGAGTTATAAACACATGCAGAGCACTGAAGCGTGTGTCGCTCATGTAAAACACACTCTATGCAAACGCTTCAGGAGTCACAGATTTAAGTTTAATGTGCTTTCATTGAGACTTTACAAAACATTTCACGAGTTCACATGTTAATATAATCTTTTATTCTTATAAAGCAATATTTTCTGAGTGTGAGTGTGATATTGCTTTGATACAACAGTTTAATGAACAAGAATCTATTATTGAGTACTTTACATTTTAGTCATTTATATTGCCAGTAGTTATTTACTAACTGAAAGTTACGGCTGACTGAAATATTTCCAAACGAAACCACAGTAAAACAAACCAGTGCGACTCTGAGAAACACAATCGTGGCCTAATAGTTAGAGAGAGTCAGAGAGGTTTAATGCAGAGGACAAACTCTGAGTATGGGTTTCCACACTTGGCCTTATATGTCACTTTCACAATAGTTCCTGAATAAATCAGTGTTTTAATCGGATGATAAAGTTAATGGCTGCATCCGAAATCACATCTTCCCTTCTATATAGTAGGCAAAAAACAGTATGTGACAAAAGAAGGATGTCCGAATTGACAATACTCATAAAAGCAAAAAGTACTCGGATGTCCTACTACTTTTGGAGAGATTCTGAAGTGTGACACGATAGACACTTTACTATCCCATGAGGCCACAGGAGAGGATCTGTGAATGACAGTGAAGAGATGCAGCTGACGCTGGTAGATCACATGATAATGACAACATGGTGAATGTAGTACATCTGGATTACACACACACACACTCATTTATACTATATAGAACTGACTTTTAAAGTAATTACTAAAATCAAAATAAGTATCTACTCAAGAGAGTGTGTGATTTCAGCGCTTCTTTCAGCTTTTTCTCCCGATTCAGAGACTTCATCCTTCGAAGGCCGATTGCCTCACAGCGGCTCGATGAAGTCTGTGTCAACTCAAAGGCTCCTTCAAATGCGTCTCCATTTCTCGTGAAACAACACTCACATTTCCCATTTAACACTCAGTCCGACCTTCACGGCCTTTGAAGGATCCAGACTCTGAATTGACCGTTCACGAAGACCCGCCCCCTTTAGTTACTGTTGCTATGTGCGATAAGCGACGCCGCTCTCACGCCACACACGTTCTCACGCAGTGAAACACACATCGCAGAGCAGAGAAACTGACAACACACTGACAGACAGGACAGACCAGGGTACTTTTGATATGAAACAAAGTCTCACCTTTCAAATTTAGTCATCTTTTAAAGACATTTAAACAATAAATACCGTTTTGTGGCTCTTTAATGTGTCTGACAGATCGCTGTAGAGTCTCAGTTAAAGCTGCTCGTGAACCGATCATCTCTTCCTTCTAGTTCATTTATAGCATCAAATAAACATGAATGAACATCAGAAGGAATGTTGTTTTAACAGCGGAAAGACGTCAGTACACTTCGTTTCTCAAGTTTAAATCCTCCAGCATTAATCTACTAACTCTCCTGACTGCTTTGTCGGACAAAATGGCGGATGGCGGATTGTGATTGGTCAGATCGCCTGTCAATCAAACTCCCTGCGAAGGGTCAATTGGGACGCAGCCATTGACATAGTAGTTGTTCATTTAAGCTATTAGTTGACTAATCACACATGTATATTAATAAACCATATAAATCATAATAATAAACCTTTAATTTCCTATATATAATACATCGGCTAATCAGCGCTCAAGCGCACACATAAAGCTTGTCACAGCGCACCGGCAAACTACAGAGAACCGGCGGTAACGATCTGTCCCTCACAGACTGAGTGACTTCACCACAAGTTTTTGTTTTTTCTGTGACTAATCAACGAATAAAATGTTTGGTCAACCAAGCTTCTTCTAGTCAACTAAAGAGTAGTTGAATATGAAGGAGCAGCTCTACACTCAAATCACTCTCTTGTCGCATAACGATGAAACTTGCAGTTTCTCTGTAAAATCCAGCACTAAAGCTGCAGGTTAAACACATCTGTGTGTGATGATGGAGGATCTGCTTCTGTCACGAGACTCGACTCCAGCGCTGAGTATCGCTCCACTTATTCACTGAATTACAGTAATCTTCAATTACCTACAATAACCGTCTCATAGTTTTGTGAGTACATTTAAAAAAAAAAAAATCAGGTAAAAGCACAAATAAAAATTCTTATCTTGCTCTTTTCTTATCAGAGGCGTCTGATTGGTGCAGAGGAGGGAGAGGCGTGTCTAAACTGAACTGATTGATCAAGGTTATAATTTAAACAGCAAGCTAATATAAAACTCTTACTGTCTGCAGAATACAGTGCGTAGTTAACAAGTTACATGTTAGGATGGTCAAATGAAATAATCATGGAGTATTATGAAAATTAAGATCTATTATTATTAATAAAAGGCAGCAACTAGTTCGAACTGAAATCACTCAGATCTCAAATGTGTCACAAAATCTCTTTCTGACCTCTATAATCTAATAGAGAGTTTAATTTAGATGGTTTTATTTCAGATGCAAGTGTGACGATGTTATTTCAGATCCTCCTTTGAGCAGCTGCAGTTTCAGTTCAGTCACTGTGACTCTGACTGACGGAGGTTTTTGTACGACTCTTTATCACTGTGTGATCACATGATCACCCACACAACCATAAGAATCTGTTCTGCAATGGTAACTCTGACAGTAATAATGTCCAGCATCTTCAGTCTGGACTCCACTGATGGTCAGAGTGAAATCACTGTTAGATCCACTGCCACTGAATCTAGATGGAGTTCCTGACTGGAGGAGGTTTACTAAATAAATCAGGAGTTTAGGAGCTTCTCCAGGTTTCTGTGAGTACCAGAATAAACAATCTTCATTTTTCCATCTCCTCACATCACTGCTGGTTTTACATTTGATATTCACAGTTCCTCCTGGTTGTTCTGCTGTTATTGAGGGACTCTGAGTGACGGTGATCTGTCCTCTACACTCTGAAACACAACAAGAAGAAAATACACTCAAAACTTTGACAATATACTTGAAGAAATGAATTAATATCAAACTTGTGCTCCACAAACCTTGAGCAAGCGCTGTGAGAGTCCAGATGAAGATGATGATGAAGGTCATGTTGATGAAGATTGTTGTGTGTGTCAGTGATGAAGTGTTAAACTCACAGCACTATAAACACTCTCACACACTGAAGATCTGATCAATATGCAAACACACTCCACATCATTTCCCTGAAGACAGAAGAAACACTGTTTTGTCTTTTAGTGTCTTTGCTAATAAACTTCTGTGGATCATTTTCAGAAACAGAAACTCATGATTTACTTCATGTTATTTTGGGTCGATCTTCTCGCTCTAAACACTGTTTTAATGATCAGTTTCATTCAGACTTTGATGCTGAGAGAATTTAATCCCTGAGCTGCAGATTTATATCATCCATGATACTGTATAACAGGTCAAAGGTCATCCAATAGAGAATGACCATCTAAATCTGGCTGAAGATTTCATTATAAAGCAGGTCAATAGAATTAGCAGAGTTTATATCACATGTGTTTGTGAGCCTTCATTCAATATCAAGTATTTATTTTTAAGATTAATTCTTTGGACTATTTTTTAGATGAAGATTTTGTGGCTCTTTTTTGATCAATCATGAGAAGATCTGCAGTTGAGTCTCACATCAGTGTGTGTGTGTGTGTGTGTGTGTGTGTGTGTGTGTGTGTGTGTGTGTGTGTGTGTTTGTTTGAGTGTGACGGAGGTTTTTGTACGACTCTTTCACTAGAATGAAACACTGTGGTACACTTTCGGTGGAGGAACTGAATTGACGATCAGAAGCTGTAAGTCTTTCTTAAATTATCTAATAAAAATGTATGATGTGTGTGTTTTTAGAAGGAGGTTTAAGGTTATTTAACAGCATTTGCCAACAATATTCTTAATTTATAACAAAAATACATTATTGAAATGCTTTATTTGCTTTACATTTATTTCAACTCTTATTTATTGTCGCATTTTATTCTGTTTTACTGATTGATTGCACGCATTCATGCATTTAAATGTAATTTTGTCTGCTATATTATGAATGTCATATTTGGTGATATTCTATGTTTATTAAATTTCAATCCATAGTTCACATTCATAATGTTTTACATTAGTAATTTCACACATAATGTGTGCTAACATTTCATTGTATTTTAATTAATGGCAATGTTTTCAATTATTTCTAAATATATTTAATTTGACGCAAAAGTTGGATGATATAGACAAAATAAATTTCATCAGAGTCATCATCAGACAAAAAGAAATTTAGTTGATAAACTAAATTTAAACTAAGTTTACTTATATTTCTGTTTACGAGGAAGTCTATTGAATGGTGATTATTTTCAAAACACAAATAATATATTGTGTTGTTATATTTACCTTAGTTAAATCTAGTGAGTTAAATCTATTTCCAGTTTTCAGTGTATACAGTAAAGCAACAAACCGTTTACCAATTAATCATTTTTACCATAGCATTTTTACAGTCTTTTACCGTTAAAATTATGATACGCTTTTACAATGTACAATATTTAGTAATATTGATTAAATGGAGAATGTTTTGAAATTAACTCAGGATAGTGTCTATGAATGAAAGCAGTGCGGTGAAACTACAGTAAAGATGAAATGATTGTGCTTTTTACTGTATTACCATCAGACAAAAGAAACTCAGTTGAAGAGCATTTTGAAAATGAATCATTTAAACTATCAAATTTGCTTTCTGAATACAATTTTTCAAAATACAATTAATATTGAAATGCTCATTTAAATTAGTTTTCTAGATCTTATAACGACATCACAATATAACCATCAATTTACTTGGACAATGTTTTTCAAACTCATTCTGTGGATCATTTAAAATGTAACTTGTATATTTAAAATCAAATGATCATTCATGAATGTGTGTGTGTGTGTGTGTGTGTGTGTGTGTGTGTGTGTGTGTGTGTGTGTGTGTGTGTGTGTGTCCAGCGGGTCCCTCCGTGTCTCCCTCCGTGTCTCTGCTGTCTCCCTCTTCTCTGCTGATCTCTGGAGACTCCTCCGCTCTGCTCTGCCTGCTCAGCTCTTACTCTCCACAGGGGGCGACGGTGAGCTGGACGCTGGACGGGTCAGAGGTCACCGAGGGGGTTCAGACCAGCGCAGAGAGCGAGCGGGACGGTCTCTACAGTCGCAGCAGCGTCCTGAGCCTCAGCAAAGCACGCTGGGAAGCCGCAGAGCGCTTCGTCTGCAGAGGAACACATGCCGGAGCTGCTCACGAGGCCTCGTTCCTCAAGAGCTCCGAGTGCTGATGTTTCTCCAGTGAAGACCAGCGTATCTGAGCGTCACGTGATTTACAGATCAATACTGAAGCAGTCTGTCAATGTGCTGCCATTGCTGTTCATTCAATAAAGCTTCATCTGAACGCAAGCGCACATTTGTGTTGGACTGCATCATTGATCAGTGTGTCGTTCCTTCAAAGTCCTGCACTAAAGTTTCAGCGGCTTTTGATTGATTGTAATTAGGGGTGGAACAATAATTACAGTGGATAGTGACAATATGTATCGTATTATTCACCCAAAATTAAAATTACTGTGTTAAAAAATTCAAGTTTACAGGGTTTTCGTGTCACTACTACATTAAACTACTGTATATAATGTTAAATATAATGTATAATAATGCAATGGGGGAATATTTGTGGGTCCTGATAATGCCAAATGTCTGATGTTACCAGTAAAAAGTGGCCTACATTATTTTAGATATATCTAGTCAGAGACATCAAGCATATTCGTCTGAAATAATTCAGTATTTTCATCTTCAGAATCATGAATATTGTTATTCTGGTGTCTCTATTGTCCTGCATTGGGTTATCAGCACCGAGTCCAAGCCTATTCATTTACACACACAATGTTAAACCAAATTGACCATTTTGATGGAGTATGGCAATAATATGGTATTGTGAGTTCAGGATGGTGACATAAGGGTCTCGTTACACCCCTAATTGTAATAGTTGAGAACAGCTGCATTCAGCAGTAAATGTGAAATGAAGCTCTTGGGGTTTGAACATGGTCACTGGAGACGAGCTGCTCTATTCTGAGACCATCACAATCACTAAACCTGACAATGCAAATGAGATTTACCTCAAACTCACAGTTTCACTCTTTTACTGGTTCAACGCTCTGAACTGGAGCAGTTTCACTTCTGCTAAAATGAGTTATGAGTAATAAATTCATTATAAGCTTGAGATGAAGGAGGAGCTACTTGAAAAACATTTTTATGTTACTTATGATAGACAATGACTTTATATGAATTTAGAATAAGATTTGTGTGCAATATAATCTACAAAAAAACTATAAGACTGGAAAAATGTAATATTTTTGTTTGATTTTATATCAGGTTTTGTAGTTTTCGCTGATTCTGAGCATAAACTCGTCCGTCACAGATCACAGTCTAATAGAGTTCATTTCAGTCACAAGTCAGTTTTGAACACAAGTGTAGTTCCTGTGTTTGTCCTCTGTGTGTCAGTAGTGTGTGTGTGTGTGTGTGTGTGTGTGTGTGTGTGTGTACTTGTTTTCATGACAACTGAGGACATTTTTATGATAACACACCTGCAAATGAGGACACTCGGGAAAATACGTGATTTATGAGGACATTTTGGGGGTCCTCATTTTTCAAATGGCTTTAAAAACATACTAAGCAGTGTTTTTTTTTAAATGTAAAAATGCAGAATGTTTCCTGTGATGGGTAGGTTTAGGGATAGGGGCAGTGTAAGGGGATAGAATATACAGTTTGTACAGTATAAAAACCATTACGCCTATGGAATGTCCTCACAAATCACATAAACATGGCTGTGTGTGTGTGTGTGTGTGTGTGTGTGTGTGTGTGTGTGTGTGTGTGTGTGTGTGTGTGTGAGCAGCTGCAGTTTCAGTTCAGTCACTGTGACTCTGACTGACGGAGGTTTTTGTACGACTCTTTATCACTGTGTGAATGTATGATCACCCTTACAATTATAATAATTTGCTCTGCAATGTAAACTCTGACAGTAATAATGTCCAGCATCTTCAGTCTGGACTCCACTGATGGTCAGAGTGAAATCACTGTTAGATCCACTGCCACTGAATCTAGATTGAGTTCCTGTGTAGAGTTCTTTTGCATAACGAATCAGGAGTTTAGGAGCTTCTCCAGGTTTCTGTAAGTACCAGGATAAACATTCATTCCCATCACTCCTTCTGTACACATCTCTGCTGGTTTTACATTTGATATTGACAGTTCCTCCTGGTTGTTCTGCTGTTATTGAGGGACTCTGAGTGACGGTGATCTGTCCTCTACACTCTGAAACACAACAAGAAGAAAATACACTCAAAACTTTGACAATATACTTGAAGAAATGAATTAATATCAAACTTGTGCTCCACAAACCTTGAGCAAACGCTGTGAGAGTCCAGATGAAGATGATGATGAAGGTCATGTTGATGAAGATTGTTGTGTGTGTCAGTGATGAAGTGTTAAACTCACAGCACTATAAACACTCTCACACACTGAAGATCTGATCAATATGCAAATGGAGAAATCTTTTATTTAAATGAGACTCTAAATGAAAGTTCAGGAGGAGCTCGTTCTTCTCATCCTGTCAAACACAACATCAAATATATCATGTAATCATCATGATTCGCCAATAAGTGTGAACTGTAAAAACTTACAATAATCATAGGCATTGTTTTTTTTTTCATTCATAATGATGTGCTATCCTCACATCATCAATACCATTTTATAATATATATGTTTTGTTTTATACTTAAATTGATTTTGCTTCATAACTGAAGAACTTTGCAACATTTAAAACTGTTATTTAACTAACTTGCATCAACACTGAACTCATTTGAGCTGAATAATGACACTATTGCTTTACAGCTGAAATTGTATTAGTTTAATTATTGACTTATTTTGCAACTTTAAAGTCGACATGAAATGGAAGTTGCTCTAGTCTCCTCCCTATTGTGACGTATAATCAAAAAATATAGATATATAAAGACGATTCACTCCTATAGACCCTTTTTACATTTCCAGGTTTCCCAGAAGCAGAAGTCGTCATAGCTGGGTAAAATCCTACAGTGGTGAATGAGAGAATACATTAAATATTTTTTTTGTGTTCCAATTTGCTCAAATAGCAAAAGAATAACTCAACAACAGTGTTTTCACAACTTTCAACACACACACACACAAAAAAAAAAGAGGAAAAAAATAGAGATTGTTAATGGCAGTCAGAAGAGAGAAAGATGTCAACTTTACCATCACTCCCACAGTCTTGGACTCCTCAACCACCACCACCAATGTGGAGCTCCACCTGGAAGATGCAACAGCAGCCATATTGCACCAGAATGCCCACTACACACCAGCTGATTGGTAGAGACAGAGTGATGAAGCCAATCAGTATATATACGCATGATTAGTAGGCCATGATTTACAGAGGCCAATGGGCAAATTTGGCAAGGATGCCGGGGTTACACCCCTACTCTTTTTCCTAAAGGACATCCTGGGATTTTTTTATGACCACATGAGAGTCAGGACCTCGGGTTAACATCTCATCTGAAGGACGGTGCTTTTTGGCAGTATAATGTCCCCGTCACTATACTGTGGTGTTATAGTGAGCGCCCCCTGCTGGCCTCTTCCAGCAGCAATCTAGTTTTCCCAGGAGTCTCCCATCCAGGCTCAGCCCTGCTTAGCTTCAGTGGGCCAGTCTTGGGCTACAGAGTGATATGGCTGATGACTATAACTACAAATTAATCTGTGAGTTTTGGGGGTTTTTTGCAATGGAAGTTTGGCAGGCAAGGAAGAAGCACCTTTAATGTTTAAAAATATGCATCACATTATTTGGAAAGTGTAATTTTTAAACATTACACATTTTATACCTTAATCACATTACAACTCAAATTGTAAAAAAAAAAATAAAGAAAAAAGAAAGAAACCTGTTTAAGGTATAAGGTGAATAGATCAAAAATGTGATAAATGTCAGACTAGGTCTCATCTTACAGGATGTTGAATGGAAATGCAAATGAGTTGCACTAAAATGAGCTCTATGATAAGATGTTATGATAAGAGCTGCTGTTTACTTCTCTGGATAGGGATTCAGCTAAATACTGAAGATATAGTGGATGGACCAAATGTGAACGTTTAAGAATCTACTGCACACTTATGCAGTTTAAATGAGTTTTGAATTTTAACACAGTTGAAGTAGGAGTTAGAAGCCAGTGAGCAGCCAAGTCACCTTTATTTCTATAGCGCTATATACAATACAGATTGTTTCACAGTGATAACTGGAAAATGATTCAGTGATGCAAAACAGAATTCATTTTGGCTGTACAGCAGAAAATAGTGTCATTGTTTGGCTGAAGTCAGTTCAGTGTTGATTCAGTTCCGTTGTAAAGATCATCAATTATTATTTTAGTTAATGTAATCTATGAAGCAGCTTTGGAGAAAACAGTGATGTCATTGTCCAGCTCGGTTCAGTTCTCATCTAATAGTGTCAGTGCAGTCAAATCAATAATATTGTTGAATATTAAGTGTCCCCAACTAAGCAATGTGTCAAATCGTGCAAGATCATTTTGTGATTGGCTTCTGCTCTTCATAAATGTTTCTCATCCACTTTGAGAAGCCTGATAAAACTAGATAAATTTAGTTCAGTTTCTATATAGAGCCCTAAATGATTCTGTCAGGCGCTTCATATATAAAACGTTTTAGATCAGGGGTCTCCAACTCTGCTAATTTTCCGAGTAACCCTGAGGACCTTGATTAGCAAAACTGAGCATGCTTCTCAAACAGAAGACTGCATCCTAGTGTAACAGACGTAGGCCAGTATGAGCTGAGCGTGTAAACCTCTCTCCCCTGGCTTCAAAAGGAGCCCTAGCGACTGACGCTAGTGGCTGCGGTCTTTAGCGTCATTGTTAGCATGCCCGCCTCCTATGCTGGAGACCGTGGTTCAATTCCCGCTCGGAGTGGGTAGAGTATGATCAGTAAGATTTGGTGCCGTGACCCGGAAATGATTGAGGTTTAGGGGTTGAGTGTAATGGATGTTAGCCAGTTATAAACCTCACTCCCCTGGCCTCAAGAGGCATGCTAGTGGCTGCAGTCATTAGCATCCTTGTCCCACGCCGGACACCCCAGTTCAAATCCCGCTCTGAGCTGGTCAAGTACAGTTACACTAGTAAGGCTGCATATCTCTGATGCCAAGTACATCAATTGGCACTGAAGGACGTCTCAATTTGAAGAATCCTTGGAAGACTGCCTTAGTCCTTTATTCAGCTCATGAAGTCAAGTGCATCAAGTGTATCTTTTGCGTTCTTAAATCACACACAATCCTTTGCACACATTCCAATTCACGAAAAAGAACTGACGGAAAACTAGTTGGCACAGAGCTTGTCTGAGTTCATTATGAAATGTAAGACAGAAATAATGTTTTCGGAGATGAAGGCTGTGGTCATGGGGAGTGGAACATGTGTGACGTAGACATGCACATTTACTAGACCGTCTCATTCTAGCGTTTAAAGCTGAAGAGGTCTCTAGCTTTGAAGCCTCAGAAGGACTGAACCAAGAAAGACCCAGCCTTCCATTTGAAGAGCACCATGTAATTTGTTAATTAACACCATTAGTGTTGAAGTTTTATTCTAAGGCTCTTTGGGAGTCGCCATTATGGTGATCAGTGTTTGCTTTAATTGACCTCTTGACCATGGACTTACTTTTTTTTTGTTTTGTTTTTTTGTTCTTTGGTTGCTGTAAAGTGACAGTGTGTTTATAAAACATTTATTGAAAATAATTATGTTAGCATCATTCTGCGGTTGCCAAAATGTCCCAGCATTCATTGATTTCACAGTAAATTCCTGACTACAGAAATTTATTTATTTATTTATTTTTCTCTCAAGGCTTGCACCTAGGAATCTATTTCAGGGTTTGCATTCTCGAGCCACCAGGCACTGTTTTGTGCGGATGAGCGGGCCGGAGCGTGTTGACTGTTTTCAGTTAGAGCGGTGTCGTGTTAGCTTAAGTTAATAACTAATGATCTTTACAACGGAAGTGAATCAATCAATCAAAACTAACTCTAGCTGGTTAATAACTTTATTCTAAAGCTGCAGTGAAGCCAAAACAATCTATGTTACTGTAATTTCCTATTATCACTGTAAAGCTGCTTTGAAACAATCTATATTGTTAAAAGCGCTATATAAATGGTGACTTGACTTGACTACAGTAATTTATTGTAAAATATACTCTTTAATCCTGTAAATGCCTGGCAAATTGTTACAGTGTAGATAATGTTGATGGTTTATTGAATGTTTCATTTGAATGGACATTGAGACATATTTTGACATCAACTCGCATCATACAAACCTTACCAATGGTGAAAATCAACAAAAAATTCAGATAAACTCTGAACATCACAAAACAAGCGCAAACATAAGAGCAAATAGTTTGAATTGCAACCAGAAAGCAACCAGAATGCATTGCTGCATGAAGCTTTTTGTTGGCTGTCACCGTTGTTGAGATTCATATGCTGATTGTTAATGTCTGAATGGTACAGGATAATTTATGTACAATGTGTTTTTAAACTCCATTAGTAGCCCTCAAACCGTATTCACTTTATAGCCCTTAATTCTGTAATTGTGGACAAATGTGGGCACAGAGGACTCAGATGTGACCCTATTTTTTATTTATTATAAATGTTATATCACTGTCTTCGATAAAATTTTGTCTATCCATTTATGGTGTGTTTTTTTATTTTGGGGGTATTTTTGAATTTATTTACTTCAAAAAGTACCATATTTTCTATGTAAATTATGCTTTTTTTTTGAGTGTGAGTTTTTGGCATGATGAGAATATTGTACAGGATCAGCCCTTCATTTGTGTGTACGTGTATGCATTGTATTGGATCTATTGATTTATTTTTACAAAAAAACAAGAAGAATGCTCTAAATTACAGTTTTTGCTCTAAATTACATTACTTTCACTTTCACTTTCACTTTCACTTTCACTGTCACTGTCACTTTCACTGTCACTGTCACTTTCACTTTTTCCCATTCATTTCTATGGGTGCCCATTTTTGACCCAAATACAAGATTAAGGATTTTTTTTTTTTTCACCCACTTAACATTGTAGAATTGAGTCAAAAAAAATTGTGTTTGTTCAGGAGGCAAACTTAGGAAAAGTGGCCAAGTCTTGTACTGCTCAGATCAAGGGAAGTATTTTTTAAAAATAAATCAAAATTATTTTGCCCACATTTGTCCAGAATACGGTTTTAGGGTTAATGAAACACTGCTGAATTTGCTGAAAATGCTACAGTATCACAGTGTTAGTAATGCAAAGTTTAAATATATTATTAGCACACACAACACTAATAATCAGTGGATGGATTTCAGATTACTCAGGCCACTTCATGATGACTACATCACTATCAATAGTCACCTGCAAATATATATTATAAACATTGTAACAGCAGCCAAAAAATACAAAAAATAAGGGTCAAGAGCCCAACTAAAGCAAACACTAATCACTATAATGGTGACTTCAATTAATTCTCAATAAGAACTTTTGTAGACGTATGACAGAATAAGGTCAAACTGGTTATTAGTAAGTGAAGTTGGTAATGCTGAGTTGTTTAATCCTCCTCTGCTGAGATTATGAGAGATTGAATGCATTTTATCTTCAGATGATTTAATCTGCGGTGGCTGGAAGTCAGGTGTAGTTCTTGTGTTTCTGCTCATCACTTTTTCTGTTCTTGTTGTTTGTCTTTCCTTCAGTGATTCTGCTTGTTAACAGCAGGTGTTCATCACTAATGCTCAATCGTCACTCTGGTCTTGATTGGTCTTGGTCTTAGTCTTGGTCTTGGAGGTCTGGTCTTAAAAACACCTTTGACATTGTCACATGTTTCATTTGCTAATACAGGCTCAATGGAAATGTTGAGGTTGCTTATGCAAAGTCACTGTGTGAATAGGTTGTTGTTAGAGTTCAGACTGTTGAGCTCAAAATCAGACCAGGACGATCAGTGGACAGGAGAGTATTGCAGACTGAGTGAGTCAATAGAGTATCTTATTCTGAAGCGTCTAGTTTGTCTTTCTGGCTACTATCAGGTTGTTTCATGTTGTTCAATTGATGATGCTGTTTTCATTCCTCAAAAAGGTGTTGAACATTTCCCGTCCTGACCTGAGATTGACATCCAGCGAATCGTGAGAAGCAGATGTGAGATGAAGACACTGTGGCTGCCACTTCTCCTGAGTAAGTCTGTAAACTGACAGAAGTTTTTACTTAACCCTATATTTGCTTTGAGGACGCACACATACACTACAGGTCAAAATTGTGGATAATTCAGATTCACCAGGGCTTTTAAAACTATAAATTGTGAAACATTTTAATATCTTTTAAAATGGAATTTATTACTGTGATAAAAGCTGAATTTTCAGCTTCATTACTCCAGTCTTCAGTGTCACATGATCCTTCAGAAATCATTATAATAAGCTGATTTGCTGCTCAAGAAACTCTTCTGATTATTATCAATGTTGAAAACAGTTGTGCTGCTTCATATTTTTGAACATAACAGCACATCTTCTTTCAAAAACATTAAAACAATATTAATTATTCCAAACGTTTTGACCGGTTGTGTATGTATAACACTTTTTTTTGCTGTATTTAAATATCAAAATGATGTCTTGCATGTTTCTTAAGACTTGTGCAAGGTTCCAAGTACATTTATTAATTTACAATTATGTTGGACAGTTGTGCAACAGTTCCTCTTTGTATCCACTTTCATATTTTGCATTTACAGCCTCAAAAGCTTCCTGGAAAAACTCCCTGGCTTGCCTAAAGTTTGCATAACCAAGCCTAAATGATGAGCAATATTCCTTATTTGCATTGTTTTCACAGTAGCATGCATAAATGGTGAACCATTAACAGTTTTGTAAGCTTGTAATGTGCTTTGTTGCAACTGTCTAATGCCAGTGCAGTAAGCAACATTAAATTTGATTGAAGATATGATCTATGAAGTATTTCTAGATATTTTACCTGGATGCTAAGACAAACGTACTTAACCCTCTGGTGCTCTTCAGTCACTTTTGACAAAAAAAAAAATACTTTTGATTTTTAAACAAAATGTATGTCAACACTGTAAAAATGAATACGCTATATCTACTCAATAAAATTGTGGCAACAGATTACAAGCAATATTATTAATTAAATTTAACAAATTAGAATTGAGTAATAATTAATCAAATTAATTCCTTAAAAGTTAACCATTTAAAATGAGTAAAATTTACAAAAAAAAATTTTTAAACAAAAATATCTGAATGACAGACGTCAAAGATGAATTAAGAACTCTTCATTTTTTATTGCCAACACTGAAGACATCTGATGTTAACAAGCAGAATCACTGAAGGAGAAAACCGTAATTTTAAGTCACCACTATGGTGATCAGTGTTTGATTTAGTTGGGCTCTTGACCCTTAAATCATTAACTTTACATTTTGTTTGGCTGCTCTGCCTGAGTTATAACAGCCAGATGAACAAATAGAAAAGGTGATCTGATGGTATTGGTTGTGTTTTAACATAATCATTATTTCACAATCATTTGACCTGAATCACTGAACTCATATAGAGCCCAATTTCTGAGTTAGGTTTACTTTATTAATTATAGCAGCACTGTCCTTGTTCAGCATAATATTTTTAACTTTTACATTTAAATTGCGTGAGCTCATTTCGTCCGTTAGATCAAATTTTATTGAGTAGATATAGCGTATTCATTTTTACAGTGAATATGATATGACACTTTGTGATTTTTGCTATGTAAACACAATTGTGGCATTATTTGAAAAGGTTAAACGGTCTAAAAAAAATATTCACACTTGTACTCTTAATGGTCACAAATAGGCGCCATAGAAATAAATGGGAAATACGAAAATATAGTGAATTTTAGAGGGGTACAATCTACAAATCTGCAAATGCAGGAAAGAAAAAAGCACACATTAATGAAGGGGTTAATTGAAAAATATATTAGACAAAATGTATGGGTTAATTAATTGTATTTTAAAAATTGTGTAAACATGTATCATAATTATTGCTTAGTATCGTTTTTGTGGATCCGTGTGAATGGGGATCGTTTTGACAATGTTGTTGTCTATACGTGAATTTTTTTTCTGTTTTTAGTATATCGCTGTCATGTAAACATGTCCCAAATTTAGTTGATATTTTAGTTCATCATTTAGTACATGTTACCATCATGTGGAAACACTGTCCACAATTGAATCAACCAAAGAGTTTTTTTGAGTATAGCTAACAATAACACAACAAACATTTTAAATATAGCTTTTCTTAACATGTTAAGTGTTACCGACCAAAATATTCTAGTTACATCCATGGTATTTCTATAAAGGTTGTTGTTATATTAAAGCAATTTACATACATGCACCAGATTACATAAAATCTCGTCAATAGCGGGGGAAAGTTAAAAAGTCGCTTTTGAGGTGTTCAGACACTTCTGACTGGGAGGAGTTTGAGTGTAATCCCAAACTGAGGAGCACCAGAGGGTTCAGAGAAGCATTATTTTTGAGGTGTATGCAAATGTTATGACAGCTTGTTTATCAATTGATTACATTCAGGCTCAGTCATATGGGCAGAGGAGGATTATTTTCTTATTTCCCCCGATGCCACATGGAATGAGAACGGACTCGATCAGTCCAATACCACATGGAATGGGACCGGACTCGATCAGTCCAATACCACATTGAATGACACTGGATTCAATCAGTATAATACCACATGGGACGAGGCCAGGAACCACTGTCAGGCCTGTTTCAAAGACCTGGCCACCATCACCAGTAGAAATGTCCACCTCATCGTGCAGAACCTCTCTTTGGACTACTGGACTGGGCTCCGCAGGAGCTTCAATGGCACCATCCCATGGTCCAGATGGTCCAATGGGGATCCTGTTACATATCAGAATTGGTACCCTGGTCATCCTCTGCCAAATAAAGTTAAGAAAATGATTCCTAAATGTTTTTCAACTACACAAGGTCCACTGAGCACCACAATAACTGCTACGACGTCTACTCCAGTGACCACAACACAAACCTCAACACAAACCTCAACACAAACCCCAACACAAACCTCAACACAAACCTCAACACAAACCTCAACACAAACCCCAACACAAACCTCAACACAAACCTCAACACAAACCCCAACACAAACCTCAACACAAACCTCAACACAAACCCCAACACAAACCTCAACACAAACCTCAACAGGAACTTCTCCGGCAACCTCTACACAGAATTTCACTAACAACACATATACGTGTCCTGTTCTGAATGACATCCTTGATTGCTTCAATGCGACATATATGACATATGATGAGTTTGAACGTAAAGTGCAAGAGTACTTTGGGTTCACCCCTAAGACCACAACATATAGCACCACCCCGAATCCCACAACGCAAAGCACCACCCCGAATCCCACAACGGAAAGCACCACCCCGAATCCCACAACGCACAGCACCACCCCGAATACCACAACGCAAAGCACCACCCCGAATGCCACAACATTTTGCACCATCTTTACAACAACTGGTTCTGAGACAATGAACACCACGATAGAGAGCACCACGACAGAGAGCACCACGACAGAGAGCACCACAACCAGCAACTGCGTCTTCGAACCCGAGCCAGATCCTGAAGTGTACATCGAGGATGCTTGTGTGGTCCTGCTCAGCTTTGGCATGTGGAAGGAAAGAAATTGCAACGAAACTCTACCCTTCATCTGTTATGATAGTAAGGACTTTGTTTTAGGCCCTGTTTACACCTGGTATAAAGATGTGTTTTAGTCGATCGGATCTCAAGACGAGGGAGACACATTCCTGTTTACACCTGGGGCCCTATCTTGCACCCAGCGTAATTGAGTTTGTACACCGACGCATGTATCATTCCTATTTTCCACCCGACGCACAGCGGACTTTTCCCTCGACAGACGCACGTCGGTAAATTAGGGAATGAACTTGTGCTCCCCGGGCGGTTCAGCGAAAAGAGGAGGCGTGTTCCGGCGCAAACGTTCCCTGGTGCTGTTTTGCAGTTTCAGAAAACAATTCTGCCACTGACCAGGAAAAACCTCGTCTAAAGTCAGCGGCGTGTTTTCAGATGTTATTTTAAGGGCGCATGCTTGGCCATAATGTAGCGTGTGCACAATGCGCATACACTTTGCTTCTCTCATCTACACACAGACGCAGCAGTTGCCATTTTTGCAAAGCATACATTATTACAAGGAAAAATATTACCAAACGAGGGAAATCATTGCGGTGTCCATGAAGATGTGAAGAAATAGGCATGAATCTAGCTTACACATTTACCCAAATTATTATACGTCTGTTTAACCGAAGCTAATTTGGGTGTGTTTCTCCATCCCCAATGTCACTTCTCTGTGTTTTACGGCCCTGACGAGAACGTCGGTCTCCTCGGCTGTGAACCGCTCCTGGCGTGCGTCTGGCAAATCCGCCGTTATAATAGCAATCCGCCACGGAACAAGCGTGCCTGCTCTTAAAGGGAATGTGAGATGACGCTCTGATTGGTTTATTTCACGTTATGCCCAAACCACACCTATGAGTAATGAAGCTACTTCAGACCAACACATTTTAGATTTGCGTCGGCGCAAGAGTCATTTATCCCGCCGGTATAATAGCAACAGCGCCCGAGATCCGCCCACAAAGTTACTTGCGTTTCGCGTTTGATACTTGCGTTTAAGATCGTTAAAATAGGGCCCCTGGTCTCTTTTGTCCACTTTCAACCACTTCTGTCCTGATTTCTTCAAGGGGAGGTTCTATCAGTGGATAAATGTGTGGGCTTTTTCAGATATTTTGATCTAATGGACGAAATGAGCTCACGCAATTTAAATATGAATGCGCATGATGACGGAAACGCACAGCATGAGCTTTAGTTTCTGCTCTGAAGCCGCAAGAACAGCCGAGCGCTGTGAGTGTGTGTTAGAAAACAGGAATGGTGAGAGAACAAAGGGTTTTTCCCCTTTAAACCAAACTTGGGTCTTCAGCCTACAGTTTAAATCCCGTCTGGCTTGCACACTTCCCATAATGTTTACACATTAGATCAGTAGACGGTCTTTTGTGGCGGTTCGAACGCATTCGATCACATGAGCGTTCACTCTACGAAAGCAGTCCGGTCGAATGTGTTTTACGCGACCTCTGGAAGTGGTTGAAAGTGGACAAGCTCATAACATTTTAGACATCATTTACACCTGTATTAGTATGTGAATGTGAATGTGAATGAATGAGGCATTTGTATAGCGTTTTCATATGTACTGTACACCCCCATACACAAAATAAATATATTTGAAATATATTTTCAGGATATATTTTGGAATATATGCAAATATTTGAAATTGGCCCAATAAATATATTTCATACTTATATTTCATATATTTTTGTTATATTTCAGAATATATTTCAATGTATTTTTTTCTGTATGGGTCCCCAAAAGTGTCAAAAATATATGTGGCATATATTCCAAATACATTGAAATATATTCTGAAATTTAACAAAAATATATGAAATAAAAGTATGAAATATATTTATTGGGCCAATTTCAAATATTTGCATATATTCCAAAATATATCCTGAAAATATATTTCAAATATATTTCTTTTGTGTATGGGCCCAAAGCGCTTTACAATCATATCAGGGGATATTTAGCGTCGTCCACTTGTGATCAGATCAACAAAAACACATCTTAATACCAGGTGTAAACAGGGCGTAAGAGCACAGTATCATATTATTAGATTTATAATGTTGATGCTCTTACTCTCTTAAAATAAAGGTCCCAAAAGGGGGTTTTCATGGTGATGCCATCGAGCAGGGGTTCCCAAACATTTCCAGTCCAGGACCCGCCTAGACAAGTATAAGCTAATCCATCTCAAGACCCGCCAAAATATGACAGAAGATAATAATTATATTTTAATTATAAGCACAACTACAAGACTACTAATCAATGTAATAAATTCTTCATTTACAGACATTAAAGAGTATGTAAAATATGTATATAAAAAATGTAAACAGCACAGGGATTGGAGTGAATGAGTTTCTTCTCATTATTAAGCCGCTTAATAATGAACCGAGGTGTTCTAAGACCCTGAAAACGTCGTCATGCACTTCACTTTGAAACACACCGCGCATATATTTATATAATTAATCACAGCCTTTGCCATTCAGAAAAGTCGCACTAATCACTATTGTGATTATTTAATGTTGATATATCGTGTAGACTTAAAAAAACATTTTGAAAGTTTAAGAACTTTTTAAAAATCTGAGAAACCTTTATCGACTAAAAGGAAAGGTTTCATGGATGTTAAATGTTCTTCGTGGAACCATCAATGCTAATAAAGCAACAAGTATCTATATAGAACCTTAAAGGCTTCTGTTAGGCTCTTGAATGTATAGAAACTTTTAGGGGTTTCATTATGGGATTATTATAAGGATTTAGTTTAAAAAAAATAATTTTGTTTAAATTCACAGCTTGTAAACACGTTATCACTAGAAAAAATAATTTCATATGCAAGACATTTCTCCTTATAATCATTTTTTGGCATAAAGTGTTCTTTAAAGGTTTTATATAAAACCTTTTTTTTTAAGACTGACACTTAAAAAAAAAAATGGTTCTATATTTACATCGATGGTTCCATGAAGAACAATGGAACCTTTTCATTGCACAAAAGGTTTGTTGGATTATTAAAATGACAAAAATGGTTATTTTAAGAATTGTTTACTGAAAGGTTCTTTGGGGAACCAAAAATGGTTATTCTATGGCATCAAACCTCCTTTGGTAACCTTTTATTTTAAGAGTGCAGACAACTTGTACATTTCTGCTGACATTGTTGCACTTATCTGTCCGTAGTCCGCTTTTTTGGGCAAATAGACATTTCCGATGTGACCACACATGAGGGCAATCTGAGCTGGAGTAATCCACCTGGGAACATCACTCACTACAGAGTGGAAATCACTGGGAACTGGAGTAATCCACCTGGGAACATCACTGGGAACCAGACAAAACAGACATCCAATGAGACTGACCTGTATAAACAACTACAGGGTCTGACTCCAGGAAATCTGTACAAGGTTCAGGTGTTTCCAGTGAAATGTGGCAGGGATCTCAATCCACAGAAAATCTCCTTCTACACCAGTGAGTAGACTTAGACTTCAGTGTGCACAAGCTTTCAAAGTAGAGCACAATAATGTACAGTCAATCACCATGAGTTTATGTTGTGATAATAACCAGCTGACTCTACATTATCTCACTTATTACACGGCTACTCGCATAATAAATAATTGCATGGACGTGATATATTGATTTAAGTTTAAATTGTTTTATAATTATACTTGCAATCATCAAGAAAATAGTCCATTACAACATACAAAACAATCAAGTATTATTAAAGGGGTCATGAACTGGCTTTTAAAAAAAATGTATATTGTTGTCTGAGGTCAACTTATGACGTTCGCTTGGTATTTACATTCAAAAACATCTAAATGAATAAGTAATGGACTATTTTCTACCCTGGTTTTGAGCCTTGCTCCTGAAACGCTTGGTTTTATGGGCGTCTCATTGAAGACTTGGAAGTAAACGCCCACTGCTATGATTGGATAACAGTTTTGCATATTATAATGAGTTTCATGTAATGCGCGAATCGGTGGGCGGGGCTAAACAGGCAGTGTTGAAGTAGGCGTTGATCTTCTTCTGCGGAGGCGGGGTTTGATACCCTTTGACCTCATAGATCCCCACTTTGAAAACCCTGTCGTTCGCTGAGCCTGGTGTCAATAAAAGCTTTTATTGGACTAACAAAGAAGTTTTCAGTTCTGAAACTTACAGGATATTCTTATAGTATGATTACCTCTTGTATGTCAAAAGCTCAAGGAAAATTAGATTTCTCAGTTCATCACCCCTTTAATACTCAAATCATTTTGGTATTTTCACCATAATAACTGCAAGATGTAAATTGCAAGATGATAACTGCAAGATGTTTGTAAAATTGACCAATCAGAATCAAGTATTCCAGACAGCCGTATAATAAGGTGCAAATTGTATGACTGTTATAATCTGGTATGTTTATCTGAATTTATTTACTTTTTACTTATTCTTATTTAAAGTGCCCCTATTATGCTGTTTTAATTTTGTTTCGAAGCCTCCTACAATAGGTTTACATGCATAAAGTAGATGCTGTTCGCGGCCAGCCAATGAAAACCATTATGCAAATTAGTTCCAAACCTCATGCAGGAAGTAAGACCGGAATCAGCGACGACTCGTTTCAGACAGTTCAGAATTGCTTCTTTCTTTTGGGAGAAAATAATCTTTGAAACATTGCAGACCTTTTACATTCACAAAGCTCTATCACACACTACATGATAATAGGTAATATCCGAAAAAGCATGAAAGGGGCACTTTAACACATCTGAATATCATTCTGTAGACCTGTGCAGTGGCTTGTTTTTAATCAACACATTTAACAACAATCAATTTCTTCATTTTCAACCTGGTGACTAATGAGTGAATGAATGCTGTTCCTCTTTCAGAGCCGTCTGGTGTTCAAGATCTGACAGTAGTGAATGTGACAACTGATAGTGTCAGCCTCAACTGGAGTAAACCAGAAGGAGACTGTACCTTCTATTTAGTACATGTCACAAACATTTCGGGTTATTCAATAAAAAATCAAAAGTGTGAAAGTAAAGAGTGCACTATCACAGGTCTAACTCCAGGAAACGAGTATGTGTTCACAGTTACAGCTGTAGTGAATGAGACTATTGAAGGTGTGCCAGCGAACGTTTCCGATTACACCAGTAAGTGCAGAAAGATTCATGCTTCACTGTATCATGAAAGAACATCATTAGCTATGTTTCCAGCTGCAAATTTAACTTTATTATGTGCAAAATTATAATAGTGCATAAAATATTAGCAAATTTGGCATTTCAGAACCATCAAACCAATAGTCGAGTTGACCATTTATCCAATCACATTCTCTTTTGAGTTGTGTGTTGTGCATTGCAGATTTATTCAGTAAATGTGTTAACATCTTTCTTCTAATTAGATATTAGCGCATAATGTTTTTAATGAGCATTTTTTTTTTAAATTTATGCACATCTTGCCATTTCCACCAAGCCTTTTTTTTATGTGATAACCTAAAATTAGCATAAGACAGGTGGATGAAAACATAGCTATTGTCAAAGTAAAAAGCATTCCCGTGACCAGAGCTTTTCTAAAGCAGTGCAACAAACTGATGTTGACTAAAGCTTACATGTTTTTGCTAGACTAACTGCTTTTTTATATTTATTTTTCAGAACCTTCAGTTGTCTTAAACTTAACGTCAGCAAACAATGACAGCACAGTCATAACAGCCAGTTGGGAATATGATGGTACACATTCAGGTTACAGATATTGTATTTACAAAAGCGGTGACTGTACCAACTGCAGCTCTGCAACAGGCTGCGACAATACAACAAACGAAACAATAAAACTGGAGAATAAAACAGATGGCACTGTGTATTGCCTGTGTGTGGCAGTATTGACAAATAAGAACAATCTATCAGGAGAAATGGTTGGAATCTCAGCATACACAAGTGAGTCTCATTAAGCCATTTCATGCATATAAATTATAATAGACACTAATGCTCATTTGTTAAAGTTGAATGTGAGTTGACTGTCAAACAACTATGGAAACTATTTCCACTATGGAATAAAAATTAAAAAAGGAATTGAAATTTTTATCTTACAATTCAGAATTTGTTTCTTGCCATTTTTAGTATATTTTTCACAGTTCAGATATTTTATTGCAATTGAAGTTTGGACTTTATAACTCACAGATGGGGGTTTTAATCTCACAGTTATGAGGGGAAAGAAAAATGAGAATTGTTAGATAGGCCTATAAACTAACAATTTCAAAAGGTAGTTGCAACTTTCATTTCACAATTCTGACTTTATTTCTCACAATTGCAAGTTTATATCCTGCAATTTAGTTTTTATAACTCGCAGTTGGGATATTAAATAAAAAAAGTTCATTGTGACACAATTTTCTTCAGAATTGTGAGACAGTCGCAATTACCTTTTTTAATTTTGAGTTTATATCTTTCTATCAGTTCTGAATTTATTTCTTGCAATTTTGAGTTTATATCTCACACTATAACCCTAACCCTAACTATTTTTTTCCCAGGAATATACCAAAATGTATTTGAAATACATTTATTTTATGTCAAGTATACTACAAATACATTTACATATTTTTGCACTTAATATAAATACCCTGCAGTTGTACTTTTAGTGAACTAAATTGGTATACTTTAAGTCTGTTAAATTGGAACAACTAATTTTGTACTGAATGCACTTTAGTTTTCCTAAAGTGGAATATTGCAAGCATACTTTAGGGACCCTTTAAATATCTTGCATTTAAAGACTGATATTATACAAAGATCACACAATCATTACTTTAAAACACATTTTAGGCTTAATATTAATAAATGTGCATTGTGCAATAAAGAAGTACTCCAAAAAAGGTTTAAAAATAATATTTATATCAGTAAGTCTCAAACGATATTTTAATAAATATGTTAATGGATTTGTAGTATACTTAGTATTTAATAAATGTATTTTAAATACTTTTTTTTTTTTTTTTTTTTTTTTTTGTCCACTAGGGATTGCAAGCAAAACATTTTTTTTATTCTGTGGCTGAAACAAGTTTCCATAAACAACCAAATGAGTTTTTGTTGTTGTTGTTTTTTACCAAAGGAAAAATATTGAGTTGTCCAAATGACTGCTTAGATTTTTTTTCATGCCTGCATAACATTTCCTAAACTACCCGTTTTCTTCTCTTTTTTTCCATGCAGAGCCGAAAATGGTAAACCTATTTTTGGATGCCAGCAGCACAAACATGACCGCCAGCTGGACAATAGAAGGGAACTTTGAAAACTTCAGTGTGACGATAGAAGGACTAACTGACAATCTAAATCAAAATGACACTACTAAAGGTTCAAGTTACACTTTCCAAAACCTGAAGCCAGGAGTTCTGTACAAAGTTTCAGTTGTCACTCTCAATGGTAATCTGACAAGTTCACCTGCTTCAGAGTCAAAATACACCAGTGAGTAATTATTACATTGCAATTAATATTTTTCAGACTATTTATCACTTGCTGCAAATTACTGTAGTCATCAGCTTGTCCTTTCAGCTGTATAACATCTCACAAATCAATTCACAGAACCTACACCGCCCGGGCCGGCAACGGCCACCTCTTACAATAAAACCAGCATAAATCTAACCTGGAAACCTCCAGAAGGTTCACAGGGGGCCGTGATGAACTATACTGTGACATCTGCCTCTGCTTTTTGGAACGTATCTAATACAACTTATACAAACTTTACACACATCACCTTTCCTGGTTTAAATTCTGGAACAAGATATAATTTTAGTGTCAGTGTTGTGGCGGGCAATTTGACAAGTGATCCAGTCACTGCTTCTGTGAGCACAGGTAAAGAGACGACATTTTGTTTATTTATGAAGCAACCGTTCAGCTTTGTTATTGATGTCTATTGTGTTTCATGTGAATGATATTCGAACATGTTATTAAAATAATGTGCTTGGTTGAGCTGAGAGTATTTTTGCAGACAGATTGCATATTTCTTTGGTGTTTAAAACTATGTTTATTTCCAGAGCCTGTGAAGGAGACACTGATCCTCACAATGTTGTGTTCCTCTCAAACGCCACTTCATTGTGAAAATAATGTAACTAAGGAGGACCTTTTGGTGGAGGTGAAGAGTTTCTCAATGACTGTCAATCTTGTTCTTTGACAAAGCAACTTTACAGTAACATAATTATCATGGAAGTAATGTACACAAGAAATACATGATCAACCTGATCATCCCTGCCCAACAGTTAGATTTAGATTAATGCTATGAAAATAAATACATTTGCACTATTGATTAGAAAAGATTAAACCTTTTATCTTGAAGGCTCATTTAAAAAACGAAACATTTAAAAACAATAACTGACTAAAATCAGCTGGAAAAATCAAGTGAAATCAACTAAAATTTCCATTCTGTCTTTCAGATGAATAATACATTTTTTACAATTTTTGGTGACAATGTCCACTGGAAGCTGAAGTGGGTGGAGAGGTCACCTTGATCCATCCTTAAAGCAAAAACTAGGTTTGTAAAAACAGCTGGATATCCAACCAGTCACATCATTCATATTTCTTAACAAGATTAAATTAGTATGATTTATATTTAATTCTGACTCTTATTTCACAGAAACGGTGTCCTTTGAATCCCTATGACGTGCTCATATATATAGGCCTACTGTTGGCAACATGTTTTTACATTACATAACTCATCAAAATAATTAAAACAATTTCAACTGTTTTTGTATGCTATACAAGATTTAACTCAGTTTAATATAATTTAAGTTGAAATGGCTTGTACAGCCAATTTTATTATGCTTAAAAACTGAACGTAAGTTGAAATGCTTCACAGTAATTAGGAGGAAAGTTTTGTGTTTTACTGTGCAGTGCAAATCTGATTTTCTTTCTCTTTTTGTGCATTAGCAGACTAGCTTTTACACTATTACACTATTTGTAGGTTTATTAGACATCTAGATTTGCTTGTGGGGAAATGTTTGGGTTCTTATGAGGAACACAGTTTGTAATCATCATCATACTTGTTTTTTGTAGTTTTTTTGTTTTGTTTTGAAAATGTAAAAATGCAGAAAGATTGTGTTAAGGGTTAGGGAATAGAATATATGGTTTGTATGGTATAAAAATCATTATGTCTATGGAAATACTCCATAAAACATGAAAACCCAACGTGTGTTTATATGTGTGTGTTGGTTTAAGGGTGTGCGATGATGAAGTGCTCGTCTTTATCTTCTTCAAAGATGTTCTCTGGGGTTTGGGCCTATTTTTCTTTATTTTGTCTTGCCACAAAATGCAGACATACACTGTGAATAGTGCGGTGTGATGATATTTGCTATAGTTGAGGGAGCTATATATCATTCTTCTAACATTTACACATTTTTTTTGTTAAAGACATTTGCTAGCTTCATGTGAATTACAGTTTTAATTGTCATGATGGATTATTGTAAACTATTTAGGATTTTTTTGGGATTTGTTTCATTATAAATAAAGCTATTATTACACATGGGTTTATTCGCTTCATTACGTTATACAACCATAAGTTCTCAGTATAATTACTTTCTTTCAGACTTTTGATATTCACTCACATCTTCAACCATAATTTCCCTAATAATACAAAAATAATGCAAAAAGGGATTTTTTTACTCTGTTTTTGTCTTGTTTCCCAGTACAAACATTCTTAAAACAAGAAACATTTACTTAAAAAGCAAAATGACTTAAGATATTAAGTTTTGTTTTTACTGGGGGAAAAAAATCTGCCAGTTGTGTCAGAAAAACTATCCTGTTTTTCCTCTGAATTAAGTTGTGAATTAAGTTCTGATTTTTTTTTTTTTTTTCTGATCATGCTAGCATATATTTTTTTCTTGAGTTAAGGATAGACCTTAAACATTTTATTAACTAAATCAAAACTGTTGCCATTGTGTAATAAAAGTCCTGTATGTTTGGGCGATTTTAAACTGTTTTACAGAAGTAGCCTAATTAAAAAAATATGAAAATAGTTTTGAGCAATTCTATATCGTAAAGTAATGTCGATGCTGAATTCATTAACCAACACATATAAAACTAGTGAGGACCAAGAAACTTTACATCTTGATGTGTACACGTCTCATATCTGGTGCAACATGATCTGCCATAATTTGAATATGACTACACTGGAAAGCAGAATGTTATGTCACCATCACAAATCTTGCTGTAATACAACACTTCCATCTTGTGGTCTGTTGCCGTAATGCCATGAGTAAACATTGACAGAATACTCAATCATTTAACATTGTTACAGTACAAATAACATCCACATTGGTATCCACCAATGCCACTATTCCACTGTTTTCACTCGTCTTTTTTAAATCCAGCACAATCTAGTTTGTAGAACATGAAGTACTTGGGTAATTTGCATTATTAAGATGAAATTAAAAATGTATTGCTGGATCCTTAAAATCTTTAATAGGGGAGTCTCATGTAGAGTCATTAAAGGGTAACTCTCGCCAAAATGCAACCTAGGGTCTTTTTGATAAGGCGGCATTTTGTCAGCCACAAATAGTCGATCTCCGAATGTGAATGAACCGACTCTGAATTGTATTGTTGTTTTTTACATGAGGGTCCTTTTTCAAATACAAGGTCAATATTGATTTTCACTTACGACAAAACAACAAATTATCCGTGAATTTATAAGGAACTAAGCTTTAGGAGCTTTCCATCTTTACTCTCCTCCCTGTTACGTTGCATTCGGAGATCGACTATTTTTGACTGTCAAAACACCGGTGGACACAGCTACTGTGAGTTGTTCAAAATCTTTCTTTTTAGTAAACTCTGTGTACACAAACAATATTCTCAATGCTGGAGTTCATGTGTAGAGCCCCTGGTGATACTTCCAGCACAGTTTCATGTTGTGTCGAGCCTTCTTAGTGTTTTAAAAATAGTGATTTTTGATGCTATCACTGTAGTGCCCCAAGCACTCCCATTCAACAGGCAATTTGACCGAAACCGAAAATACGGTTAAACTTAAAAGTGGCGTTTCCATTCTAATTATGTTTTTAAACGAAAGTTTGCCTCGGGTAGATTAACAAAAATACCATATTGCATTTTGGCGAGAGTTACGCTTTAAAATCTCACTCCAGACAGGCAAGCAAATGTGAAAATCCTGGTTTATTCCAGAGAAAGAACATCATCAGACCTTCTTCCAGACTTTCTGAACGACATCATATTGGAGGATTTGGTTTTCCTTTACATGTACAAAAACAGTGTATGATAGCTCAAACACAGTCAGTTAATGGCCTTTCAGACTATATTCTCTACATCCGATAAATAGACATCAGTCACTTCAAAATACATGCATTTACAATATACATATAGTAGGCCTACTCAAAAACATCCATAAAGCATTGAACACAGTGTTTCTTTAACATTTGGACAGTAACAGCCCTGCAGACGAGCAGCATTTCCAAACTAATCATGCATGGTCAAGTCTCCACCGATAACTGATATAGATTCATTAATTATAGCAATTGGGAATACAATACATTTTGTTACTCAATATTCACCTGAAATGCACTAATGACAGTCATCTCATGGTGGATTCTAGTCATTTGAATAAGACTTGAGGACTATACTTTGGTATAAATAAGACTTTAGCAAATGTCAGCCATTAAAATGAATTTGCATGTCAGAATATGCTAATTTCATGCATAAAGCAACATTGCAACAGCTTTGGAGATGGTAAATGTCCAGGAGACTTCATGTAGAAACACAAACGGAAGAAACCAAACAAGATTAGCAGGGCATTAAACATTCATAACTAATAGTCATTGAGCACTGAATGCATGTGAAGAGAGAAAATAACAGAGCCAGACCGTTTTACTGCTGAATCCTTTCTTTAATGGTCTCCATCACACACACATTGTGGACGAGGATACAGTAGATATTCACATACACAGAACGAGCCATATCTTACATTGAAACGTTTCCAGTTGTAACATGTTTTTTTTTCTCAGGTTCAAGTTTGCAGTTGAAGTATCGTTGAGTTTTGTTCAGAAACGGGCGAGTTCAAGCATACAGTAATCACGTTTGACTCCAGTTCGTCCACGTTAAATCTGGGGTAAACAGTTCTGATGATGAGCAAGCGTTCCCCTCACGTCTTCATTCTCAACATCACTGAAGAAACACTGAATTATGAGTCTCGGAGAATCACAGACTTTTAGATGTTAATCAGTCAGTGAAGCAACCACAATAATAACAGAATAAGGAATCTTCTGGGTTCAATGCAAGTCTTTAAACTCTGTCGGAAGTCATTTCATTCAACTCAAAGGAAGAGTTCAGCCAAAAATTAATATTCTGTCATTATTTTAAAAGAAAGTATTTTATGATGTTAGGCCACAAATGCTGTCGACAGAGCTTAACTTACACTGATCCCAGATCATTCCATCATGCCATTAAGACGAGTCTCATAGACGATGGAGAAAGCTCCTCTATGTGTCTTTTAAAATTAGTAAAAATCAAGCCCTATTTTTATTGCAGCCTTAATATCTCACTTCATTATTAGAAAAATCATCTCTGAGGTCTGAAGCCCATTTCTGCCACATAAGAATAATCATGCTTTGGTAAATTATAATGATCACACACAATTCAAAATTATTTAAATACAAAAGTAATTTATGATATGAAGTCAAAATTGACAAAAAGTCATTATTATGACAAGATGAAATTGAAAAAAAAAAAAAAAAAATTTTTTGTCACAACTGACTTTCAAATTCAACTTCTTTCATAATCATGACTGTATTTTTCTTAATTTAGACTTTTTGTGACTTAGTATGTCATGATTTACCAAAGCATGTTTTTTTTTTCTTATGTGGTGTAAATCGGCTTCCATACAGTGTAATATAACATAATGCTTTGGTAAATTATGATCACATACAATTCAAAATTATGACATGCTGTCAAAAGTAATTTATGATATGAAGTCAAAATTGTCAAAAAGTCATAATTATAAAAATAATTTTGTCATAACTTTCAAATTCAACTTCTTTCATAATTATGACTATATTGCATAAATGTTTTTCTTAATTTTGACTTTTTTTTTTACTTAGTATGTCATAATTATGATTTACCAAAGCATGTTTTTTTCTTATGTGTTGTAAATGGGCTTCCATACAGTGTTATCTTATGCTGTGTTCATATTTGTGTCATAACTATCATAATTACGAGATGACAACTCTTGAGAGCTTTTTACCTACCTACTCAATTATTAATGGACTAAATTATTCACGTCCATGGTGACATTCATATAGCCAAAATGGACCCATGTGCAGCTTTGATGTTGATCACGTCATCACAACATGAATTTTGAAGCATGCCAAAATATACGCTTTTTTTAATGTATTTTTTCAGAATATTTCAGCAGTTTGTGTTTTGGTTTATGTAAATGTGATCTGCCTTCTCGTAAATTAAATTGAATACTGATCAAGTCATAATTCTCAATGACTCACTCAACATGATAATTTTATTAATTTAATTTACGAGAAGGCAGATCATTTAATTTAGTAGTCAATTTGCTAGCATTATTGACATGCTGCTTTTGAGTAGGTTGGCCTGAGAGAGATTAATATTAAATATGTCCACCAGAGATGATTTTTCCTTGAAGAAACATTTGCATTAGCTTGATCGAGTGTTCCAGTAGAGCGGGACGAATCAGGTTTGGGAATGCACACGCGAAGGCCTCGATTTCCTGTCTCACAATAAACACACTTCCAGATTCGATATGAAACATTCAGGATAAAAAATAAATAGCATCCATAAACTACACAGAGCATGTTTCCAGTAACGCACAGCAGGGCGAATACAGCAGTTGCACAGTGATGGACCACAGTCGGCGCACGTCGTCAGCGCATGCATCAAACCATCAAAGAAACATTCTGTACGTTAATCATCATTTCCTATTCATAACAGTTTCATCAGCATCTCCAGCCACATACACACGGCAAAGTTTCAGGAGTGACAACTGCATTTAAAC
This sequence comes from Vimba vimba, assembly GCA_022828995.1. Classification (NCBI taxonomy): domain Eukaryota; kingdom Metazoa; phylum Chordata; class Actinopteri; order Cypriniformes; family Leuciscidae; genus Vimba; species Vimba vimba. Next base: position 26,610,882 of record CM040840.1, read on the forward strand.
CCTAAACTAGAGATAATGACCATTACAGGCATCATATCTTCAGACTGAAAGATCTCTAGCACCTTTAGCATGTCTGAAAGATATTTTGGTTTATATATTTCAGGCTTAAAATTGACTATGCATTATCTAGCCCTCGTGAAAGTGCAACGTTCTGCAACAGTCTGAAGCAGCCGTCCTCAACTGGTGGATTGCAATCGGAAAATAATCGATAAAAACAAGTACAGTCAAATGGGCTTATCAACTTTTAAAATGAAGGAGAAATGCATCATTCGTCCAATCAAACTCTACATTATAAGAGTCATACACTGATACACTATTCACTCAAATTCATCTGTCTTTTGATAGAAAAGAATCAAATTAGAGCCAGATGATATTAGATACAGGTTTGTCTAACACCTTAATAACTTTGCATATATTTGAGTCTACACAGTTCATGATAATATTAATTTATTATATATTAATATTCTAAACTGGTCAAAGTTTTGAATGATTTCTGAAGGATCATGTGACACTGAAGACTGGAGCAATGATGCTGAAAACTCAGCTTTGATCACAGGATATAAATTACAATTTACTATATATTAAAGTAGAAAATGGTTATTTTAAATTGTAATATTTTTTCACAATATTTTTGATTTTACTGTATTTTTGATCAAATGAATGCAGTCTTGGTGAGAAGAAGAGCGTAATTTTTCATTATTTCAGTGTTTGACTGATTTTTGTTTATTTTGCGGGTCATGTGATGTAAAATCTGGATCCTAAAGCAAAACCAGCTGAGAACCACTGACTCCTGTTCAGATCTGACCAAAACTGGTTTACAACTCAAAACCTTTCAGACTTACAGCAATAATGATCAAGATACCACACGAACATTGGCATTATAAATATTCACATCTGAAACATCTGACATTCTTTGTGTTGTGTCCAGATCCAGCTCGTAACACACAGCGAATCCTGTTACGGTCAGTGTAGATGTCATGCATTTGCAGTCACTGAGTCCATGTGCACACTGAACACACTCACGCTAGCATGCAAACACGTGCTGACAGACGCCGGATGACCTTGTCTGGGTTGCACTTACACCAATAAACAATGTTTTAAAAAAAATCTGTACCTTCAAACTGAAGTCAGACTGTAAAGCAAAAGTGCATGTTTGTGTTTTGCACTCTCCGTCGCAGGAACAACGGCATTTCAGCATTTGTTTTTCTCCAGACAGCAGGTTTTATTGCATACTTGACCAGCGTTTTAAGCCCCAGAAGCACAAACGCATGTTTCCTCCAGTTGCTCGTACTCAAGGTGAAGTCTCCCAGTATTCCCAGTATCCAGCCTCTCTAAAGGCCTGTTCACACCAACACCAATGATTTTCACATGCAATTTGTCTGTTCAGACCAACGCATAAAAACAGGCTGAACGAAATGCAGATTCACTCAATGACAGTAGGTGGCACTTTTAGAAAAGCAGAAATACCTGATATACTTTAGCAGAAATACTTTGTAGAAAAGCAGAAATACTTTCTTACTTTGCAGTTCAAACAGAGATGAAGATTTGCTGCAAAGATTTCATGCAAAATTGCGAGATGTAAACTAAGAATTCCGAGAAACGTCAAAATTATGAAATTTTATGATAAAATTTCATAATTTTGACATTTCTCGTAATTCTACGTTTACATCTCGCAATTTTGCATCAAATCTTTGCATCAAATCTTCATCTCCGTTTGAACTGCATTGCAGCAAATCTTCATCTCCCTGTGAACAGGCTTTAACTCGTCATGTTTAGATTTGAGGATCATGCATATAGCGTGATGCGTGTTGAATCCACTTGTACCGGATGTGGGCCGGATCTGGGCCGACACTATGTTGCTGTTTAGGTGTGATCTCAAATCTTTAATTAATTCGATATGCAGTTCTAAAAACACATGCAATTAAAAAGACATATGCAAACAAACATTGGGTATAAAAAAAAAACGTAAACGTGGTTAACACTTTATTTTACAGTGTCCTTGTTACATACAGTATGTTACATATACTTACCATAGTAATAACAGTAAATTATGCATAATTACATGCAACTAACTCTTAACCAAATCCTACCCTAACCCTATAGTAAGTACATGTTATTAATATGTAATTACACTGTAACAACAACACCTTAAAGTAAAGTGTAACCAAACATTGCATCGGTCTGAACAGTCGCATTAACAGTTAAACCGAATCTCGCCTTGCGGTGAACAGCGCTTTAGCTCGTGACTCCAGCAATCGACTATAATCCAGTTAGCATGCATGATCCGCATTAGCATTAGCAGTAGAGCGACATCCGGCTGCGTCTCATGGCTTCGCTGATCAGATACGCAGGGCTGACCTCGGGCTCCTCCGTCATCACCTCGATGTTCTGCCACTCTCCGCACTGATTCGACTTCTTGATCGTGTCTACGACGCACAGCGCGTACAAACAGTCCTCGAACGTCGCCGCCATCGTGAGCGGTCGGCCGTCCCACGTGCGCCGGTCGTCCTGCTCCTGGAACGCCTGGCGTACGGCCTGAACCATGCAGATGGTGCCGGTGAGATACGGAGACGGGATGTCCCGGAAAGCCTTGTCAGGGAGGGACGCGTTTTCAATCTGTGTTTTGTCCTTGAGAAGAAGCTCCTGTCCACATTCGCCGTCGTTCTTCTGCCCGTACAGATCCGTCCCGCTAACCCTCAGCCTCCCAGCCGTTCCCACGACCACGACCTCCTGCCGAAACTCCCCGGGGACGTTGAAGTTGAGCGTGACCGTGCAGCACGCGCCTCCTTCCAGGACCATCTGGAAGGTGCAGAAGTCGTCGCTGGTGATCTGCCGGATTCCTCGGATGTGGTCGGTCTGCTTGACGAAGGTCTTGAGGAAGCCGTGCACCTTGGCCGCGCGCTGGCCGGTCAGAAACGTGAGCAGGTCGATGATGTAACTGCCCACCGAGTGCAGTCCTCCGCCCCCCATCAGGTCGTCGCAGCTCCAGTTGTACTTCTTCCCGAGGAGGCTTCCGGAGTGAACCTGCGCCTCGCACACCAGGAGTTCTCCCGCGTACCCCTCCTCCAGGAGCTCCTTCATGCGCACGAACGCCGGGAGGAACCGCAGCACGTTTCCCATGATGCTCAGCAGCTTCGGGTAATACTGGGCCGCTGACATCATGCGGAAGGCGTCCAGCGGCGTCGCCGTCCGGTCACAGATCACATTTTTACCAATACCTGGAAGAGGAAAACGAGAGAGAGCGTTAGACGTGGGGAGGATACGTGACCCTGGACCACAAAACCAGTCACATGGGGCAATTTTTTGAAAGTGAGATTTATACATCATATGAAAACTGAATAAATAAGCTTTCCATTGATGTATGGTTTGTTAGGATAGGACAAGATTTGGCCGAGATACAACTATTGAACATCTGGAATCTGAGGGTGCAAAGAAATCGAAACATTGAGAAAATCTCCTTTAAAGTTGTGCATTTATGTTCATGATTGTGCTGCATTCACTCACAAAAATAAATGTTTTATATATTTACGGTAGGAAATTTACAAAATATCTTCATGGAACATGAACTTCACTTAATGTCCTAATGATTTTTGGCATAAAAGAAAAATGGATAATTTTGACCCATATGTATTGTTGGCTATTGCCACAGAGACACCTGTGCGACATGTGACTGGTGACGTGATCCAGGGTCACATATTACAACAAACTCACCTAAAATACATCAAATTAATTAGAGATTAGAGACATAAAAAGACATTAGGGAATTGCTGATCTCATCTGTAAAACATTGTTGGAGATAAAATAGTGATTTCAGAGTGAAAATTGTTTCGTTAGACGTGTAGATGATATTAAAACAAAATCACCTAAAATACATCAAATTAATTGCCATAGAGATTAGAGACATACGATTAGTTTATATTGCATATTTCATACACTATAGTAATTCAAAGTGCTTTACACAGAAAGGAATTAAAATAATCACAAAATAAAAGCAAGGAAAGTTAAAAGAGTTATGAAAGGAATTAAAAGAGTAAAAAGATGATACACAGATAAGCTTCTCATCTGGCAAAACACCGGTGTATCATATTTTTCACAGCTCCCAGTTTGAGATTTTCATAAAAAGACATAATTTTTAATCTCATCTGTAAAAAATTATTGGAGATAAAAAATTATTGGAGTGTTTATTTGTGAAATTTACTTGCAATTTCTGAGTGAAAATTGTTTCAAAGTCAATTATGGTTACACTTTACTTTTTTTACTAATCATTACTTGGTAACACTTTATTTGACAGTGTCCTTGTTACCATAGTAATAACAGTAAATTATGCATAATTACATGCAATTAACCCTCAACCAAACCTTAATATTAATGTCCTTAACCTTAATATCCTAAATATTAATGTTTTTTTTTCAGTAGAAATTACAATATATTTTTTTTATGTGTGGAACAATCACATTATTAAACAGCTCTAATTACAGGTTTCCTCTGAGTTCAGTTCCTCTAAACACCAGCAGAGGGCAAACTTTACCACATTAATTTCAATATGATGCCAGACTGGGTTCAAAACAATGAAATATGTCTTACTGAGATGTTCGAGTATTTGGATCGTACTGTAAGTCGATTATATCAACAAAAAATACCACTTTCGTTAGCTCCAGTTAATAATGAATAAATATGAATGCAAAAATAAAGTCTCTTCTGCTCACCAAGGCTGCATTTCTTTGATGAAAAACAGCAGTAATATTGTGATTTTTTTTCTCTCAATTTATATGATCTATTTTCTATGTGAATATATAGTAAAGTGTAATTTGTTCCTGTGATCAAAGCTGAATTTACAGCATCATTACTCCAGTCTTCAGTGTCACATGATCCTTATCATTCTAATAAAGGATTTTTTGATGAATATAAAGTTCATTTATTTGAAATAGAATCTTTTGTAACATTATAAATGCCACTTTTGATCAATTTAATGCATCCTTGCTTCATAAAAGTATTAATTTCTTACATCATTTAATTCTCACATCATAATGACCCCAAACTTGTGAGCAGTATAACACAAAACCACTATTCAAAAATGGTATTTTTGCAAATGAGTTTTAGAATGTTAGATTTACACACATTCTTATTTTAGGTTTTAATTCATGCATTCTAGTCCATCAGAATCAAGTATACAGACAGACCATGATATAAGATTAACTTATAAAAACATATATTCTTAAAGCCGAGATTAATGAGCATCAAGTGTCTCGCTCAGAGCCGTTCCAGTGAAACAGAAGAGATGAACCGAACTGAGCGACAGCTAACGCTAGCAGGCTAATCTCACATTACTGAGAGACCGAGTCAGAACATTAATCCAGCTGACCCATTTATAGAAATACAGAGAAGAGAAGATGTATCTATGTTGGTTCAGATACACTCACTGTCTGTGTACTCTCTCAAACACACTCCTGGTCTTACTGTGAACGACTCTGAGATATTCCACAGAATAAAAGTGTCTTCGTGACCTTCCATTAAAACATAACTTGCTTTTCAGATGATGTCATCAGTCCCTCTTATCTTTAAACGAGAGAGAGAGAGAGAGACAGAGAGACTTTGACTTTGACAGGGATGCAGAGAGAGAGAGAGAGACTTTTGACTTTGGACTTTGACTGATGCGGAGAGAGAGAGAGAGAGAGAGAGAGAGAGAGAGAGAGAGAGAGAGAGAGAGAGATTTATAATTATATTATAATTATAATTATATTATAATTTTGTGTAGTAAATGTTCTAAATCATTTTCTATGTTGTTGTGATGCTTTGGCAATACAAAATGTACTATTTTGTCATGCCAATAAAGCTTTCTGAATTGAATTAAATTGAATTGAATTGAATTTAATTGAATTGAGAGAGATGATGAGAGAGAGAGAGAGACTTTGACTTTGACAGGGATGTAGAGAGAGAGAGAGAGAGAGAGAGAGAGAGAGAGAGAGAGAGAGAGAGAGAGAGAGAGAGAGAGAGAGAGAGAGAGAGAGATTCATTAGTGTAAGGACACTAAGGCTTTGCAATTTCTTCCTCTCTAGGGATCAAACCAGCAATAATCCACATAGTACCTGCACAACACACACACACACACACACACACACACACACACACACACACACACACACACACACACACACACACACACACACACACACACACACACACACACACACACACACACACACACACACACACACACACACACACACACATTGCATCTTGTGTCATTATCCTCTCAGTCCACAATTATGCATCTTCTAGCTCAGAAACCCAGCAACCAACCAGAATACCCTAGCAACCACATAGCATCGCCCCGGCAACCACTCAAAACACCCAAACATCTAGTTCACTTCGACAAGACAAATCAAGACAAATGTAGTTATTAGTGCTTTTCACAACACACACGTTTCAGAGCAGCTTTACAGAAAATCATGTTGATGTCTGTAATATTTCCATGTCTTACAGTTCTGAAACTCTGACACTAACCATCTGAAAATCACACGAGACAAAAGAAAAGATGCCAAAACAAAAACATTATTATATCTTAATCCAAAAATGTGTTGAAAATCTTCAAAAATCTAAAACTGATCACGCTCTCGTTTCTGAATCGTGGAGGAATATTTCTGTGAGACTGTGTTTGATTCTCCAGTCATGAATTATAGAGAGACTGAGAC